>JAVYIG010000851.1:0-434797 GCA_035222895.1 Strongylocentrotus droebachiensis | reverse complement strand
AGAAGCTCAGATGTTTTAATATTTAACTACGGTCAGATGAGCATCCAGGGGCCCGCCCTTAGGGCCTTTAGTGGGGTCCAGGGGGCAAAGCCCTCGGAAGCTCAGGGGTTTTAGGTATTTAATTACGGTCAGACGAGCATCCAGGGGCCCGTCTTGGGGCCCTTGGTGGGGTCCAGGTGGGAAGAGTCCCCCGAAGCTCAGGGGTTTTAGGTATTTAATTACGGTCAGATGAGCATCGGGGGGGGGGGGGGCAGAGCCCCCCGGAAGCTCAGGTTTTTTAAGATATTTAATTACGGTCAGATGAGCACCCAGGGGCCCGCCTTAGAGCCCTTGGTGGGGTCCAGAGCCCCTGGAAGCTCGGGGGTTTTAGGTATTTAATTACGGTCAGATGAGCATCCAGGGGCCTGCCTAAGAACCCTTGGTGGGGTCCAGGGGGCAGAGCCCCTGGAAGCTCGGGGGGTTTTAGGTATTTAATTAGGGTCAGATGAGCATCCAGGGGCCGCCTTAGGGCCCTTGGTGGGGTCCAGGGGGCATAACCCACGGAAGCTCCGGGTTTTTAGGTATTTAATTACGGTCAGATGAGCATCCAGGGGGCAGAGCCCCGGAAGCTCAGGGTTTTTAGGTATTTAATTACGGTCAGATGAGCATTTTTACCTTATTTGTGACATTGGCAGGTCACTTATTTTTTCTCCCGTCTTTCTTTTTTTTTTCCTCTTTAATATACTTTTTCAAAATGTGAGGGGCAGGCGCGTAGCCACGGGGGGGGGGGGGGGGCACGTGCCCCCCTAAAATTTCCAGGATCGGTTGAAATTTTGTAGACCCCTTTTTGACCTCGATCGATTACATGTATGTGCCCCCCCAAACATCAAACTCTGGCTACGCGCCTGGTGAGGGGGGGGGGGGGACGCCACTTTGCAGACCATGATATAAAGGTTTCTAAATAAGCGTATTTTTTAGCCCGACTGCGCATTAGGGAATTTCTTATTTTCAAAAAATGCATTAAAAAAAAAAAAAAAAAAATACCGAAAAATCATGTCATAACAGCAACATTTGCAAATCACTGGTATCGAATAAGAAATACACCCCCCTCATCAGTATGCCAGCATTCAGGGGCTCATGTCTTCTCACCCCTATAACAAAAAAACAGACACGCTTTCTCATTTTTGCACAATATGTCCACGATATGCGCGGTATCGCTATTATAAAGACCTCCGTTGATAAATACCGTATAGGTGGCATGCGCAATGTTTATGAAATTTAATTCCTGTGAATTTTCTTTGAATAATGTTGTATATGTGATTTAATTCAGGTTTTTATTATTGTTATGTTCTTTTGGGTTAAAAATACAAACCATGTTTACTCCTTTACTGCTTTTTTTTTGGGGGGGGGGAGGGGGGGGGGGGCGTTTTGGGGGGGGCAAAATGCCTTTTGCCCCCCCACTTTTGTGATTGGGGGGGGGGGGGGGGGGGGGGGCAGCTGCCCCCCTGCCCCCCCCACTTCGGCGCCTATGAGTGTAGTATAGTACATGTAGAAGTAGGCCTAGTAGTTGAGGTATCATTCTGATCCTTATTATTCTGATTATCTTTTGCAATACGTCTAGACGATAAACTCATGACAATTGATAATTGTCATGAATCACTGTCTTTAAGCTTACCATTAAATGCATCTGGTTCGAATTTTGCTTAGGTATTTGGTACTGGATGATTTAAATGGTAAGCATGAACTTTTGTCCCTATTCATTCTAGTCTTATTCATTTGCATTGTGTTTTATTCATTCAAGATCTAATGTTTCTGACTGTTTTCAAGACAATATCTTTTTTGTCGGTCATAGTTCTATGTAGCTTGATATCTCACGGTAATTTTGATAGAAAAGAAATCCAAGCGATGATTTCTGAATTGTAGCGACAATCGCGTTCGCCTTTGATGTTCTTCAATAATATTTGACAAGTAATTAATTTTTCAAGGACTCATGATAAATTTGTTTAACAGTTGATTACCCTCGGTAAATACTTTTGTTCGGATTTTTTGGCGGGGAGAGATTGAAGTGAATGCATTATTATTCTTATTTGTTCATCGTCTCTATACGATGCTCTTTGAATCAAAAACAGCTTTTAATGTAAGGCTTCCTGAAAGAAATTTCAATTGTTGTTAAGAAATTTTTGGTTGCACTCTGTAGATTATGATGATGTGTTTGATCTTGTTTTCAATACAAGATCAAACACATGATGAAAACCTACTGGGTGCATGCCAATAAGTTCTTTACAACAATAAACAAATGTGAGGTGCTATTCGGTGTGGCGTACACATGGCTATCATATGGTAGATAAAATTATGATCATCAGTACTGGGTCAAATAAATTAAAGAGAACTGAATTTGACCCCGGGCTATAAGCTACCCTTCTCGTTTTCTCTCCCTCTCTCTCCCTCTTCATCGCCTTACTTTTTTCCCCTCTTACCTCCCTGTGCATTTGTATGCCTCGATAATACCTATTCATTCTAGTCTTATTCATTTGCATTATGTTTTATTCATTCAAGTTCTAATGTTTCTGACTGTTTTCAAGACAATATCCTTTTTGTCGATCATAGTTCTATGTAGCTTGATATCTCACGATAATGTTGAGAGAAAAGCAATCCAAGCAATGATTTCTGAATTGTAGCGACACTCGCGTTCGCCTTTGCTGCTCTTCAATAATACTTGACAAGCAGTATTAATAAATTTTTCAAGGAGTTGTTAGGTCCCAGTGCAAATAATTACATTTTAAAAAGTGGAAAAACCCAATCCCATAACGGAAGATTAAAAAGACCTTAATAAGTAACATAATTATAACATCTATAAATGCGAGCGAGCGTAGCGAGCAAGCTTTCGGGGAAATATCTTAATCGCTTGAAATTAGGGCACGTTTAATGATGAGTAGAAAAGGGGACACTTATCGAAAGGGATGGGCGCAGCGCGTACTTAGCCGTCACTTCGTGAAAACAGGAAATCCTTGTACAAGGTATTTTCTTGTTTACATCATCGTCATAGTGACATAATAAGATATTATTGTGCTTCGGAAATTTTGTGAGGTTTAAGATGTTAGTGAAAGATGTCCAAAAATGCAACAACAAAAAAACTGAAATTATATGCAATTTTCCTCATTACCGTCACTTCGTGAAAAAAGGGACGATATGTGTTAGCTAGCATGCATGTTGTAAATGATGTCCATGTTTTGAGCGAGTAGGGAAACTCGAGGGTGCCAAATTAAATGGATGAAGCACAGATTCTCGGCTGATATCTCCATTTGTACCCGTTGTATGTTACATGGGGACTGGAAGAGGAAGCAGAAAAAGCTTTTGGTGCACAGATGGTGGTTTGGTAGATCCCTTGGAAGTTTCTAGCGGTGATATTAAAGGAGAATTAAACCCTTCATCGTAACCTACGTCATTATGTATAGGAAAATTAAACTCACATTTTCATACAACAATCAGGTTCGTAGGATATGTATATCCACTAAGGGTTTCCAAAATAAGAAGACGGTTATAGTCGGCTATAAGTTCAGAAGGTATCTGCCATTATTACGTAATTGCTCTGTACTCCCCCGGTACGGCCTTACAGTGACCAATTTGCCGAAGTTGACTACCATGACTACGGGAGAATATGCGTGCAATTCGCAAGGCTTAAATACAGGGACCGAGCCTCGCAGTGGCGAATCCAGGTGGGGGGGGGGGGGGGGGGGGGCGGACCCCCACTCCTGGGGAAAAACGTGTAAAAACACGTTAGTTTTCCTTACTTTTTTTTTTGGGGGGGGGGGGGGGGGGGAGGTGGGTGCGATTTTTCGCCCCTGGGGAAAAAACGTGTAAAAACATGTGTAAAAACACGTTAATTTTACCTTACTTTTTTTTTTTGGGGGGGGGGGGGGGAGGTGGGTGCGATTTTTCAAATTTTCAAGAGCCCCCCCTCAAAAAAAAATAAAAAAATTAGTGCTCACTACCAACCCTTCTACCTCAGTTTCGTGAAAACTGTGGTTTCTCAATGACAAAATTATATCTCTGACCTTTTCGTCATTCACCTTGAGGATTGAGATGACGTCACATATGTGAAATCAAGTGCACGGCGTTCTTAATATAGGATGACGGGAAAATCAAGGTAGACGCGTTCTTGTTCTGATAGGCGACGACAGAGACGATGGTGACGCAAGTAAAGTGCCTTAACATGACGTCATCACGTAGCAGTCCACTATGCGTGTCAACGTGTAAATTTAAAAATCCCTAGTGAAACACAACAAGTACGAAACTATGATTTCTATTTTTTGTTTTCGATGATTGAAATAGATTTGCGATAGTACGAGATCTACAAACACATTGAACCATAAATGAAAGAAGAGTATTGCTATATCAGAGCTGCTTTCAATACAATTTCCAATATACCCACCTTTTGCTTTCCTAATAACAGCAGTGACTTTATTCGTAAATGCGCCAGTCAGCTTCATCTTTTGACTTTAAAACAAACCCATTCTTAGAGTTTCATCGTGCAAGTATCTTGGCGTAATTCTAGACGAGAATCTAAGATGGAACCTACATATTAACGAAATAGGAAGAAAATAAAGGATGTTCACATATTTATGCAATTTTATTAAAGAGAAGAAAAGGACTATGTAAAAGTTTTCTTAAATGGA
Organism: Strongylocentrotus droebachiensis; assembly: GCA_035222895.1. NCBI lineage: Eukaryota > Metazoa > Echinodermata > Echinoidea > Camarodonta > Strongylocentrotidae > Strongylocentrotus > Strongylocentrotus droebachiensis. The sequence goes on along the minus strand of JAVYIG010000851.1, from coordinate 430,142 downwards.
AATGCATTTTCGACCTGAATGATAAGAGTTGGGAAACATATTGTTCTATTGGATTTAATTGTACCATTGATGTGGGCTTACGATGGTTTCAGTTTAAAGTCACGCGACGCATATTATATACGAACGATCTACTGTTTAAAATGAATTTAGTCCCAAGAAAAGAATGTACATTTTGTAATGAACAGATTGAAACAGTTATACATCTGCTATGTGATTGTACGCATGTTAACAATATTTGGGGTAGTTTAGAAAACTGGATTAATACTAGAACCGGAAATAAATTAAAATTTTCATTACAAGATAAATTATTTGGTTTAAAAGGTTCAAATAATTATGCATTGAATTGTATACTGATTGTGGTGCGACAGATGGTGTATACTTGCAAAATAAAGAAACAATTGCCCGACTTTGATAATATTAGAGTTTCGATTATAAATTACTTCAAAAACGAAAAGTATATTGCAAATTCGAATTGTAGAAATAAAAAATTCACAAGAAAATGGTTTTAATTCAGGAATTTGTTTACTTAAAATGATATTTTTTCTGTATTTGTTTTTCTTTCCATGAGTGTCAGAAATGAATGATTGATTTGTTAGTTTTCTGTTAACTCAACAGTTCAATAATACTTGTATCTTGAAAAGCCAATTTCATTTATGTTATAAATGTAAATTACCTTGAATATATATTTTTGTATGTGTTTCAAATGAAAATCAATGAAATCCCTGTGGAGGGAAAAATATAAATTATATATACTAAGGAGAATTCGTCCGATTATTTCACAACGCCAAGCAGCATTGTTTTATAAATCCATTATACAATATCATTTTGATTATTATAAGATGGATAGAAGAATACCTACAATCTGATTGGTCAATTACCGTATAGTTATTTCTACTGGATGCATGCGATGTTTTCTTCTTCTATAATTATTTTATTTTTATTTTTATTTTTTAGAGTTTACATTTTTTTTTTTTTTTTAAATTTCATGATAAGTTTGATGAAATCATGCTTTCCAGTAATTATCGGAAAGCATGGCTATGGCAAAATCATGCGTCCGGTAATTACTGGAAAGCATCATTTGCCATATCTTCGGTAAATCTGTAAAATAATAGATTTATGTATTTTTGACGATTTTGGGGGCCCCATTTTATACAACAGATGATGTACAGGTTTAATTTTTGTGGGTCGGTGGAATTGTGTGCATGCGGTACCTTTGAAATTGGTCTCAGTAAAAACATTCAAAGGTACCTTGTGCACACAATTCCTACCGACGCACTCAAACCTGTGCATCATACTGTGATATAGTCTATGCAAATACAGGGGTTACGAACTGAAGAAAACTTCAAACTTTACAAAATAAAGCGCTAAAAATTGACTTAAGGAAAGACCCAAGATTCCCAACAGATCAGCTCTTGAATTTAGATAACATTTTAGAAAGATTTTTTTTAAAAGGACAATAATAGTGATAGGGGGAGGGGGAGGGGGGAGGGGGGGGGGGGGGTGCTGACCCTTGGAAGGAGAGTTAATCAGACTCTCGGTTTACAATACACTTCTCTGTTGATTATATACTTTTGATTCATTATTGTTAATTTGTATTTTGTACATTATAATAATTCACGTTTTTTCTTCTTATTATTCTTCATAGTTTCCCATGCCAATTATGTTTCCTTTGTTTTGATTTGATTCGTTTATTTTGCATGTGTTTATGTTTTGTTATCTTTTGTTACTGATTTTTATTTACAAACGTTACTGAAATGGCATGATTTTTCCTTGAGTTTCCGGGGGCTCTGCCCTCTGGACCACACCAAGGGTCCTAAAGCGGAACCCTGGTTGCTCATCTGACCGTAATTAAATGCCTAAAACCCCTTAGCTTCCGGGGCTCTACCTCCCTGGACCCCACCAAGGGCCCTAATGCGGCCTCTGGATGCTAATCTGATCGTAATGTAATGCCCAGAACACTGAGCTTCTGGGGCTCCGCCCCCTGGACCCGTCTGCAATTAGTAACCTATTATGTGTCACAAATAAGGTATCAAAATATGCTCATCTGACCGTAATTAAATGCCTAAAACCTCTGAGTTTCCGTTTTTGCTCATTACACGCCGCTGCTCCCTCGTCCTTCGCATTTCGCCCCTCCCCCCCGGTCATGAAAAGAAATCACCGCTCCTGCATAGCGCATTCATGTCACGATTTCCGGTGAGGACAAAGAGAATGGCGGCAGCCAGATTACGGTAGAATCGTGATGAAATTACCTTTTATTATAATTATTATTTTTTGACTTTAATTCTCCTTAAAAATAAGTTACCGGTCTCGGTTTGCTTGGTTCCACTATTCAGTTCTCAGCCTGTGTGTGGGTGTGCTTGTTCAAAGGGCATTTAATTGACAATGCTTTGAAGAAGAATGTTCACCGTACAGTAACGTGGGACTGTTCGACGTCGCGTAGCCGGGGCGGAGGGAGGTGCCGGGTAGATCATGACAGCCGAAAATTGTGCAATTGTAGTTCACCTAGCTGAGTGTAGTCTTGTTCTTATTCCCAATGGTGAAGAATGCAACAAGAAATGAAGAGACAGAGAGAAAAAAAGAAAGAAAGATAAAACGAGAGAGAGAGAGAGAGAGAGAGAAAGGTAGAGAGATAGATAGTGAGGGGGAGAGATGATGATGGGAGAAAAGGAAGGAGAGAGAGAGTTGAGGTGAGAGAGTGGGAGGGGAGGGAGAGAGAAAGAGAGAGAGAAAGAGAGAGAGAGAGAGAGAGAAAGAGAAAGTGCATAGGGCGAGGAATGCGCTGATGTAATTTCTGATGTTTGCAATTCCAAATGATAAATGATATTAAGGATGCCATTTCCTTTTCTTTACGGAATAAAGATAGATTTACGAAAGTTCCCCTTCTCTCTCTCTCTCTCTCTCTCTCTCTCTCTTTCTCTCTGTGTCTCTCTTCATTTTTCTGCAATTATCACTTTGTCCATGAACAGAGCATTTACAAGAAATTCAGTTCTCGATCCCTTCCAAATCCGTATCCTTTCTTCCCTCGATCTTAAAGTTTGGTTAAGAATTACTTGTAATTAGTTTCTACGATATGAAAGCATGTTCAGCAACTTAGATATCAACTTTCGACATCGTCAATAACGATGGCGATTATATTTGTATATTCTTGTAAATAAAACCATCATAATCGGGTGTAATTAAAATGTTCTACAGTGCTAGATTTAAACCTGAATAAAGAGACCGCCAAATTCACAGGGATAGAAATATATATATATATATATATATATATATATATATATATGTATTTTAGTCATATAGTAATACCTGGGCTCGAGAGTGAATTCCTTCTAGAAAACGAAACAAAATGTTTCAGAAGGCTTAACATGCCCTAATTACAAAACTTTTATCAGTATGTCTTCTTTTCGAGTTCTGTTCTTGCCAAGGGACGTTCTGTAATCTACACTTTCTTTGTTTTCGTGTCTTAATAAGGGGGAGGGGAGGCTCTAAGAATTAAAGTACTGGAAATGAAACAGTTATTTTTTACACCTTCTTTGCCTCATAGAAAAAATTGAATCTATGTATCAGTAGGATTAGTAAGCCTATTTCACAGACTATATTCTATTAGTCTTCTTTTAAAGTATTACTAACTAGTTTGCTAAAATATGCGGCGTTCTATAATCTTCCGTGTTTTCGGTGATTTTTTTTTTTTGGGGGGGGGGGGGGGGTGGGAAGCTCCTGCAAAATTGAGAATTTATGCATGTAAATAAATGATTGTTACACCTTCGACAGACAGTGATTACCACTTTCAGCACAACTTTTGTATTATAATGTAAATGCCTCCTCCCAGTATCTTCACTTTTATTCCCTCGATCTATCATTGCTTCTACGATTTTTTAGAAATGTATAATATTAATTTAATTTGGAATATTCAATTATGTTGCAACTAGGCCTTGAAATTTGATTGTCGTAGATAAATGAACTTAAGTATTAAAAATTTTGTACGGAAAGACTACCTGCTAGTCTCTTTTTTAGTGTAAGTTTTATCATTGACAAAGAAGGTTCATTCAATTGTTGATGACTTGCTACTGATGGACTGTAAATATGTATCTTAAAAAAACACAAAATCAACTACAAAACAGATTACATTTTGAAATAATAGAGAGAATAGGACGAGACTGATCCGTTTTCATGTCTGCATTAACATTACTATCAAAGTATGAAATACAGTCTATACATACTTGTCCGATATAGCAAAGTTTATTTCTACATCAAAAGCTAGTATGACGGCTGTATAGGAGAATATTTCAAAGTGGAAGTTACACAGGGCTCTTTTAATACAAACCGTTTTAAAGGACGCTCCCATACACGATTGTTGAAATTTTCAATTTAAAATACTTTTATGTAATCAATCACATTTTATAATTATACATAAGCACACGAAATAACTCACTAATAATGAATGTTCAGTTCTGTGTGCATATCAAATTTATTGATAACATTATTCCAACAATTCTAAACGAACCCCATGTATACATGATATATTCATTCTCCTCTCAAATCTTTGAATACGATCCATGCGAGAGGGGGAGGGAGGGGGGGGGGGGTAACCTACTTCTACAACATGCTTTGTTGAAATGTAAACTGGCATTTATGTATCATCATAGAACATTTTTTAAACTTGTACTTTATCTAATGTGTGTTAAAACAGGAAATGCCTTTTTGAGGTCAGCCATGGGAATATTTTTTTTTTTTTTTTTTTTTTAATAATTCAAAAAAAAAAAAAAAAAAAAAAAAAAACCAAGGGGGGGGGGGGGGGGGGTTAGGTTTTTTAAGGGGGGTTTACACACATAAAAATACCAAAGGGGGGGGGGGGTTCAACCCCCCCCCCCCCCTGCGTACGCGCCTGGTCTATATGCAAACTATATGCAAACGTGTTTCGCAAGGCTGTATACCCGGGCTTCTATACTTATGTTCTTTCATAAGAATGTGAATGTGTTCATTAAAACCACGGCAATGTGACGACACCACACCTGGACCACATTGACGGTACTGACGGTATCGCAGATGATAAACATCCATTAGTTTTAATACGTTTGGTGAAGATATAGCCTGTCTACATTAAACCAATAGACCTAATGGTATTATTTTGCCGAACTGGACAAGCAATAAAAAAAAATTAGTCTGTATGACAAACTTCTTGAATAATCCAGATAGAGTTTGTGGATAGGCTGTCGGTTTTCAGTTCTTATTTGCAGTTTGAGTTCTAGTAACTGGTGGTCTCGATGTCTTCTTCATGATTAAGATGAGGAATAAGTTCAAAATTGCTGGTGTTTGATGCGTCCGTTCACTTTTCCATCTACCCTTCCTTGAGTTGACCTCTTTGAAGCTCAAGAGTGATTGTTGCTCCAGATTGGTCGATGGCAGCTTGCACATCAGCTAGAGTCATCCCTACCATATTTTGACCGTTTATACTTTTGAACCGATCACCAATCTACAAAATTGAAAGAAGATTCAGAAATTAATAATAGCCTTTTTTACAGCCGTTCTTGCGTAATTATGTCCAAATTCGCGAAGAATGTACAATTTGAGATAATTAAAGGACATTTTCATGAACAAAATTTGCGAAAATGTCCCCCAAAATTACTTTAAAATTTTATAAAATTTCAGGATAAATTCGCGAACTTTTGTTTCATGGTTCGCAACATTATTTCTTCTTTCTCGCCATCTCGCAGAAATCCACCCAGATATCCGGTTTATTTTGCATGCCAACGGTGAATTAAAATATAAGTGGTGCTAATTAGCGGCCGCTAGATAATTATGCATTACATAAATGGCCGTAAAATGGCACCATAAAAATGAGATCTTATTAGGTAGTAACAACTTTTGCGGGTCTGAAACATACAAGGTCTTTCTTCTTAGCAATCGTTGATTACCGTAATGCCGATTATTATTTAAGCAATCATTAGTTTTTTTAGAGCATAATATGTTTGACATTTTAAGTTTTAAGGAATATATGATAACGATCTAGAAAATACTAATACTATAGACTACTAAAATATAAAAACCATTGATTAATATTTTCGAGAATCTATAATTTAGAAAGATAGGAGGAGGAGGAAGAGGGGAAGGGAGGAGGGGGAGGAGAAGGAGGAGGGAATAACAGGTAACCTAGTACTGGTCTTTCTCTCTCATTACCTCAACACCTCCTAATTGAGCTGGTCCTCCTTGAACTAGCGAAGTCACAAAGACTGGTACAAACTCAGGAGTACCCTCGCTGTAACCTCCCTGTAACGTCCATCCAAAACCATCAGGACCTTTCTGTAATGTCACCGTACGGACCTGACAGTGATAGATAACATAGAAAAAAATATGTTATAAAAACAATCAGATAAATAATCAGAGACGGAAACAGTAGCCATACATAAACTTCATTATCAAAGACTAGTAAGAGAATACAATTGAATGGGTATTTTCGTAAATCAATTCTAAATATCAAGTATTACCAACAACAAAATTAGCCTGACGATTTCATTGTAATGTATTCAGAAATATTGAAATCAGAAATATAATTAATATAAGTAAGGAGCATCAGTAAATTTCATACGAAACTTCAACCCTTGACTACAAAATCTAAAACAATTACAACCCTAACCCTAACATAACACTATATTCCTAACCTAAAACCAAATTCGAACCATAACTCTAACCTTACACTATAATCCTAACCTAAAACCCAATAACAACCATAACCCTAAGCTAACACTATAATCCTAACCTAAAACCCAATTACAGCCCTTACCCTATCATAATACTATATTCCAACCTTAAACCCAATTACAACAATATCCATAACCTAACACTATTTTCCTAACCTAAAACCCCATTACAACCCTCAACATAACCTAACACTATAATCCTAACCTAAAACCCAATTACAACTCTCACCCTAACCTAACACTATAATCCTAACCTAAAACCCAATTTCAACCCCAACCCTAATCAGGTGTAATAAAACGTAGACTCCTTACACTGTCGTCGTCAAGAGCTTCGTAGCCATAGCTACCCGGTTGACCTGTTAATTACAATGAGGTATAAGAATATGTATTAATATGAAGTATGAAAACCACTATGTTAAAGGTAAAAGTCACGGATGGCTAACAAAAATGAAAGAGAGTCGAGAAGGTTGGGCCAATGGTGTTGTTATGAGCAATCAGACATTCCAGAGGCAGTGAGTCTATTCTTTACGACTGCCCTTTGTCTAGTTTTTGATGGGGGAGAGCGATAATACAATCAAAATTGAATGATTTGGTGGCATAGATTTGAGTCATTGTTAATGTGTGGAGAATGTAAACGCTCTTTGTTACACTTTATCTCCGCTATTGCTTTCATCAAATAGAAATAAAAATTCCCCAGTAGCGCCAAAAACTAGCTTTAAGAGGAGTATAAATTAAAAAAAAACTTACAAAGACTAACTATCTGACGAAGATGATAAGATGCACTGCCAAATCATGTGCGTGCATAATGTGACTGATCCAAAGCGAATATTTGTATATTACGTTCGTTTGTTTGTTTGTTTGTTTGTTGTGTTTGCTTATGTTGTTATTGCTGTTGTTTTTGTTGTTGTCTGAAGGGTCTAGTCCTATTATTTGGAACACGTCTTAATGGAGCTTTGCTCTAAATTAAATAAATCAATTACATTAAATGAACACATGTAGTATGACCTGATTATTACTACATCTGCAACAAAAGTATTACAAAAAGATAGAAACATTTTTTAGTGTAGATGATCCATTTGAAAGGCAAGTGTGATGTACATCACGACACCACCTGTATAATGACAATGGTACAGTACAGGCAAAGAGCAAATTCATGGGTCAGAAATGACATCATGTATTTAGTCAGAAGTTGACCCACAATTTGACAGTTAAAATGGAAATTAATGGGAAGAATAGTTCTTATTGCATCAGTTATGTCGCTTACCTTGGGGTAGGTGGACTTTACACGCCCCACCCCCACCTCTAATCCCCCTTCCCATACAGACTTTCTATATCTTTCTATTTCTCTTCGATATTCTCCCTTTTACCATCTAGCTACATGCCATCTAGATATACAACATTCCAATTTTAATTCTGATTAAAATGAATACAGTGTGTCGAAAGAACTTATTATTTCTATGTGACCCAGAATTAATTAAAAAATAAATGCAATGATGAAGGTGAATTTTACAGGGAGGCTGTGAGAAAGCAAGTAAGCAACAAAAAAAGTGTCCCCTCCAAGCTACTGAACGAAATATCTGACGACGTTTTTTTTCCAATTTCCGGCCCACCCCCCCCCCCAAACAAAAAAGCTTTGCTTATCTGACCGTGATTAAATGCCTCAGAACCCCTGAGCTTCCGAGAGTCTCTGCCCCCTGGATTTCACCTAGGGCCCTAAGTCCGGCACCGGGATGCTCATCTGATGGTAATTTAATGCCTAAACCTCTGAGCTTCCGAGGGCTCTGCCCCCCTGGATTTCACCTAGGGCTCTAAGTCGGGCACCTGGATGATCATCTGACGGTAATTTAGGCCTAACAACCCTGAGCTCCTGGGGGCTCCGCCCCCAGGACCCTACACCAATTCATGACCTGCCAGTGTCACAATAAGGTATAGAAATATGCTAATCTGACCGTAATTTATTGCCAAAAATCCCTGATCTTCCGAGGGCTCCGCCCCCTGGACCCTACACCAATTCATGACCTGCCAGTGTCACAATAAGGTATAGAAATATGCTAATCTGACCGTAATTTATTGCCAAAAATTCCTAAGCTTCCGGGGGCTCTGCCCCCTGGACCCCAGGCCAATTCGTGACCTGCTAGTGTGACAAATAAGGTATAAAAATATGCTCATCTGACGATAATATAAAGTATAAAACCCAAGTTTTTGGGGGCTCCGCCCTCTGGACCCAACACTATTTTGTGACTTGCCAGTGTCACAAATAAGGTATGAAAATATGCTCATCTGACGATAATTAAATGCCTATACCCCCTACACCAATTCATGACCTGCCAGTGTCACAATAAGGTATAGTAATATGCTAATCTAACCGTAATTTATTGCCAAAAATTCCTAAGCTTCTGGGGGCTCTGCCCCCTGGACCCCATGCCAATTCGTGACCTGCTAGTGTCACAAATAAGGTATAAAAATATGCTCATCTGACGATAATTTAATGTATAAAACCCAAGTTTTTTGGGGCTCCGCCCCCTGGACCCAACACTAATTTGTGACCTGCCAGTGTCACAAAGAAGGTATGAAAATATGCTCATCTGACGATAATTAAATGCCTATACCCCCTAGGCTTCCGGGGGCTCTGCCCCCTGGACCCCAGGCCAATTCGTGACCTGCTAGTGTCACAAATAAGGTATAAAAATATGCTCATCTGACGATAATATAAAGTATAAAACCCAAGTTTTTGGGGGCTTCATCCCCTGGACCCCACACCAATTTGTGTCCTGCTAGTGTCACAAATTAATAAGGTATCAAAATATGCTCATCTGACAGTAATTAAATGCCTATACCCCCTGAGCTTATGGGGGCTCCACCTCTTGACCCCCGCCGAGAAACGTTCAGCGGGGCCTGCATGTAAGAGTGGGATGATGGGGATTTTGTTGTTTACCCCCCCCCCAAACGTTTTTGCCACTGCCGGTGTCACCATTACGTACCAATTTTTGGCTCGCATAATTTCAAATTTGAGCCCCCCCCCCTAAGAAATCCTGGATCCGCGCTTGATACACACCTTGTTTATTCGAAAGATTTTGATTTTTATAAACTGTTTATTGAAAATAAAACTCAACGACATAGCATATTTACAATAATAACATATCAATAGAGTAAATGGATGTTTACAGAACACGGTAAAACACAGGACAACACAACAAAAAATAGCACAACACAAATGCCTCACTCTAGTCAGTTACACGTACATGTAAGGCTCACCCTGACGTGATTCAAGGTTATATATCATGTAAGAAAACCGATACTAGAGGTTCCACTGAAATGCAGTAATATTAACATTAGAATCACATAATTGACAATAAGAAAATATACAATTCATTAAATTCCAAGGGACCATTTCCTAAAGTTGGAGCTCAGTTTACCTTTCTTCTCTGCTATTTTATATTCAATTTTCTGTTTCATTTTTACAAAAGAAAGGAAACCCTGGAAATTTAATTCTACCTTTTAAAATTTACATCGAATAATATAAAATATGAGGCAAAGGAATAAAAAAATAATACAAACATCATGCCTGCCACCGATATAAATATCAAATATATAAGCGAACTCAAATTATAGCTTTGTCTCCTTCGTCATATTATCAGTATAATCTGCTAGTTTTTTCTATATTCGAGCAACTACTGTGCATTTACAAAATATATAAATTAGGAAGTAACTCAAAGGACTATCCGTTCTTCCAATTTTATATAAAAATTAGTTTAGGGCTATGGCATTATGAAACATTCTAAAATAAAAAGACCTTAACTGAGTTTCTAAAGTGCATTTGAAATTAATTGTGTGTATAACAGACCATTAAATTTCATTTATATCTAAACCAAGCCACTTTTCCACTTATTACCAGTCTTGGCCTGTAATGTTTTATCTTTGTTACGTAGTACCGGATAAGCACAGCTATAGGCACTTGCAACTTCCTCAGTAACTCACAAAAAATCTTTTCAAAAATATACTCATGAACATCTTGATGATCAATAAGCCAATCTAGATATAACGCATTCATCAGGAATAGTACTTTCGTTGGTCAGTTATTGGGGTATCAAATTCTACAACCAAGTCTTCAAAAGTTGTCACCATATTACAACCCCTATACAAATGAGAGACAGATACAATCCCTCTCTCATACCATGCACGATAATAAAACTAAGGTCTATGCCTTAAACTAACTGAACCCCCACCCCCCCCCACAAACGGTTCCAATAATCATGGTAGGCCTGTATGCAAAGTCTTCTGTCCACTTTCTTCAACATTGTATTTAGGTCATTGTCCGATTGTAAATTGTTATTTGGATTTACTAAAATAAAGAACAATATTGTTCTCAGCATCCCCACCGTTTTCTGAGTATCCTTCAATTTGTATGGTGTGCATCATAGCAAATCTAGATAAGGTTGATATACAGAATCTATCCATGTATGTGCCTCACTCCCTTTTTTGCTGGCGTTCTGGACAGCGAGTATAATGCCAATATCTTGTGAGCAAAGTATGTTCGCATCAGCTCCCATCCACAATGTTAAAGTGATGGTATAGAACATAGGATCAAATCCAGGAGGTTTGTTTACCTCTTATTTAGGGTGAGGAGGCGACGCCAAGTGGATTCACCAATGCATTTTGCAAGGCTTTTAGTCCTAAATTCCCCGGAGAGGACTTACAACCGCAGATGCCCTGGCTGCTTACAAGCATACACATATTTTCTTAGTTGTCAGGCAAAATGAACCATCAAACCAAACCATGCACTGTCTTTTATTCATGTTGATGCACTATCTTGTCTTGTTCATGGACAAGAATATCACAAGCCGGTGAAAGGGACAGGGTGTGGTTGGGCGGGGCAACCGCCCATGTCCCCACATTGCCAGAAAAATCACTAAGTATAGAAAAAGTAATTATCAATTGTTCTCAGCACTTCTAATTCTTTGAGCTTTCTGAACTACGAAATGTCCAATCACTGTCGTTCAGTTAATATACCGAGATACTGGCCAAACTTAGGGAGAACAAAAATTATCCAGAAAAACGCACATTTTCCGCTCAACCTTTTATTTTACATAACTCCATGAAATTGATATCAACTTGAAAGTAGTTTAATTATCCATCATTTGACACCAAATTAATTCTGATTAGAGGTTTCCCTTAAAAGTTATTTTTAAAACTCGATTTAAACAGACCAAGCAGTCCTCAATACAGCAATACACGTAATATACATACAGTTCTTGTGCAAGTCAAGTTTTCGATTTCGATAAATGGAAAATAACTTTTTTTTAACAACATTCCATTTTTTTTAAAATCACAAGAAAATCATGTTTTTTAACTTTAAATTGCAATGTTGATTAATCCCGATGCCGTTTAAAATCGGTTTCGAAATGTAGATAATTCTCTATCATAATAATGATACCTAACTCAAGTTGGGTCAAAGTTTCCTTGAAACATTATTAACAAAATACTATTTTTCGTCCATGCATCATGATACTTTTCATATATATATTTCCCAATGAGAGCTTTGTCATTTTAAAGGTCATAGAAATCATATATTGCTATTTAAAAGTAATGCATTGTAGCGCTTAGAGAGTTAGCGTATTAACATACACCTTTTTAAAATCAATGTTGAAATTTTATAGGCCAGTAAAGCACTTCTTCTTGTATGTATTAAATATAGGAGATTTCCATGGCTCTGTCCAAACTGTCAGAACTTCTAACTTTTTCATTCTTTGTCCGTTTTTCTATACTCATTCTCTAGCTGTCATATCTCCCTGATATTTTGTTTCTGCTAAATCCAACAACAAATATTCTCCCCTTAAATTGACTAAGTTACATTGCCTCAGTTTCTGAAACAAAACCCTGGATTTACCTCATGTTGCAATAATAATAATAATAATAATCCGTTTTTTTATATAGCGCTCAATACACCGATCCAACGATGTGCCTAAGCTCTTTACAGATATATTATTACCCCGGTCATCGGATTCAGGCAATCATAATTATATAACTGTAGGTCAGTCAGGAATCCCATGACTTTTACAAGCCGATCGCCTGTCTGATCATCAGAATATTTAAGATTGGAAATCGAAATCAAATTTTGCGTTTTCCTATAAACGGTTCTTATAACACTACAGTCTTTTGGGGGAAATGAGTATGGTAAAAACCGGTCGCTCAAAGAATTTTTCTTTTTTGAGGCACTTCATTATCATTTTGAAGCGCAAATTGTTAAGGGCTTCAATATTACACCATATCACAGACATCTAACATTGTTAAACGATGCCTTTAATATTTGCTTAACTTGGCAATCAAATCTCAAATAGTTACCATCATGATTGTGTCCTTTCCTTCGGTTTTGTCAACAATTTGTTTCCAGATAAAAACTTACCGCTCATCCTGTTCTATTAGCAGACGATAAGTAGCAAAACTGTCTGAGCTCAGATGTCACTTGTTCCGGCCAGGAATCCTTGGTTTATCTTAATGGTGGAACAACTTGTCTTCGTTCATATAGCTCCAGTAGTCTCATTTTGCTGGATCTGCTGCAGCGTACACGTAGCTCGCTCGACGTCACTCTCAAACTAGCCAATCAGTTGTCAATGACGTCATATTGCATGCGGCACGTGCCCCCCTAAAATTTCCAGGATCGGTTGAAATTTTGTAGACCTCGATCGATTACATGTATGTGCCCCCCCCCCCCCCCCCCAAACATCAAACTCTGGCTACGTGCCTGGGAAGAAGACGTAGAAAGTCACGATGGGGTTAATATGGTCACAGTAATCATTTATGAAACAGACCAGGGATAACCTTTCAATGTGGATGTCATTACAAATGAATGTCAATATACATGTACAAGCTAAGCAGTCAAACTTATACCAATGCAAACGGGAAATCGTACTACACGCTTATCATATATTATGTATGACGACAAAAAACACTTTCATAATTATGATTGAAATCTAATAATGAAACAGTTAGTAAAATAAAAGTAACAAAGTTTAAAATAACATGAAATACTTGATTTAAATTAGGGGAGTTTGAAGTGCTGTACCATTGCACCCATCTGTAAATAATCGAATAGTCCATGGCGTGTTATGAATAATCATATATTTTGATTCCCTAGGCAAAATGTTTGCCTAACTTAGGTTAGCCTTTTGGCAAGGCCTCGTGACTCTGGCTATTTTCCACCCCAATCAGCGGCTGAGGTCAACCTAGAGACCCAGGGTGAACGCACGATAGAGTGCTGGGCCACTTGCTCTGTCGTTCACCTGGGTTTTCGCGATTAGTCTCTTTTTTTGTCGCTCGGCGTCTATCAGACATGAGGCCTTGTCTAAAGGCTAATTTTAGGTGGGAAAAGTACGGAGCCGGGGGTGGTCAAAAATTGACATAATTTACCAATCAGAACTAATCTATGATAATTCATGCTTGTTTTCCTTCGTGTGATTTACCTATAACCTTACACTGGCGTGGCAAATTAAATTAAAAGTTCGACTTGTCGCACATGTGACCATAGTCCGGTGGGTGAACTTGCGAATGGAATGGGAAAAGAAGGTTCCAATGAAAGAGCTTTGTCAACGTTCGTTGGGGTGGATGTGATTTTCGTGTAAAAAAAAAGAATTGTTGGGTAAAAGTCCATAGGCTAACATATGATACTGCTGGGACTCCGACAATAGGGGGCGTTGTCCAATGAGACTAATCGAAGCTATATGTTGTGCTCGTATGCTCAGATATCCTCCAAAGACGTGTTAATATATCGTTAACTACATATGAAGAAATAAGTGTACCTCACTTGGTGAGTGCGTTTTTTCTTCTCCAAGATCTTTGAGTTTGTCATTGTACAGTCGAATAGCGCAGTATTCCATGCAAAGACGACTAGCGTGCCTGTGCGTATCGTATGGAATGTGGTTCAACATTATTGGTCTTTTTGTCTCATTGTTCTCTCCTCAAATAATAATCTTCATGTAAGGGATGTGCTTGGTTACACTATTCAGGGCAATGCCTGTGTGTGTGGGTGTGCTTGTTAAAAGGGCATTCATTTGACAATGCTTTGAAGAAGAATGGGACTATTCGACGTTACCGAGGGGTGGTGGGAAGGGGCGAGTAGATCATGAGAGACGAAATTGTACAATTATAGCTCACCTGAGTGTAGTCTTATCATTATTTCCGGTGGTGAAGATTACTAAAAGAGAGGAGACAGAGGGGGAAAAAAGAAAGATAAAACGAGGGAGAGAGAGAGAGAGAGAGAGTGGAGTGCGGGGGGGGGGGGGGAATGCGCTGATGTAATTTCTAATGTTTGCAATTCCAAATGATATTAAGAATGCTTCTATAGGATCCCACTCTCTCCCTCTTCCTTCACTCACTTCCTTCACGTGCTAATAATTTACAGGGCGCTCCCTAGGGGGTGGGTGCAGGGAGGGGGAGTTATTAGAGAACGAAGACGATTCGTTGTACCGCCCTCGACTCTTAATCTTTGTTTGAATCAAGTTCCCCTTCCTCCGCGCGTAACGCGGAAGCTCTGACGTTTAAATAGATCATTAAAGAAAGAAGATGATTCGTTGTACCATTCTCGATTCTTAATCCTTGTCTGAATTCAGTCCCCCCCCCTGCCGCGCGAAGCGCGGAAGCTTTGACGTTTCATTAAATTATTAGAGAAAGAAGACGATTCGTTGTACCGTTCTTGATACTTAATCCTTTTTGTAACTAGGTCCTCTTCCTTTCTTCTTTCTCTTTTTTTTTGCCTTTCACTCATCAATTTGTCAATGAAGAGAAATTTACGAGCATTTACAAGAAATTCAGTTCTCGATCCCCTCCGAATCCGTATCCTTCCTTCCCTCGATCTTAAAGTTTGGTTAACAATTACTTTTAATTAGTTCGTACGATATGAAAACATATTTAACAACTTAGATTTTTACTTTTGATATCGTCAATATTGATGGCGATTATATTGTACATTCTTGTTTTAAGTTTCAAGTTTATTTGTTTACTCTTTATCGAAATTAACATAATTGAACATAATGTCGTGGTAATAATTATAACTGTAAGATACTAATCTCTGTTTTGAAAGGACAATTTCTGTTTTGCTTGACGATCAATGTATGACGTAAGAAGCGATGGTTTTTTGGTTGAATTTGTTGTCTGCCAAGTGGGGGCGTGGTCATTTTTGCTGCCATATAATTCTCAATTTTTGGGATGTCATCTTTCTGACAAGCCATCGATAATTTTAGTTTTCAAGACTAGCCCAATGTTGTGAGTATAATTTTAACACACGATGTCGATAATTAATCATAAGCCATTTCGTAAATACTATCTGCGCATGGGCAGATAAAGGTCATTTGTGATAAAATTGTAAAACCCACCGAGATGGATACGTGCTCATGTTATGTAATCAACAGGGACTTTTAGATTTGCACGAAGACAACGTGGATTGCTACGATCGACGTCCTTTTAATGCACTGCCTTGAATGGACGTCCAACGTATCAGTCCACGCAAATCTAGAAGTCCCTATTATTAATGTGTGCACCTACGGTACATTCTATGATACAAGAGGGCAAATAAAAGCTTTTGATGAGGCACATACATGACTTTGGCATTGATTATTCTAAAATACACAAAGTGGGACTTCTCCATGAGCAAAAGATCTGTGGATATTTGGGGTCATTTGACCCATGTGCTAACTACGAAATGGTCTATAAGCCGTCTGTTTGAGTAAGTTCAACATGAGCAATATGTCCCATCAGGAGTCCGTCAAGCCCGAGGATTCGGCAAGTCAGACTGACAAGAGCAGGGCGAGCAGTACCACAAGCATAGAGTGGTGAAGTGTGACGTCATCAAAAAAAATAAATCAATTTTTAGAATTTCTCAATTTTTTCTTCATTTTCCAAAAGAGAATAACAAACAATGTCCAAATGTCGAAAACCAGTTAAAAAGGTTAAGTATTGGCTGAGATATGACCATCTGAATGAATAGATTTCCTAAAGGAGCTCAGTGTTATATTGCTCTTGTTCCTAATGTTATGAACCAGAGCAATATAACACTGAGCTCCTATGGGAAATCTATTCATTCCGATGGTCATATCTCAGCCAATAACTTTATGGATCAGATCAATATAACACTGAGCTCCTATAGGAAATCTATTCATTCCGATGGTCATATCTCAGCAAATAACTTTATGAACCAGAGCAATATAACACTGAGCTCCTATAGGAAATCTATTCATTCCGATGGTGATATCTCAGCCAATACTTATTATTTTCTACTGGTTTTTCGAAATGTGGACATAATTTGTTATGCTCTTTCGGAAAATGAAAAAAAAATTGAGAAATTCTAACGATGTCACAGCTTCGGTACTCCATAGGCGCCGGATATGGGGTGGCAGGGAAGGGGGGCACTTGCCCCCAAACAAAAAAGTGGGGAAGGGGGGAGGGGGAAAAATGCGTTTTGCCCCCCCCCCCACTTTTTTGGTCCAAAAAAAAGAAGAAAAGCAGTAGAGGAGTAAAGATGGTTTGTATTTTTAACCCAAAAGAACATCACAATAATAAAAACCTGAATTAAATCACATACAAAATTCCATTAAATTAATTTCCTAAACATTCCGCATGCCACCTATATTCATCAATGGAGGTTTTTATAATAGCTATACGCGCATATCGTGGAAATATTGTGAGAGGATGGGAAAACGTGTGTGTTTTTGTTATAGGGGTGAGAAGCAGGCGCGTACGCAGGGGAGTGGGGGGAGGGTCTGGGGTTAAACCCCCCCCCGTCGATTTTTTTTTATGTGTATCTTTTGTGTATGTTTTTTGTGAAAACCCCCCCCCCCTTTTGATTTTTTTTTTTATGCCAATGGCTGACCTGAAAAAGGTGACCTCCCCCCCCCTCCCCCCAACGGAACAAAATGTCAATTTTTCAAATTTCGAGACCAAAAAAAAAAAAAAAAAAGTGTCCTCCTACCCCCCCCCCCCCCCCCCCCCCACTGAGCGACTTTTCGGCTGGCTGAGTCGCTGCGATTTTTTTTGGGACTCCAAAAAAAAAAAAAAAGTGTCCTCTTACCCCCCCCCCAAAGGTGACCTCCCCCCCCCCCTCCCCCCAACGGAACAAAATGTCAAATTTTCAAATTTCGAGACCAAAAAAAAAAAAAAAAAAGTGTCCCTCCTACCCCCCCCCCCCCCCCCCCCCCCCCCCTCCTGAGCGACTTTTCGGCTGGCTGAGTCGCTGCGATTTTTTTTGGGACTCCCAAAAAAAAAAAAAAAGTGTCCTCTTACCCCCCCCCCCCCCCCCCCACTGAGCGACTTTTCGGCTGGCTGAGTCGTTGCGATTTTATTTGGACTCCCCCCCCCCCAAAAAAAGTGTCCTCTTACCCCCCCCCCCCCCCCCACTGAGCGAATTTTCGGCTGGCTGAGTCGTTGCGATTTTTTTTGGACTCCAAAAATAAAAATAAAGTGTCCTCTTACCCCCCCCCCCCCCACCCACTGAGCGACTTTTCGGGCGGCGCGATTTTCAAATTTACCTGAGTCGTTGCGAAATTTTGGGCCCGATTTTAACCCCCCCCCCCCTTGACAAAATCCTGCGTACGCCACTGGTGAGAAGACATGAGCACCCGAACGCTGGCGTACTGATGGGGAGGGGGGGGGGGGGGTTATTTCTTATTTGATACCAGTGATTTACATTTAAAAATGTTGCTGAAATGACATGATCTTCCGATATTTTTTTGTAAGTCATACCTTTTTATGCGTTTGTTGGAAAATTAGAAATTCCCAAATTTACAGTCGGGCGAAAATATACTTATTTAAAAGCTTTCATGTCAGAACACCCAGGTCGAAAAACCAGCTGAAACCAGATGGCAACTGGTCAACTGGTACCAGTTAAAACCAGTATTTTTAACTGGATTTTAATATGGAAATTGAAACACCGCCGCTGGGACCAGCTTAAAAGCTTTCATGTCAGAACACCCCAGGTCGAAAAACCAGTTGAAAAACCATTTGACATCTGAGACTTTTTGATATTTCCAGTTGAAAACCCGCTGAATACCAGCTGATTTACCAGTTGAAAACCAGTAGATTTACCAGTTTAAAATAAGTTGATATTTTTAGTTGATTTACCAGTTGAAAACCAGCTGAATGCGAGTTGATATACCATTTGAAAACCATTTGAATACCAGTTGATTATCCAGTAGAGATAAGTAATCAACTGATAATCTATAATCAATATTGGCGTATGGCCACCAACTATATAAATTGACACCGAAACTTCATGATATTAATTCCAACCAGCTCTAACATTAAATGTCTAAAAAATAATGAGTAACGAGCACATTAACCCCCCCCCCATAAGCTTGCACTTCGCCAATAACAAAGGCCAAGATAACGTTTTTTTATCTCACACACTGGGCAAGTATCAGAATCACAGAAACGTAGAGCAGCAGAAGTGAGAGCAAGACGCCTTCACACACAGCCTGGCGGAAATCATCGGAATCGATGGATAGCGCCGATAAACCCAACAACAACAACAACAACATCATTTAATGTTAATCTTGAAATTACTTCAAATGATCTATGTGATGGAGTTAATGCAATGGAGATTAGAATATACCTATTGGTGGACAGTTGCCAACATCGATTATGAATTATCAGTTTACCATTGGTTCTTCTACCATAATCGATAGTGGTCGATAACAGGAAATATGGAATGTGGGACCTTTGGATCAACAAGAATATAAACACCAAAAGGGGAATTGAATTTGTCATGATTCCAGATATTGTTGTTAATCTACACCAGTAGGAGTTGTCAAATATTACCACCAAGAGTGGAATTGAATTTGTTATGATTCCAGATATTGGTGTTAATCTACACCAGTAGGAGTTGTCAATATTAACACCAAAAGTGGAATTGAAATTATCTAATTCCAGAAAATGGTGTTAAGTAACACCAGAGGAGTTGTCCGATATAGATACCAAGAAAGTGTTAAATTGAACACCCTTGGTGTTAATTTTAACACTCTAGTTTTTTGCAGTGTAGGCCATATATAGACTGAACAAAGATCATTTGAAGTGGATTACAAATGAGTATCTCAGATGTCAACTAATAAATTAATCAACTAGTCTCAGATGTCAAATGTTTTTTTCAACTAGTCCCAGTGGGCGGTGTTTCAATTTACATATTAAAAACCGGTTGAATATACTGCTTCCAACTGGTACTAGTTGACTCCTGGTTTTAACTAGAACCATTGACCAGACTGATACCGGATACCAGTTTGAAAACATATGGCATTTCAAAATACGAATATTGGCGTGATGCAAAAATGCTAATAAGTCCAAGAATACTATGTAGCCAATGATAAATTTATTGATGTCACTGAATTCTTCGTCGCATTAAATATGCATGTATAAATGGCCACCATGTCTATTTAGTACTTAACAATTTTGAAGATATCTATATTTATGTGCATGTGTTCTTTGAACTGAAACTCTGGCACGACATGACGCAAAATTGTAGAGTTGATAGACTGGGCGGTGTACCACAATATTGGACGACTTGGTACAAACAAAGCATAAATGCGGGGCAGAGCGGTGCACTTTTTCTCTTTTTTTTGGTCCAATTTTTCAGGAAGTATTTTGCGCCGACTCAACCAGCCGGTAAATAAGCGGGGGGGGGGGGGGGGGGAGAGCACTATATTTTTTGCTCCTAATTCGTGAGAAAATTCTTCTTTTTTTAGCCGGGGGGGGGGGGGGGCAGGCCCGTCGCCCCCTCCCCCCCCCCCCCACCCGTGGATCCACGCCTGCTTCTACACATCATGATATCCAAAGAACCAGACTCGTATTCACTCCTGCCACTTTCAATATTTTCCCCTTTTCGCTGTAATATCTATAAACTAAACTATATTTCTGCTGTTAAGAATCACTGCTGTTGGAATTGTAGTGGACTGTTGTAGTAACACAGTACGTGGTAGAAGAAGATCATGAGTTGGTTGGGCCCTTGGCAAAAAGGTACAATACTCCAGCATCTGGATGCCCTCGATAGACTAATTAGTCATGTGGCAGAACATGAACGCTTGGGAGGAGAACAAGAACAGAGAAGGAAAGAAGCTAGAAGAAGTGTGTGGGTAAAACCTTGGATCCGGTGCAGGCCCCTGCAGAGGCAATATGAACAGCTGATGAAAGAACTGTATGCTAAGGATGCTTCTGCATTTACCAATTTTATGCAGATGGAGCCACATGATTTCTGTGAACTTCTGACACGAAATGCACCGAGGATTATCAAACGAGATACTAACTAAGTCCCTGGAACCTGGTTTAAAGCTGGCTGTCACCTTGAGGTTTCTGGCCACTGGCTACAAGACACTTCAATATGAATTCCGTGCCCAGATACTCCAGAGGGATGGAAACAGGTGGCACAATCCTTCTAAAACTTTTGGAACCTTCCTCACTGCGTGGATTTGATTGATGGCAAACAAGTTGCCATAGGGAAACCTCCAAATATTGGCAGCTTATTCTATAACCATAAAGGTTTTTCCCCTTGTACTACTTGCAATTGTAGATGCTCACTACAAATTCATGTATGTGGACATTGGACACACTGGCTCTGGCTCTGATGCTGGTGTGTTTAACGAGAGCCCTTGAGGCAGGCAAACTGAATTTGCCTGAAGCAGACCCTCTGCCTCATGATGACCAGCCACTTGAATACTTCCTTGGGGGGGGGGGGGGGGGGACGACGCGTTTGCTCTCAAGACTTGGCCGATGAAGCATCTGCCGCTTCGCAACATGACTCACCAACAGAGAGTCTACAACTACAGACTTTCGGGAGCCCGAAGAGTTGTGGAAATTGCTTTCGGACTTCTGGCAGCACAGGTCCGCTGTCTTCTTGTCACTTTGCCCTTAACTCCAGACAGAGTCATCAAGATCAGACATGCACGCTGTGTCCTGCACAAATTGCTGCTTCTCTAAAACCCTACAATTGATATAGCTTTGGAATTTTTCATTAGCTTGCCAACTTTATTTCGTTGAGTTTTCACCCATGTCTGTAGACGCTGACCTGGTTCGTCATCTGTGCCCTCCAACCTCAACTCCTGGCCTAATATGATAGAGGTGCTTCTTGGCCTCCCTGTTATTATAGTCTTCGCACGCTTTGTCATAGAGCATGGGGTGTTGCTTGACCCACTCCATAATGTCCATCCTCTCCTGGTCAGTCGAAAGTTTAAAGGGGGAGCTTGGCCGCCTCTTCCTCTTCTCCTGTGGTTTTGAAGCTTCGCTGGCAGCTGCATCACTATGTTCAGATGGTGGTGCAGGTAATTCCGCCTCTTGATCAATGGAAGCATGCGAAGAAGGTTTCTTGCCTCGAGCACGACCCTTGCCCTTCCTTCCTGTCATTTTTGCAGTAATTAACGCAGAAATAATTAAGTCCTGCAGTCTATTACTAATATAGTTCAGCAGCAACAAAAGAGTCCAGTGGGACAATACAATTTAGCACTGCAGGAAGAGCAAACCAAAGCAGAAAGAATCAAACAAAGGAAGGGATGCATTTGAACAAAAGAAATGCAAATTCCACTGCCGGACTCACCCAATGAAAAAAGCAAAAGTGTCCATCGTGGGGCAAACCTGATCAGCAAGAAGGCTGCAGTACAGATGAACATGATTAACTTCAACTACGACAGGTTCGAGCATGTGCATGTAGCCAGTAGCGACTTTATGAAGGAGTACCCTGAAGTGTTCTCGACCTCTCAAATTGGTATCATACCAGGTACTCCAGTCCAGCAAGAACACTCAAACAGTAATCAGACCATCTCGTACAGTTGCTGAATCTCTAAAGGAGGCTGTAAGAGATGGACTTGGTCAGCTAAAGGATCAAGGGTCATTGAAACGTTTGAAGAACCGACTGACTGGGTGAGTTAGATGGCAGTTGCCCAAAGGAAATCCGGAAAGGTCGGAATCTGCATTGACCTAGACCACTCAATGAAGCACTGAAGAGGGAGCGCTAAACACTTCCAGTTCTTGATGACATTCTGCCCTGCTTAACAAAGGCAACAGCATTCTCCATCTGTGATCTGAAAGATGGGTATCTTCACTGCCCTCTTGACGAAGAGTCTAGCACACTTACTACTTTCGCCACTCCTTGGGGCAGGTACAGGTGGTAAAGGCTACCATTTGGACTGAACGTTTCGAGTGAAATCTGTCAAAAACGGCTTAACCAGGCTCTGGATTGACTGCAAGGTGTATGATGTGTGGCTGACGACATCATCGTATGGGGTGATGATATCGACGAGCACGATCATCTACTCCACCAACTGCTCCAACGATGCCAGGATCTTGGAAGGATCCTCAACAGTGAAAAGTCCAGGTTATATGTCAAAGAGGTACCATTCCTGGGACATATCATCACTGACGGTGGACTTAAGCTGGATCCCTCGAAGATTGATGCCATAATGAAAATGCCGTCTCCAGCGAACAGAGAGACATACATAGGCTGAGAGGGCTGGCGAACTACTTGTCACGATATCTTCCTCGACTCGCAGACGTAATGACACCTATCAATGACTTGACCAAGAAAGATGTTGAATGGTCATGGGATGCTAAAGCCGTCAACGAGATAAAGAAACTGCTAACCACCACACCCATACTAGCATACTTCGATCAATCTAAAAATGTTAGGGATCTATACACAGATGCTTGTGCCCATGGTATCAGAGCTGCCCTAATCCAAGAAGGCAGACCAATTACGTATGCCAGCCGCGCTTTGAGTGACATAGAGTCCAGGTATGCAGTCATTGAGAAAGAAATGCTCACGATAGTGTTTGCTTTGAAGAAATGGAACCAATTCATTTTGGGCCGTCCAGTAACAGTGGACAGTGACCAAAAACCCTTGGAGAAAACAACAACCTCTAGACAAGGCCCCGAAAAGTCTGCAAGGAATGCTCTTACGGGCTGCAGCATATGATGTTCTGGTGTACTATCTGAAGGGGTAAGACAACCACCTTGCCGACCCCTTGAGCCGCTCTCATCTGCCATATCAAACGGGACAGCAGGATCTCGAGACCATAAACTCCCTACAAGACCTGAGTATCTCTGCCGATCAAGTAGAGAGTATAAGAAGGGCAACTACTGATGGTGAGTCTCTACAGGCGTTGAAGGACGTCATACTCAAAGGATAGCCTGACCACAAAAGGCAGGTTTCACCATTAGTGACCTCATACTTCATTGTCAGAGACGAGCTGTCAACTGCCCAAGGGCTCATCTTCAGAGGAGAACGCCTCGTTATCCCCAAAACACTCAGACGAAAGATGAAGGAAATCTTCATTTTAGGCCACAATGGCATAAATGCGTCACTGAGGCAAGCTAGAGAACACATCTTCTGGCCTGGTATGAGCCAGGAAATCAAAGAGTGGATAGAAACTTGTGAAACTTGTCAAGAGAATGCAATCTCTCAAGCAGCACAGCTACTAATGCCTCATCATATACCTAACAGGCCCTGGGCCAAAATAGGCATTGACCTGTTCTACCACTGCGATGACAATAACCTCATTATTGTCTGTTACTTCTCGAATTTCTTCGAAATCGGAAAGCTGGGAAGAACAGCTGCGGAACCTGTCATAAAAAGACTGAAGCAGAACTTTGGCCGATATGGTATCCCCGACACCATCATAAGTCACAATGGCCCTCCCTTTTCTTCTAAGAAATTTGCCAACTTCACCAAAGAATAGGGAATTAGACACAATACCATATCGCCTACAACAGTAAGGCGAATGGCAAAGCTGAGTCAGCCGTGAAAACAGCAAGGAATTGCTTAAGAAATGCCAATCTACAGGAGAGGACATCAACATGGCCTTGCTTAACGTCCGCAAGGTATTCATAGCAGTCCTGCTCAATGCTTCATGTGAGGACGTACTAAGACCCTACTTCCAACTACAGCATCTTCGCTGAGACCTCGAGGTCACACCATCAGTAACATCGAGAATCTCAAAAAGTTCCAAGAACGCCACGCAAAGTACTTTGATAGACAAACAAAGTCTCTACCCGACCTACAGGAAGGCTCTGCTGTTCGCTTGAAACCTTTCAAGGGCAAAGACAAGAAATGGCGACGTGCAACAATTGTAAAGAGACTTGATGAGCGATCATGCAGTTGAATATAATGGCCAGATCTCCACTCGCAATAGAGAACATCTGGGGGCCAGCACAACATCACAACCATACGTCTTCATCCCCACGTCTGCCTACCTTAAGATGGCAGATAACAGACATGACAAAGACGACTCCATTCACCCGCAGACCGAGGGTCCCATAACCCAGACCCGATCACGCTCTGATGTAGACGCTCCAACTGGTTTCGACTCGAAGGACCCACCTACACCATGTGAGTCTCCTAGGATTGAGTTCCAGGTCCCTCTGAGACGATAAAGGACTTTCTCAAATACTAGTTAGGCAAATGAACCACGATGTCCAAATTTGTCAGAAATATTGTTGGTTTTGTTTTTACCGCTCGGACTTACATCGGGTTATATGTTGATAGTTTTGGGCTTAATTCAAAACATATTTTTAAAATTCCCAGGATGGATTAGAAAGGACAAGGACGGAACAGATGACTGAACTTTAATGCTAAACCGGACAGTTTCATTTCAGAGAGACTCTTATATTCCTCCTACTTCCATATGGACATTTTATAGCTACAGAAATCTATTGCTTGAAAGCAATCTTCTACACCATATTCTGGCCTTTTGACTGTCAGACTTAAAAAAAAAAGAAAAAAAAAGAAGGAAAAGAACGAATATTGAAACCGAACGATTTGAAAGGGAATAATTATAAAAGAAACAGAAATTTATTTTGATATTTTTTCTGCATATATATGTTTGTACAACTCTGTAAAAATCATGTAAACTCTTTTGGACAACAAATTATTTATTTTAGTTTAAACACATTTGTGGCTGACACCCAGTAAATAAGATCGATTGATCGATCTGTAATTGAAAAAACAAGTCAGAAAAAATCTTGGAACCAGCGGGATTTGAATCTGCCATCTACTGCTTGCCGGGCAGTGACTGTATCTTTGGCTCTTGGTTGAAACATTTTTGACCACCAGAAAGTATTTACATTCTCAAGCACAAAGCTGAAAAAGGGAGGATGTAACAGTATCCTGTTTATGTGATTTAGTCAACTGACAGACTATAATGTATATTCAGTTAGAGGGCACACTCGTGCCTTTTAATAAACACTTCCCTCAGATGTTAAGCATTTGTGCAAGCTCTCTTCTGTTCGAGTCAAGAATAAGCATAATGTAACAACTATGTCCTGAAAGAGAAAAGAAAAGACTTGAACATTATAAAAGCAAAGTGATTGATGAATATTGTGAGGAGTGTGAAATAGGGGATAATTTTATTTGGTGATATATACGTTATAGCTGTTGGAAATTTCTACCAATTACCACCAGTTAAAGGATGGGCTCTTTATAATGACACATTGGAAGGTTCGTAATATGGAATGATAACTTTACGAAAGTAGAACCTGGTGAAATAATCAGAAAAAAAGATGATTTGCAAGTTTGCGTTTTATTAAATAAATTACGATCAAAAGAAAGACATCATTTTTTATCTGATGAAAACATGGCTTTGCTACAATCTCCGGAAACTGGAGAGCAATGGGATGAGGAACTTCACATTTATCCATGTAATCAACTGGTGGATTCATGGAACAAAAAATGTGCACAAAAAATGTTCAAACATAGTCTGTTTCAAATCTAAAGATATTGAAATTAAAAACAAGAATGAAAAGACATTTTGGGATTAACCTTTTAAATCTGGCAAAAGCACACTATCCTCTTTCTGGATTGCTGTAAATGCAAGGGTCATGCTCACAAAAATATATAGATGGTTCGAAAGGTTTGAGTAATGGTTGTATTGGTAACGTAATTGAAATAATAAAGTCTAATGCAACTGCAAAAGCAGTATATGCAACAAAGAAAATTTGACAATGCAGAATTAGACATTCAACTAAATTAATTGTTTGAAGAATCAATGGGAAACAAAATATTATGCGTCAATTTCCGCAAATATTGAGCTATGCATGTACGTGTCATAAAACACATGGTATGACCTTAACGATTTTTGTTCTCCTTCAATCTGACCAAGCATATGTATCATTCAGTCGAGTTAATTCTCTTCAGGGCTTGTTATAGAAGATTTTGAACATAAATCAATCTACTGCAACCAACAAATTACAGAAAGACTTGGCAAGATGGATTCAAGTATTGACAATGATAGTCCTATGGATGAAACAGTGAGTGATCTTTGCATAATGTTACTTAATATTCAGGGTTAAAAGCAACATTTTATTGTTTTGCAATTACATAATGAATTCATGATGTCAGATATCATTTGCTTGACTGAAACAAGGCTTACTGAACATGAAAATGCATTCTCACAAATCAATAATGCACTGTAGCATTGCAGTGCGGACTTTGGACTCGCGCCTCGCACCCATGTCTAAGCATGGACCGTCTCAGAAAAGCTTTGCTGCAATGCGGACTCTTTTACTGACATAATCTCTTTTTTCTTTAAAGAGAGGAAGGACTTAAAATTAAATAACAGATCACCTAATTCGTCTCAACCCCGAATTAGAGTCTAGTTTTCTCTTAGCGTTTCTGTCGTTTCATAACGATTTCTTCCACAATTCACATCTAACATTAATGACAAATGAATCTTTAAGAGACAATTTAGAATTATCACAATTTAAAAATTTGAAATGAGCAAACGGCAAATACATGTACATGCAACTCTCATAATGTACGTGTATTTCCAAAGCTATTCAAAATAGAGCCTACAGGCTACATTGGCTCATGTATCTACATAGAGACGGCATACACTTCCCAATGGAAAGTTTTCTGTGGGTGATCTATTATAAAACAAGGATTTTTTGTTGTTTCGCAACAGTCGAGTCAAGGAATAGTTTAATGGAAATGTCCAATGAATTGTGTGGCATTTCACTATTGGACCCCACTAGAGCCAACACACTCTTTAAAGAACAAAACAGAGAAGGGGGGGGGGGGGTGCACTTCATAGGGGCGGTCGACGTACGGCGACAAAGAACATACACATTCAAATTGAATGTGTATGTTTTTTGTAGGCTACATTCAATTGGTGAATATCGTCTCGTATGTTTGTGCGCATTGCGGAAGTTCCATATTAATATTATGGTATAGGCCATACAGTGCAATACATATTGTACATAGAAAATTACAGGGTTCATCCTGGTTGTCATTCTCTTCGTCACCATATTGCTTTATCGTTGTCAACAATCCCTTTTATATTTCTAAAAAGCTAACTATTAGCAAAGTCTCGGTCTACCATGCTGCGCGGTCATACAATATTGTTGATGTCGTAATTTTACTTTATTATATACACTGTAACAAAAGTTGGGCAGATGTTACTGGGTAAAATGAATTTGGGTAAATTTTGTCCGATAATATTTATTATTGGGTTATTTTCTCCCAACCATTTATTATATGAAGTTACCTAATGAAAGGTAAAAAATAGGTTGGGTAGATGTTACTTGGCAAATCGATGTTGGGCAAATGTTGTCCAATAATTGAGTTATTTTCTACCAGCCATTTAGTTACCGATGAAATAATTGGGTAATGTTATTGGGCAAATTAAAGTTTTGTTACTATGGATTATAAGGTCCGCGGTTCGACTCCCGCCACGGCGCTAATGTCCTTTTATATATAATATTTTATACAACTCATTTGCCCAACTAGTGTCTAATATGCTACACATTATGGTGGGAATTAGGTGAATTTCTGATTGGGTAAAGTTTTGTGTTAATAGTATTTTCAATACTCCAAATTCAAAAGGGAAATGGGCCATCCACATGAATGAGGCAAACCTGGATTGGACTACTATTTACCGTCTTTCTTTTAAGGCAACTTTGTCCACTAAATTAAGATATTTTCAATTTCAATTTCTTCATCGATATCTCCCTCTGATTAAATTTCTTTTTTATATTAAATTTAGTGATTCAAAACTTTGTTCCTTATGTAAAATTGATGATGAGACATTGCAACATTTTTTGGGGGACTGTAGAATTGCTCAATCTTTTTGGTTAGAAGTACAGGAAATTCTGCACAAAGAACTGCACAATAGTTTTATTATT
The DNA here is from genome assembly GCA_035222895.1 of Strongylocentrotus droebachiensis. Taxonomy (NCBI): domain Eukaryota; kingdom Metazoa; phylum Echinodermata; class Echinoidea; order Camarodonta; family Strongylocentrotidae; genus Strongylocentrotus; species Strongylocentrotus droebachiensis. The sequence continues at coordinate 401,310 of JAVYIG010000851.1, read as the reverse complement.
ACCAACAGAGATGTTTTTTTGGTATCACGGATCCTGCTTTTGACAAATTTAATTTTGTAATTATTCATGCCAAGTATTATCAGTATTGCTGTCGATGTAACAAGATATTGCCTACCAAGTATCAATTTATTTGTAAATTAAAGCTAAGTTGTGCTATTGAAAAACAAATTGCCCTTGGTCGGGATAGACTTGACTCTTGGAACAAGAAATGGGATCTTTTGAATATTTAAATTTTGTGTATGCTTTATATTCTGGGTATTAAACGCTCTCTTTATTTATTTATTATATATCTTATATAGGGTGTTTCTACATACATGTAATATGACCTTCTGGTATACATGCTGAACTCTTTTCTGTCTGTATTTTTTTCACTTTCGATGTAAATTGTACGTATTTTGTCTTGTCTATTTTTGTTTTTGTTTGGTAATGTTAAAAAAAAATTTGCCTAAATTGTAATAAGATTGTATGAGGTCAACTTAAGAGTGTGATATGGAGCTGGTGGTTATATTTTGTACGTTTTTTTTCCCCCACCAGTTCCAAGTACAAGTACAGGCGAATAAACATGAGAAAAAAAGGAAAAAAAAAAGTTTTGTTGGTTAAAAGTTGGGTATTTTCTTTTTATCCAACACTAGGTAAATCATGCAAAATTTTTAATTTACCCAACAGTTGGTTGGACACATAATCGCCCCCATGTTGGGTAAAAATTGGGCAATTTTTTGCCCAATTTTTGAGTGTACAATGATGTGGAAAGTGAAAATGACCCACAAAAAGGCTTCCAGTAGACACAGCTTTCCTGGCTTAATTACTTAGTATTTTGTTTGCATGTAGTGAGGGACGTCTGTTCATCGAATTATCTTAAATAATTAACGGATAAGATAAAAGCATGGAGCTAATGATATAACATATACACATGCATTATAAATTGCTTTAGAAATGCATGCAGGTTGGGCAGTGTTTGGGTAACTCTACCAAAATAATAGATAATGGGCCTTTTGTTAAGATTTCTAACATAATTTAATTCGTTTATATACATGAGAAAAAAAATTGAAAAAAGAAACCCTGATGCCATTGAACAAGCCAAAGAATTTATGGAAAAAATGGTGAGCAATTAGATAAATGGAGGGGGGGGGGGAGGGGGAAGGGGGGGGTGGTATAAGAGCACATATATTATTTTGGGGGGTCCTGGAAATTGGAAAATTATGCTGACGATATTTGATTCAGTAGAGAGAGAGAGAGGGGGGGGGGGGTAAGGTCATTTTGTTTTGTTTTACCCTTTAGCACATTTTTTTTTTTTTTTACACATACAACAAAATTGAGGGGGTGGGTTATCCCCACAAAACCCCTCTGCGTATGCGCCTGGTAAGCTTTGTGGAAATATAAAAGGGTTTGTTGATAAAGCAATATGGGGACGAAGAAAATGACAACCAGGATATATGCTGTAATTTTCCATGTACAAAATGCATTGCACTGTATACCAATATGGAACTTCCGCAGTGCACAGACATGCGAGACGATATTTCACCAATTGAATGTGTATGTTCTTTGTCGCCGTACGTCGACCGCCCCTATGAAGTGCATTCATATAGCGCTTTGTCAATTCAAAAAAGAGAAAGAAAGAAATTAATATTAAAAAGAAAGGCGTTGGTGATAATAGTCAGGTCTTGACTGATTGCCATTACAACAAAAAAACAACAACAACAATATCACCCCAAACTACCATATCAACCTCTTGGAGAATAACAAATTAGTGTGCTCCGTTACACCTAACTCACCTTTATCGTCTCAAGGACGAATTAGAGTCCAGTTATTATTGAAATGACGATCTTATCATTGCAATGTTTTTGTTCACATTCTACTTTATAAATATTCTTTTTCTTCGAAAATAATATCGCTAGTGATATTCGTTTGTCTCGCAATGTGGTCAATAAGGAATCTAAAAGATCACGACGTTTCGTATGCTACTGCAATACTTCGTCAGGTGATAAAAACTGTTGTAAGCAAGGGTCTTTTATACTTTACGGGAGGACCGTAAAGCGGTCTAAAATTCGATCGATAATTGGAACAATTTTCTTATTGTCCAGAAATTCCATTCGTTTTTCCTTTCTAGGTCCCTTTCTTTTGCCCGATTTCTTTCAAACTTAGTTGGGCATAGTCTGTAGTATCTCATCAAGGTTACATCTTTCTTCCTACCTATCTCCACTATCCTAGATCCTACAAACTCTAACAAATTTCGCTAGATAGTCTAAGTATATTTCTTTGATCTTCGACTGATAAACTGACCTTCAATATGCCATCTTCGTACTTCAGTCCGTCAAAAATCTCTAAAATTCTTGAAAATTAATTGACCCCTAAAAATCTACGTCATGGCAAATAGGGCAGAATGTAAACGAAAACATTAACGAAGAACGTCATTGCAATAATTAACAAAGAATAACATAAGAAGTGAGAAAAAAGAAACGAAAAAAGACTATCATGAGGAAAGACCGAGAGAGAAAATTATAAAGAATAGAAAATTCAAATGAAATATGGAAAAACAAAGAGTTACATAAGAAAAGCAGGAAAAAAAGAAAATGATAGAATGATTAAAAAAAATAAAAATATATATATATATATACAGCAGAAGGTGAGGCAATCTATTCGGTTGTGAATTCCGCGCGAAACATTAAACTTACTGGCCTTTGGTACCCCAGCAACAAGAAAGGTCTATCTCGTGAGTGTGAACATAAACGAAGCGTACCTATCAGGGGCGGATCCAGGAATTTCTTGCCGGGGGGGGGGGGGGGCACACGGTGGGAAAGAGAACATATATATACATTTTTTTAAATCCCAAGGCAACGACTCAGCCAGCCGCTTAATAAGCGGGGGGGGGGGGTGGTAAAAGGACACTTTTTTTTTGGGGGGGGGGTCACGAAATTTTTAAATTTGACATTATGCGGGGGGGGGGGGGTAGGGGGGGTAAGGTCATCTTTTTAGGTCAGCCATTGGCATTTAAAAAAAAAAATTTGGCCGGGGGGGGGGGGGCACGTCCCTGTTTTTCAGTACATTTTGGGCGAATTTAGGGCTGATTTTAACATATTTTTTTGACCGGGAGGGGGGGGGGCACGTGCCCCCTGTGCCCCCCCCCCCCTGGATCTGCCACTGCCTATGGAGTGATCCACTGGATCGGTCTAGCCTGGCCGGCGGAGTTAGGGTTAATTTTCGACGTGATCTTCAAATTGTAACCCCCCCCCCCTCGAAAAACATTCTGCGTACGCGCCTGGTTGTGACACGAATGCATGTCTAATTAGATGATCCGTCGAGTAGCGATCCAACGGATTACCTCTTATTTTCGTCAAGTTTCTTCTACCTTTTTTATTATTAAAGGGATTGGGTAACTTTGTCTCAGATTCTGAAACATAATCCTGGATTTAGCTCATGCTGCACTGATAATTATAAACCTTTATGTCAGTCAGGAACCCCATGACTTTTATAAGCTGATCACCTGTCTGATTATCAAGATATTTATTATTGGAAATCGAAATCAAATTTTGCGTCTTCCTAACGGTTTTCATAACACTACAGTCTATTGGCGAAAACGAATATGGTAAACCTGGTCACTCAAAGATTTTTACTTTTTTGAGGCACTTCATGATCATTTTGAAGCATAATTTGTTTAGGGCTTCGATATTACACCATATTACAGACAATGATAACACGTAGGGCCATGCATCTCAGATTAAACATTGTTAAACGATGCCTTTACAAATATTTATTTCTTTCCTTTTATTCTCTCATGTAAATTTTGTTCGGTAAATATCTCAATAATGGAAAGAGCTAAATCAATGGAATTTCATAACATAATGTGTCAAGTTAATGTCCAGACAACGTCGAGATTTTTTCGAAAAATGGTCATGTGACCTTCGAGGCGCCATTTTGTTGTTTTTCATGCATGTCTTTCGACCACCATTTCTCAACAACAGAATGTCGTACAGACTTCATCGAGATATAATACATAGTAGGAACCAGGGGCGTAGACAACGGGGGGATGAGGGGGATGCATCCCCCACCTCACAAGGTGGGGGGGATGGCATGTACAATCATCCCCCCCAGGTTTTGGGGAATGATATTTGCTTACTTAATAAGTCATAATGATGATAATTATAGTAATAATAATAATGATAATTATGATGATGATAATAATAATCCTCATCATTATTGTAATTGTGTTTATTGTTATTAGCCGCATTCACACGGTGAAAGCCAATTCAGACGGTAAAAAAAAGAAAATCTTACAAGTATTTTGTGGTTATCTTGTGGTTTGGAAACCACAAGATAACCATAAGATTAAACAGGTGCGGATCTACGGGGGGGGGGGGGTTAGGGGGTTTAAACCCCCCCTTGGGCGGCCCCCCCCCAAAAAAAAAACAAAACAAAACAAAAAGGAAAAAAAAAAAAAAAAAAAAAAAAAAAAGAAAGAAAAAAGAACGCACGCTGGAGAGAAACCCTTTCAGGTGCAAATATTGTGAGAAGATATTCAACTCATCTGGTAACTTAACCAAACACATGATAACTCTGGATATAACTGTGTATTTAACTGTTACTTGATTTAAAAAGACGTTATCATGCACTGCTTTTTATGGTCTCCATTGTGTTAATAGATGCCAGGAAAACATCACTTACGGGGTTCAAATAAACACCCCCAAAAAAATCGGCTCGCCGCTTCGCGGCTCGTGGACGATGCTCCGCATCGTCATTATTTTGGTCAACCCCCCCCCTTAGCAAAAAGCTAGATCCGCCCCTGAGTCATCCCCCCCAGGTGTACGAACCTGTCTACGCCACTGGTAGGAACAAAGCATAAACAAAACATTTTTGAAGCGCAAAGTCCCTAAAGCTATGGTCACAAATCAGAGCAGCGACCGACCGATCAGTAGCCTGCTCGGTCGCTGCTGGAATTAGGCATCGCCCAGCGATTAGGTCGGTGCCCGGGCGGAGACCGCCCAGGCACCGAGCGTATTTTGGGCGGCGAGTGAAAAGTGAGCAGGCGCTGCCCAAATTTTAACTCCGCGCTAAAACTCCAGCGGCGACCGAGCGATGCCCTAAACACGAGCGGTGCCTGGGCGGCCGCCGCTCGGTGGCCGGGCAGCCCCCGGGCAGAATTGGTTAAAAACTCGCCGCTCGGCCGCCGAGCAGGCTACTTTTGGGTAATGTGACCATAGCATTAGATAACAGCTGGTAATTTTGTGATACTGCAGAAAATTATACATACATTTCTTTAAAAGTTCAGACTCTTTTTCAAAATCATTCACCACCCACGTTATTTGCATGTACTTTCATATAATATGGGTATTGTTATACGGATATCGTCCCTATTTTCACGAAGTGACAGATGAGCGCGCAATTAAAAGAATGTTAGTTCTGAATAAATCGCTTTCAAACTTTCAGACTATAATCTCAACCTCTTTAATGTATCAAGGGAAAATAAATGTTATATCATGGGATAGAACATATTTCATTGTTTAGTTCTATGTTTAATTATTTCCATAATTTCTTATATATTTTGGGGGGAAATGAGCTGTAAACATAACCGTCACTTCGTGAAAACACGAAATTCAAGGACGCGCTGTAATTTTGTTTTGTGACGGCTCGTAGCCGCGCGCGTAAAACGTACGAGATTTTTCTCTCGTGGATGGAATTCCCGAAATGGACACTAAATACGGCAAAACGTTATGTTCAATTGATAATATAAAGTAACTCGAACTACGAGACAGAGTACATTTTCCTCTTTCTATAGCTGCTTTTTTTATTCCTCTGTTTGAACTTTTAACACAACCGTCATTTCGTGATAACACAAATTACATAGAACGCTTCGATTTCATTTTCACGAAGTGACGGCTCGTAGCCGCGCGCGTTTAAAAAATATGGGATTTTTATTGTGTGAAACAGCTTCATGATACTCAATAATGGCAGTAGTGTAGTATAATACATGTAAAAGTAGGCCTAGTAGTAGAGGTATCATTCTGATCATACTGGCGCCGGAAGTGGGGGGGGGGGGGGCAGAGGGGGGGGGGGGGGCAGACAAAAGACAAAAAAGACAAAAAAGTGGGGGGGGGGGGGGGGCAAAACGCATTTTTGCCACCCCAAAACGCCCCCCCCCCCCCCACCCTCCAAAAAAAAAGAAGGCAGTAATGGAGAAAACATGGTTTGTATTTTTAACCCAAACATAACAATGATAAAAACCTGAATGAATTCACATATACAATTCCATTAACGGTAAAGGAAAGTTAACAGGATTTAAATTTCCTGAAGATTCCGCATGCCACCTATATTTGTCAATCGAGGTTTTTATAATAGCAATACGCGCATATCGTGGACATATTGTGAGAGAATAGGAAAGCGTGTCTGCTTTTTGTTATAGGGTTGAGAAGACATGAGCCCCTGAACGCTGGCGTACTGATCAGGGCCCTGGGAACGATTAAAAAAAAAAAAAAGCGTCATTTGTGGCTGTCGGCTGTGTGACAATTTCGTACACGAAGCATAATGATATACATTAAATATATCAGACAAATTTTTTTTTGCAGGGGGTGCTGCGCACCCCTAAAGAATTTCCAGGGGTACTGCAGCACCCCCAGCACCCCCGCTTCCCAGGGCCATGGTACTGATGGGGGGGGGGGGGGAGGGGGGGGGGGGGTATTTCTTATTCGATACCAGTGACATGATTTTCCGGTATTTTTTCTCCATTTTTGGGTAAGTCAAACCTTTTTATGCGTTTGTTCGAAGCTAAGAAATTCCCAAATTACAGTCGGGCGAAAAATACGCTTATTTAGAAGCCTTTATGTCATGGTCTGCAAAGTGGCTGGGCTCCAGCCCCCCCCCCCCCCCCCCTCCCCTCACTTTTTGAAAAAGTATGTTAAAATGAAAGAGAAAGAAAGACGGAGAGAAAAATAAGTGACCTGCCAATGTCACAAATAAGGTATAAAAAATGCTCACCTGACCGTAATTAAATGCCTAAAACCCCGAGCTTCCAGGGGTTATGCCCCCTGGACCCCACAAAGAGCCCTAAGGCGGGCCCCTGGATGCTCATCTGACCGTAATTAAATACCTCAAAACCCCGAGCTTCCAGGGGCTCTGCCCCCTGGACCCCACCAAGGGCTCTAAGGCGAGCCCCTGGATGCTCATCTGACCGTAATTAAATACCTAAACCCCCTGAGCTTCCGGTGCTCCGTCCCCTGGACCCCACCAAGGGCCCTAATGCGGCCCCTGGATGCTCATCTGACCGCAGTTAAATATTAAAACCTCTGTGCTTCCGGGGGCTCTGCCCCCTGGACCCCACCAAGGGCCCTAAGGCGGGGCCCTGGATGCTCATCTGACCGTAATTAAATACCTAAAACCCCTGAGCTTCCGGGGGCTTTGCTCCCTGGACTCTCCGCCAATTAGTGGCCTGCCAGTGTCACAAATAAGGTGTCTAAATATGCTTATATGACCGTAATTTAATGCCTAAAAACCCTGAACTTCTGGGGGTTCAGCCCCTTGACCTCCTTCCGGGGCTCAGGCCAATTTACACACGCCAATTTACGCTCTACCTGATCTTTAATACTCCACTTTGAGAAACGTTCGGCGGGGCATGCATGTAACGTGTAAGAGTGGTGGTGATGCAGATTTTTCTTCTGCCCCCCCCCCCTTCCAAACGTTTTTGCTCATTAGGTCACTGCCCCTGGAAGGTGAGCCCCCTAGAATGTTTGTCCCTCCACCCCTCAATCCCAAACTGCTTCCGGCGCGCCTGATTCTGATCCCTATTATCCTGATTATCTTTAGCAATACGTCTAGACGATAAACTCAAAGGCATGACAATAATTGACAATTTGCCATGAATCGTTGTCTTTAAGCTTACCATTATGCATCTGGCTCGAATTTTGCTTAGGTATTTGGTACTGGATGATTTAAATGGTTAAACAAAAATGAACTTGTGTCCTATTCATTCTAGTCTTATTTATTTGCATTATGTTTTATTCAAGTTCTAATGTTTCTGACTGTTTTCAAGACAATATCTTTTTTGTCGATCATAGTTCTATGTAGCTTGATATCTCACGGTAATTTTGAGAGAAAAGCAATCCAAGCAATGATTTCTGAATTGTAGCGACAATCGCGTTCGCCTTTGATGTTCTTCAATAATATTTGACAAGTAATTAATTTTTCAAGGACTCGTGATAAATTCGTTTAACAGTTGGTTACCCTCGGTAGATTCTTTTGTTAGGATTATTTGGCGGGAAGAGATAGAAGTGAATGTATTATTATTCTTATTTGCTCATCGTCTCTACGATGCTCTTTGAATCAAAAACAGCTTTTAATGTAAGGCTTCCGGAAAGAAATTTCAATTGTTGTTAAGAAATTTTTGGTTGCACTCTGTAGATTATGATGATGTGTTTGATCTTGTTTTCAATACAAGATCAAACACATGATGAAAATCTACTGGCTGCATGCCAATAAGTTCTTTACAACAATAAACAAATGTGAGGTGCTATTCGGTGTGGCGTACACATGGCTATCACATGGTAGATAAAATTATGATCATCAGTACTGGGTCAAATAAATTAAAGAGAACTGAATTTGAACCCGGGCTATAAGCTACCCCTCTCGTTCTCTCTCCCTCTCTCTCCCTCTTCATCGCCTTACTTTTTCCCCTCTTACCTCCCTGTGCATTTGTATGCCTCGATAATACCTATTCATTCTAGTCTTATTCATTTGCATTATGCTTTATTCATTTAAGTTCTAATGTTTCTGACTGTTTTCAAGACAATATCCTTTTTGTCGATCATAGTTCTATGTAGCTTGATATATCACGGTAATTTTGAGAGAAAAGCAATCCAAGCAATGATTTCTGAATTGTAGCGACACTCGCGTTCGCCTTTGCTGCTCTTCAATAATACTTGACAAGCAGTATTAATTAATTTTTCAAGGAGTTGTTAGGTCCCAGTGCAAATAATTACATGTTATAAAGTGGAAAAACCCAATCCCATAACGGAAGATTAAAAAGACCTTAATAAGTAACATAATTATAACATCTATAAATGCGAGCGAGCGTAGCGAGCGAGCTTTCGGGAAATATCTTAATCGCTTGAAATTAGGGCACGTTTAATGATGAGTAGAAAAGGGGACACTTATCGAAAGGGATGGGCGCAGCGCGTACTTAGCCGTCACTTCGTGAAAACAGGAAATCCTTTTACTAGGTATTTTCTTGTTACATCATCGTCATAGTGACATAATAAGATATTATTGTGGTTCGAAATTTTGTGAGGTTTAAGATGTCCAAAAATGCAACAACAAAAAAACTGAAATTATATGCAATTTTCCTCATTACCGTCACTTCGTGAAAAAAGGGACGATAATTATGTGTTAGCTAGCATGCATGTTGTAAATGATGGCCATGTTTTGAGCGAGTAGGGAAACTCGAGGGTGCCAAATTAAATGGATGAAGCACAGATTCTCGGCTGATATCTCATCTGTTAAGTTGGTATTTGTCCATTTGTACCCGTTGTATGTTACATGGGGACTGGAAGAGGAAGCAGAAAAAGCTTTTGGTGCACAGATGGTGGTTTGGTAGATCCCTTGGAAGTTTCTAGCGGTGATATTAAAGGAGAATTAAACCCTTCATCGTAACCTACGTCATTATGTATAGGAAAATTAAACTCACATTTTCATACAACAATCAGGTTCGTAGGATATGTATATCCACTAAGGGTTTCCAAAATAAGAAGACGGTTATAGTCGGCTATAAGTTCAGAAGGTATCTGCCATTATTACGTAATTGCTCTGTACTCCCCCGGTACGGCCTTACAGTGACCAATTTGCCGAAGTTGACTACCATGACTACGGGAGAATATGCGTGCAATTCGCAAGGCTTAAAGTCACAGAGTAGTCAGCTCTCATGGGGAATTCGACACCGTTCGGGTGTTTACCCAATAACAGGTGTTGTCAATCACCAGGGTTAGCCTTGAGTTTTATGACCATTAGACCTTATGTAATGCTTTGCTTTTCCTTCGCCCGAAGAATCTTCGAGCATGCTCCGAGAGACTAGGGGGTAATTCTTGACGGGCCAACGGGTTTGCTGTGTGCAGATTTGTACTCCCATTAATGGTATTTCCACCAAGTCTGGTGTCAGCGAATTATGGCCTTCTGCACATGGAAACTGACTACCCACTCCCTTTAAATACAGGGACCGAGCCTCGCAGTGGCGGATCCAGGTGGGGGGGGGGGGGGGTGGGGGGGGGGTGGGTGCGATTTTTCGCCCCTGGGGAAAAAACGTGTAAAAACATGTGTAAAAACACGTTAATTTTACCCTTTTTTTTTGGGGGGGGGGGTGGGTGCGATTTTTCAAACTTTCAAGAGCCCCACCCCCCTCAAAAAAAAAAAATTAGTGCTCACTACCAACCCTTCTACCTCAGTTTCGTGAAAACTGTTGTTTCTCAATGACAACATTATATCTCTGACCTTTTCGTCATTCACCTTGAGGATTGAGATGACGTCACATATGTGAAAACAAGTGCGCGGCGTTCTTAATTTAGGATGACGGGAAAATCAAGGTAGACGCGTTCTCGTTCTGATAGGCGACGACAGAGACGACGGTGGCGCAAGTAAAGTGCCTTAACATGACGTCATCACGTAGCAGTCCACTATGCGTGTCAACGTGTAAATTTAAAAATCCCTAGTGATACACAACAAGTACGAAACTATGATTTCTATTTTTAGTTTTTGATGATTGAAATAGATTTGCGATAGTACGAGATCTATACAAACACATTGAACCATAGATGAAAGAAGAGTATTGCTATATCAGAGCTGCTTTCAATACAATTTCCAATATACCCACCTTTTGCTTTCCTCATAACAGCAGTGACTTTATTTGTAAATGCGCCAGTCAGCTTCATCTTTTGACTTTAAAACAGACCCATTCTTAGAGTTTCATCGTGGAAGTATCTTGGCGAAATTCTAGACGAGAATCGAGATAGAACTTACATATTAATGAAATAAAAAGAATTTTTTTGTTTAAATTATATATACTAAAAACATTTTTGCTCATTCCACGCCGCTGCTCCCTCGTCCTTCGCATTTCGCCCCCCCCCCCCCCCCGGTCATGAAAAGAAATCACCGCTTCTGCATAGCGCATTTATGTCACGATCTCCGGTGAGGACAAAGGGAATGGCGGCAGCCAGATTACGGTAGAATCGTGATGAAATTACCTTTTATTACAATTATTATTTTTTTGACTTTAATTCTCCTTTAAAGTTAGTTACCGGTCTCGGTTTGCTTGGTTCCACTATTCAGTTCTCAGCCTGTGTGTGGGTGTGCTTGTTCAAAGGGCATTTAATCGACAATGCTTTGAAGAAGAATGATCACCGTACAGTAACGTGGGACTGTTCGACGTCGCGTAGCCGGGGGCGGAGGGAGGTGCCGGGTAGATCATGACAGCCGAAAATTGTGCAATTGTAGTTCACCTGAGTGTAGTCTTGTTCTTATTCCCAGTGGTGAAGAATGCAAAAAGAAATGAAGAGACAGAGAGAAAAGAAAGAAAAATAAAACGAGAGAGAGAGAGAGAGAGAGAGAGAGAGAGAGAGAGAGAAAGATAGAGGGATAGATAGTGAGGGGGAGAGACGATGTTGGGAGAAAAGGAAGGAGAGAGAGAGGGGAGAGAGAGAGTCGAGGGGGGAGAGAGTGGGAGTGGAGAGAAAGAGAAAAGAGAGAGAGAGAGAGAGAGAGAGAGAGAGAGAGAGGGAGAGAGACAGAGAAAGTGCATAGGGCGGGGAATGCGCTGATGTAATTTCTGACGTTTGCAATTCCAAATGATAAATGCTATTAAGGATGCCATTTCCTTTTCTTTACGGAATAAAGATAGATTTATGAAAGTTCCCCTTCTCTCTCTCTCTCTCCCTCTCTCTCTCTCTCTCTCTCTCTCTCTCTCTCTTTCTCTCTCTGTGTCTCTCTTCATTTTTCTGCAATCATCACTTTGTCCATGAAACGAGAATTTACAAGAAATTCAGTTCTCGATCCCCTCCAAATCCGTATCCTTTCTTCCCTCGATCTTAAAGTTTTGCTAAGAATTACTTGTAATTAGTTTCTACGATATGAAAGCATGTTCAGCAACTTAGAAAATAACTTTCGACATCGTCAATAATGATGGCGATTATATTTGTATATTCTTGTAAATAAAACCATCATAATCGGGTGTAATTCAAATGTTCTACAGTGCTAGATTTAAACCTGAATAAAGAGACCGCCAAATTCACAGGGATAAAAATATATATATGTATTTTAGTCAGATAGTAATACCTGGGCTCGAGAGTGAATTCCTTCTAGAAAACGAAACAAAATGTTTCAGAAGGCTAAAACATGCCCTAATTACAATTTTTTCTCTCAGTAAGTCTTCTTTTCGAGTTCTGTTCTTGCCAAGGGACGTTCTGTAATCTACACTTTCTTTGTTTTCGTGTCTTAATAAGGGGGAGGGGAGGCTCTAAGAATTAAAGTACTGGAAATGAAACAGTTATTTTTTACACCTTCTTTGCCTCATAGAAAACTGAATCTATGTATCAGTAGGATTAGTAAGCCTATTTCACAGACTATATTCTATTAGTCTTCTTTTAAAGTATTACTAACTAGTTTGCTAAAATATGCGGCGTTCTATAATCTTCCGTGTTTTCGGTGATTTTTTTTTTTTTGGGGGGGGGGGGGGGGTGGGAAGCTCCTGCAAAATTGAGAATTTATGCATGTAAATAAATGATTGTTACACCTTCGACAGACAGTGATTACCACTTTCAGCACAACTTTTGTATTATAATGTAAATGCCTCCTCCCAGTATCTTCACTTTTATTCCCTCGATCTATCATTGCTTCTACGATTTTTTAGAAATGTATAATATTAATTTAATTTGGAATATTCAATTATGTTGCAACTAGGCCTTGAAATTTGATTGTCGTAGATAAATGAACTTAAGTATTAAAAATTTTGTACGGAAAGACTACCTGCTAGTCTCTTTTTTAGTGTAAGTTTTATCATTGACAAAGAAGGTTCATTCAATTGTTGATGACTTGCTACTGATGGACTGTAAATATGTATCTTAAAAAAACACAAAATCAACTACAAAACAGATTACATTTTGAAATAATAGAGAGAATAGGACGAGACTGATCCGTTTTCATGTCTGCATTAACATTACTATCAAAGTATGAAATACAGTCTATACATACTTGTCCGATATAGCAAAGTTTATTTCTACATCAAAAGCTAGTATGACGGCTGTATAGGAGAATATTTCAAAGTGGAAGTTACACAGGGCTCTTTTAATACAAACCGTTTTAAAGGACGCTCCCATACACGATTGTTGAAATTTTCAATTTAAAATACTTTTATGTAATCAATCACATTTTATAATTATACATAAGCACACGAAATAACTCACTAATAATGAATGTTCAGTTCTGTGTGCATATCAAATTTATTGATAACATTATTCCAACAATTCTAAACGAACCCCATGTATACATGATATATTCATTCTCCTCTCAAATCTTTGAATACGATCCATGCGAGAGGGGGAGGGAGGGGGGGGGGGGGGTAACCTACTTCTACAACATGCTTTGTTGAAATGTAAACTGGCATTTATGTATCATCATAGAACATTTTTTAAACTTGTACTTTATCTAATGTGTGTTAAAACAGGAAATGCCTTTTTGAGGTCAGCCATGGGAATATTTTTTTTTTTTTTTTTTTTTTTAATAATTCAAAAAAAAAAAAAAAAAAAAAAAAAAAACCAAGGGGGGGGGGGGGGGGGGGGGGGTTTGGTTTTTTAAGGGGGGTTTACACACATAAAAATACCAAAGGGGGGGGGGGTTCAACCCCCCCCCCCCCCCTGCGTACGCGCCTGGTCTATATGCAAACTATATGCAAACGTGTTTCGCAAGGCTGTATACCCGGGCTTCTATACTTATGTTCTTTCATAAGAATGTGAATGTGTTCATTAAAACCACGGCAATGTGACGACACCACACCTGGACCACATTGACGGTACTGACGGTATCGCAGATGATAAACATCCATTAGTTTTAATACGTTTGGTGAAGATATAGCCTGTCTACATTAAACCAATAGACCTAATGGTATTATTTTGCCGAACTGGACAAGCAATAAAAAAAAATTAGTCTGTATGACAAACTTCTTGAATAATCCAGATAGAGTTTGTGGATAGGCTGTCGGTTTTCAGTTCTTATTTGCAGTTTGAGTTCTAGTAACTGGTGGTCTCGATGTCTTCTTCATGATTAAGATGAGGAATAAGTTCAAAATTGCTGGTGTTTGATGCGTCCGTTCACTTTTCCATCTACCCTTCCTTGAGTTGACCTCTTTGAAGCTCAAGAGTGATTGTTGCTCCAGATTGGTCGATGGCAGCTTGCACATCAGCTAGAGTCATCCCTACCATATTTTGACCGTTTATACTTTTGAACCGATCACCAATCTACAAAATTGAAAGAAGATTCAGAAATTAATAATAGCCTTTTTTACAGCCGTTCTTGCGTAATTATGTCCAAATTCGCGAAGAATGTACAATTTGAGATAATTAAAGGACATTTTCATGAACAAAATTTGCGAAAATGTCCCCCAAAATTACTTTAAAATTTTATAAAATTTCAGGATAAATTCGCGAACTTTTGTTTCATGGTTCGCAACATTATTTCTTCTTTCTCGCCATCTCGCAGAAATCCACCCAGATATCCGGTTTATTTTGCATGCCAACGGTGAATTAAAATATAAGTGGTGCTAATTAGCGGCCGCTAGATAATTATGCATTACATAAATGGCCGTAAAATGGCACCATAAAAATGAGATCTTATTAGGTAGTAACAACTTTTGCGGGTCTGAAACATACAAGGTCTTTCTTCTTAGCAATCGTTGATTACCGTAATGCCGATTATTATTTAAGCAATCATTAGTTTTTTTAGAGCATAATATGTTTGACATTTTAAGTTTTAAGGAATATATGATAACGATCTAGAAAATACTAATACTATAGACTACTAAAATATAAAAACCATTGATTAATATTTTCGAGAATCTATAATTTAGAAAGATAGGAGGAGGAGGAAGAGGGGAAGGGAGGAGGGGGGAGGAGAATGAGGAGGGAATAACAGGTAACCTAGTACTGGTCTTTCTCTCTCATTACCTCAACACCTCCTAATTGAGCTGGTCCTCCTTGAACTAGCGAAGTCACAAAGACTGGTAAAACCCCATGAGGACTATTAATACCTCCGTCTACCGTCCATCCAAAACCTTTAGGACCTCTCTTTAATGTCACCGTACGGACCTGACAGTAGCCTATAATCTAGGCGGAGTGCCGAGCTTTTTTCTTTGCTGCTAGACTAACCCTAAGCAGAACGTCTGATACGGCGAGACTACGAACCGTGAGTCGCGGAGTGCCGAGCTTTTTTCTTTGCTGCTAGACTAACCCTAAGCAGAACGTCTGATACGGCGAGACTACGAACCGTGAGTCGCGAAGCGGCTCACCGCCTATAACCACTGGTCTAGCTTTAGTTTCCTGCCACGGATTCAAGGTCGATAATAAAAAAAACAACGACTAAAGCTAGACCAGTGGTTATAGGCGGTGCGTAGCCTCTTGTCGATGCCCTCGCGCTGTTGGAGTCTCTAAATTCTGACGAGCGAAGCGAGTCAGAGAAACCGAGGCGCTTTGCGCTGAGGGCCTCTTGACAAGTGATCTGAATTATATATTCATGAGATCCGATTTCCTACTGAATTATGCATGTCTAGACCGCAGCGATTGTGTGTGTGTACGCGTGTGTTCGGGATTGCCCAACTAGGCTAGTCTGCAAGCACAAACCCAAATTTGACACTTTATCAAAACATCATTGTGCCTTGAGAGAAGCCTAGCCCAGCTATCTACTGGTACCTACTGGTTGTACCAATATAGGTCAGGAGCAGCTATAGTACGTGGCATATGGTAGTCTTATAGTGCACACTCTCTTTTACGACTGACCAGGGTTTGTGCTTGCAGACTACAACTAGGCGGCCAGTCTCGCTCTCACGGAGGGAATTCGCACAGAGCGGTAGATATTACGTCATAGTAGCTCTCTCTGATTGGATGACTTTCACCGAACTCTGCTGGGTCGGAATATTCGCCAAACAATGTAAAACATAAGAAATTCAGATCACTTGTCAAGAGGCCCTCAGCGCAAAGCGCCTCGGTTTCTCTGACTCGCTTCGCTCGTCAGAATTTAGAGACTCCAACAGCGCGAGGGCATCGACAAGAGGCTAGGCGGTGCGCGGCTCACGGTTCGTAGTCTCGCCGTATCAGACGTTCTGCTTAAGGTTAGTCTAGCAGCAAAGAAAAAAGCTCGGCACTCCGCCTAGATTATAGGCTAACCTGACAGTGGTAGATAACATAGAAAAAAATATGTTATAAAAACAATCAGATCAATAATCAGAGACGGAAACAGTAGCCATACATAAACTTCATTATCAAAGACAAGTAAGAGAATATAATTGAATGGGTATTTTTGTAAATCAACTCTAAATATCAAGTATTACCAACAACAAAATTAGCCTGACGATTTCATTGTAATGTATTCAGAAATATTGAAATCAGAAATATAATTCATATTAGTAAGAAGCATCAGTAAATTTCATACGAAACTTCAACCCTTGACTACAAAATCTAAAACAATTACAACCCTAACCCTAACACAATAAACTTAATCCAAAACTAAATTCGAACCATAATTCTAACCTTACACTATAATCCTAACCTTAAAACCCAATTACAACCATAACCCTACGCTAACACTATATTCCTAACCTAAAACCAAAGTTGAACCATAACTCTAACCTTACACTATAATCCTAACCTAAAACACATTAACAACCATAACCCTAACCTAACACTATATTCCTAACCTTAAACCCAATTACAACTCTAATCCTATCCTAGCACTATAATCTTAACCTAAAGCCCAATAACAGCCATTATCCTATCGTAATACTGTATGCCAACCTAAAACCAAATTACAACAATATCCATAACCGAACACTATCTTCCTAACCTAAAACCCAATTACAACCATAACCCTAACGTTACACTATAATCCTAACCATTAATACAATTATAACCCTAACCCTAATGTAACACTATATTTCTAAATAAAAACCAAATTTCAACCCTAATCCTAATCTAACACTATAATCCTAACCTAAAACCCAATTACAACCCTCAACCTAACCTAACACTATAATCCTAACCTAAAACCCAATTACAACCCTTACCCTATCCTATCACTATAATCCTAACCTAAAACCCAATTACAACTCTAATCCTATCCTAACAATATAATCTTAACCTAAAGCCCAATTACAGCCCTTACCCTATCATAATACTATAATCCTAACCTAAAGCCCAATTACAACCCTTACCCTAACCTAATACTATAATCCTAACCTAAAACCCAATTACAACCCTTAACCTAACCTAATACTATAATCCTAACCTAAAACCCAATTACAACCCTTACCCTAACCAAACACTATAATCCTAACCTAAAACCCAATTACAACCCTTACCCTAACCTAACACTATAATCCTAACCTTAAACCCAATTACAACCCTTACCCTAACCTAACACTATAATCCTAACCTTAAACCCAATTACAACCCTTACCCTAACCTAACACTATAATCCTAACCTTAAACCCAATTACAACCCTTACCCTAACCTAACACTATAATCCTAACCTTAAACCCAATTACAACCCTTACCCTAACCTAACACTATAATCCTAACCTTAAACCCAATTACAGCCCTTACCCTAACCTAACACTATATTCCTAACCTAAAACCCAATTACAACCCTCACCCTAACCTAACACTATAATCCTAACCTAAAACCCAATTACAACCCTATCCTTAAATCCCAATTTCAACCCCAACCCTAACCAGGTGTAATAAAACATAGACTCCTTACAGTGTAGTCGACATCAAAGATGTAGTCAGCAGCAGCTTCATGGCTACTTGGTTGACCTGTTAATTACAATGAGGTATAAGAATATGTATTGATATGAAGTATGAAAACCGCTATGTTAATGGTAAAAGTCACGGATGGCAAACAAAAATGAAAGAGAGTCGAGAAGGTTGTTATGAGCAATCAGACATTCCAGAGGCAGTGAGTATATTCTTTACGACTGCCCTTTGTCTAGTTTTTGATGGGGGAGAGCGATAATACAATCAAAATTGAATGATTTGGTGGCAAGAGATTTGAGTCATTGTTAACGTGTGGAGAATGTAAACGCTCTTTGTTACACTTTATCTCCGCTATTGCTTTCATCAACTAGAAATAAAAATTCCCCAGTAGCGCCAAAAACTAGCTTTAAGAGGAGTAGAAATTAACAAAAAACTTACAAAGACAAACTATCTGACGAAGATGATAAGATGCACTGCCAAATCATGTTCGTGCATAATGTGACTGATCCAAAGCGAATATTTGTATATAACATTTGTTTATTTATTTGTTTGTTTGTTGTGTTTTCTTATGTTGTTGTTGCTGTTGTTTTTTTTGTTTTCTGAAGGGTATATTCCTATTATTTGGAATACGTCTTTACGGAGTTTTGCTGTAAATTAAATAAATCAATTACATTAAATGAACAAATGTAGTATGACCTGATTATTAGTACCTCTGCAACAAAAAGTATTACAAAAAAGATAGAATTTGTTTAGTGTAGATGATCCCTTTGAAAGGCAAGTGTGATGTACATCACGACATCACCTGTATTATGACAATGATACAGTACAGGCAAAGAGCAAATTCATGGGTCAGAAATGACATTATGTATTATTAAGTTAGAAGTTGACCCACAGTTTGACAGTCAAAATGGAAATTAATGGGAAGAATAGTTCTTATTGCATCAGTTATGTCGCTTACCTTGGGGTAGGTGGACTTTGCACTCCCCACCCCCACCTCTAATCCCCCTTCCCATACAGACTTTCTCTATCTTTCTATTTCTCTTCGATATTCTCCCTTTTACCATCTAGCTACGTGACATCTAGATATACAACATTCCAATTTTAATTCTGATTAAAATGAATACAGTGTGTCGAAAGACCTTATTATTTCTATGTGACTCAGAATTAATTAATTGAAAAATAAATGCAATGATGAAGGTGAATTTTACAGGGAGGCTGTGAGAAAGCAGGAAAGTAAAAAAAAAAAGTGTCCCCTCCAAGCTACTGAACGAAATATCTGACGACGTAATTTTCCAATTTCCGGGCCCCCCCAAAAAAAGCTTTGCTTATCTGGGGGCTCCACCTCTTGACCCCCGCCGAGAAACGTTCAGCGGGGCCTGCATGTAAGAGTGGAATGATGGGGAGTTTTTGCCACTGCCGCGCCGGTGTCACCATTACGTACCAATTGTTGGCTCGCATAATTTCAAATTTGGCCCCCCTAAGAAATCCTGGATCCGCGCTTGATACACACCTTATTTATTCGAAAGATTTTGTTTTTTATAAACTGTTTATTGAAAATAAAACTCAACGACATAGCATATTTACAATAATAACATATCAATAGAGTAAATGGATGTTTACAAAACACGGTACAACACAGGACAACACAAAAAAAAAACAGCACAACACAAATGCCTCACTCTAGTCAGTTACACGTACATGTTATACCCCCTTCACATACACGGACTTTCCTTACGAGTCCTCACGGATCGCCAACTCGTAGTCAATCGCAAGCATCCGTAAATAACTCGCTGGTATCCGTAAATAGCTCGTCACAACTTGCAACAACTCGCAGACACTCGTAAGTATCCGTGGGGGGAGAGTCAATTTTTTTGACATGTCAAAAATCTTCTTACGATTGTCCACGGATTTATTTGTCCGTAAATAACTCGTAAATAGGTCGTAACAATCCGTAAGTATCGTAAACCGCTCGCATCAACACGTTACCATCCGTAAACTGCTTGCAAGAATCCGTAAATGACTCGTAAAGATTTCTTGAACGATTTGTTTCGGTTGGTTTGCGATTTGTTTACGGATTATTTACGGATTACTTACGGATTATTTACGGATTGTTACGAGTGCTTACGTGTTGTTTACGTTTTCATTGAGATCGTATTTCAATGGCTTTACGGATTGGTACGAGTTATTGCGAGCACTTTACGTGTAGTTACGAGTACTTTACAAATAGATACGTACACTTTAAGTATTCTTACGTATCGTTTACGTTTTGGGGGAAAGGTATAAAAGCTGCAAATTTGAACACTTCATTTTCAGTTGTTATATTTTGGTTAAAAATCGTAAGGACTCGTAAATACTCGTAACTAACTCGTAACTATTCCTTACAACACGTTAACAGGTCGTTAGTAACACGTAAGTTGCTCGTAGTTATCCGTGACAACCCGTAACAAATCGTGAAATTCTGCCGTAAGTATATCGTAATAACTCGTAATAATCCGTAACAAACCGTAAATAGCTCGTAATAACTCGTAACAACTCTTAAATCGGTCGTAAAAGTAGCCAAATCTTGAGGATCCGTGAAAGATCCGTGAATTTGTGCGATCCGTAAGGATTCGTAAGAAAATCCGTGTATGTGAAGGGGGTATAAGGCTCACCCTGACGTGATTCAAGGTTATATATCATGTAAGAAAACCGATACTAGAGGTTCCACTGAAATGCAGTAATATTAACAATAGAATCACATAATTGACAATAAGAAAATATACAATTCATTAAATTCCAAGGGACCATTTCCTAAAGTGGGAGCTCAGTTTACCTTTCTTCTCTGCTATTTGATATTCAATTTTCTGTTTCATTTTTACAAAAGAAAGGAAACCCTGGAAATTTAATTCTACCTCTTAAAATTTACATCGAATAATATACAATATGAGGCAAAGGAATACACAAATAATACAAACATCATGCCTGCCACCGATATAAATACCAAATATATAAGCGAACTCAAATTATAGCTTTGTCTCCTTCGTCATATTATCAGTATAATCTGCTAGCTTTTTCCATATTGGAGAAACTACTGTGCATTTACAAAATATATAAATTAAGGTTTCAGGAAGCTCCTGACAGAAATAACTCAAAGGACTTTCCGTTCTTCCAATTCTATATACAAATTAGTTTAGGGCTATGGCATTATGAAAAATTCTAAAATAAAAAGACCTTAACTGAGTTTCTAAAGTGCTTTTGAAATTAATTGTGTGTATAACAGACCATTCAATTTCATTTATATCTAAACCAAGCCACTTTTCCTACTTATTACCAGTCTTGGCCTGTAATGTTTTATCTTTGTTACGTAGTACCGGATAAGCACAGCTAGGCACTTGCAACTTCCTCAGTAACTCACAAAAAAATCTTTTCAAAAATATACTCATGAACATCTTGATGATCAATAAACCAATCTAGATATAACGCATTCATCAGGAATAGTACTTTCGTTGGTCAGTTATTGGGATATCAAATTCTACAACCAAGTCTTCAAAACATTTCACCATATTACAACCCCTATACAAATGAGAGACAGATACAATCCCTCTCTCATACCATGCACGATAATAAAACTAAGGTCTATGCCTTAAACTAACTGAACCCCCCCCCCCTACAAACGGTTCCAATAATCATGGTAGGCCTGTATGCAAAGTCTTCTGTCCACTTTCTTCAACATTGTATTTAGGTCATTGTCCGATTGTAAATTGTTATTTGGATTTACTAAAATAAAGAACAATATTGTTCTCAGCATCCCCACCGTTTTCTGAGTATCCTTCAATTTGTATGGTGTGCATCATAGCAAATCTAGATAAGGTAGATATACAGAATCTATCCATGTATGTGCCTCACTCCCTCTTTTGCTGTCGTTCTGGACAGCGAGTATAATGCCAATATCTTGTGAGCAAAGTATGTTCGCATCAGCCCCCATCCACAATGTTAAAGTGATGGTATAGAACATAGGATCAAATCCAGGAGGTTTGTTTACCTCTTATTTAGGGGTGAGGAGGCGACGCCAAGTGGATTCACCAATGCATTTTGCAAGGCTTTTAGTCCTAAATTCCCCGGAGAGGACTTACAACCGCAGATGCCCTGGCTGCTTACAAGCATACACATATTTTCTTAGTTGTCAGGCAAAATGAACCATCAAACCAAACCATTCACTGTCTTTTATTCATGTTGATGCACTATCTTGTCTTGTTCATGGACAAGAATATCACAGGCCAGTGAAAGGGACAGGGTGTGGTTGGGCGGGGCAACCGCCCATATCCCCACATTGCCAGAAAAATCACATAGTATAGAAAAAGTAATTATCAATTGTTCTCAGCACTTCTAATTCTTTGAGCTTTTTGAACTACGAAATGTCCAATCACTGTCGTTCAGTTAATATACCGAGATACTGGCCAAACTTAGGGAGAACAAAAATTATCCAGAAAAACGCACATTTTCCGCTCAACCTTTTATTTTACATAACTCCATGAAATTGATATCAACTTGAAAGTAGTTTAATTATCCATCATTTGACACCAAATTAATTATGATTAGAGGTTTCCCTTAAAAGTTATCTTTAAAACTCGATTTAAACACACCAAACAGTCCTCAATACAGCAATACACGTAATATACATACAGTTCTTGTGCAAGTCAAGTTTTCGATTTCGATAAATGGATTTTTTGTTTTTTTTAAACTTTATATTGCAATGTTGATTAATCCCGATGCCGTTTAAATCGGTTTCAAAATGTAGATACTTCTCTTTCATAATAATACCTAACTCAAGTTGGGTCAAAGTTTCCTTGAAACATTATTAACAAAATATTATTTTTCGTCCATGCATCATGATACTTTTCATATATATATTTCCCAATATATTTCTATTTAAAAGTAATGCATTGTAGCGCTTAAATAGTTAGCGTATTAACATACACCTTTAAAATCAATGTTGGAATTTTATAGGCCAATAAAGCACTTCTTCTTGTACGTATTAAATATAGGAGATTTCCATGGTTCTGTCCCAACTGTCAGAACTTCTAACTTTTTCATTCTTTGTCCGTTTTTCTACACTCATTCTCTAGCTGTCATATCTCCCTGATATTTTGTTTCTGCTAAATCCAACAAAAAATATTCTCCCCTTAAAATTACCTTGCCTCAGTTTCTGAAACAAAACCCTGGATTTAGCTCATGCTGCAATAGTAATTATAAACCTTTAAGTCAGTCAGGAATCCCATGACTTTTACAAGCCGATCGCCTGTCTGATCATCAGAATATTTCAGATTGGAAATCGAAATCAAATTTTGCGTTTTCCTATAAACTGTTTTTATAACACTACAGTCTTTTGGGGAAAATGAGTATGGTAAAACCGGTCGCTCAAAGATTTTTACTTTTTTGAGGCACTTCATTATCATTTTGAAGCGCAAATTTTGAAGCGCTTCAACATTACACCATATCACAGACATCTAACATTGTTAAACGATGCCTTTAATATTTGTTTTACTTGGCAATCAAATCTCAAATAGTTAACATCATGATTGTGTCCTTTCCTTTGGTTTTGTCAACAATTTATTTCCTGATAAAAACTTACGGCTCATCCTGTTCTCTTAGCAGACGATAAGTAGCAAAACTGTCTGAGCTCAGATTCCACTTGTTCCGGCCAGGAATCCTTGGTTTATCTTAATGGTGGAACAACTTGTCTTCGTTTATATAGCTCCAGTAGTCTCATTTTGCTGGATCCGCTGCAGCGTACATGTAGCTCGCTCGACGTCACTCTCAAACTAGCCAATCAGTTGTCAATGACGTCATATTGCATGCGGCGGCAATGGCTGACCTAAAAAAAAGGTGACCTTACCCCCCCCCCTACGGAGCAAAATTTCAATTTTTCAAGTTTCGAGACCCCCCCCCCCCCCCAAAAAAAAAGTGTCCTCTTACCCCCCCCCCCCCCCCCCCCCCCCCGCTTATTCAACGGCTGGCTGAGTCGTTGCGATTTTTTGGGCTTGGTTTCAAAGTGTTAACCCCCCCCCCCTTGAAAACATCCTGCGTACGCCACTGGGTCACAGTCATCATTTATGAAACAGACCAGCGATAACCTTTCAATGTGGATGTCATTACAAATGAATGTCAATATACATGTACAAGTTAAGCAGTCAAACTATACCAAGGCAAACAGGAAATCGTACTACACGCTTATCATATATTATGTATGACGACAAAGACACTTTCATAATAATGATTGAAATCTAATAATTAAACAGTTAGTAAAATAAACATAACAAAGTTTGAAATAACATGAAATACTTGATTTAAATTAGGGGAGTTTGAAGTGCTGTACCACTGCACCCCTCTGTAAATAATCGAATAGTCCATGGCGTGTTATGAATAATCATATATTTTGATTCCCTAGGCAAAATGTTTGCCTATCTTAGGTTAGCCTTTTGACAAGGCCTCGTGACTCTGGCTATTTTCAACCCTAATCAGCGGCTGAGATGAATCTAGAGACCCAGGGTGAACGCGCGATCGAGTGCTGGGCCACTTGCTATGCCGTTCAAGCGTTGGTCACAACCCACAGTGCGGGTTTTTAGTCCGTACGGTTTTGGGGGAGGCCACGTTTTTCTGAAAACGTAGGGAGGGAGTGGCAAAGGCAGGGAGGGGGTACCGGCAACGCACGTCACACGCATGGTCTAAGTACGTGGTCCGCACGCCACGCCTGGCCGTGAACGGTTGCGTGCATCTTACGTTGCGCACGTTGTAAGTGCGTTGTACGTGCTAACAACGTGCTAACAACGTGCTTACAACGCACGGTTTCCGTGCGGTTGCCATGTTATCGTACGGAGGCCGTACTTACACGTGCTGCTCACGTCAGTGTCCTTACTCACTCGCACGCTGTAAGTGCGTGCACGTGCGATGAAATCGTGAGTTTTTCCGCCCGATGTTGGGGTATATATAGGACGACATTCCGATGTTCTCCCAGCTACTGCTGCCTCAAGATCCTGCCCGTTCCAGCGCAGAGACTGTATACTGCATAAATCAGTGCGCACAACGTGCGTTGTAAGTGCGGAGCACGTGCTTACTCGGTACGGTCCACGTGAGTTCTGCGTCATTGGACAGTTGAACTGGGGAAGTGGCGAGTAAGCACGGACCTCGCACGTGCTAAGTGCGCCTTCCGTAGAGCAAGTGACCGTGGGAAACAAATTTAAAAGACGCACGGAGTAAATGCGTAGTGCGCTCGTTGGCAGTACCGGGCACACACGTCACACGCACTGGGGGTGGATCGGTAGCCTGGCCGCAGCCCGAACGCAGCGAAAGTTCCTCGTGCACTAAAAGTGCTACGGTGTGTCTGCGTGCTCCCAAATCCGTACTGAGGCGGTACTCACCACGTACGGATACCCAAATTTTGCCCACGTTTTTGCACGTAGACAGCACGCACTTGCAAGTACGGCGGGTTGTGACCACCGCACCACTCGGGTTTTTCGCGATTAGTGTCTTTTTAGTCGCTCGGCGTCTATCAGACATGGAGGCCTTGTCTAAAGGCTAATCTTAGGTGGGAAAAGTACGGAGCCGGGGGGGGGGGGGGAGCGGGAGGGAGAGGGGGGGGGGGGCGGGGATGGTCAGAAATTGACATAATTTACCAATCAGAACTGATCTTTGATAATTCATGCTTGTGTTCCTTCGTGTGATTGACCTATAACCTTACACTCGCGAATGGAATGGGAAAAGAGGGTTCCAATGAAAGAGCTTTTGTCAACGTTTGTTGGGGTGGATGTGATTTTCGTGTAAAAAAAAAGAAGTGTTAACGAATTTTGTTGGGTAAAAGTCCATAGGCTAACACATGATACTGCTGGACTCCGACAATAGGAGGCATTGTCCAATGAGACTAATCGAAGCTATATGTTGTTCTCGTATGCTCAGATGTCCTCCACAGACGTGTTAATGTATCATTAACTACATAATAAGTGAACCTCACTTGGTTCGTGCGTTTTTTCTTCTCCAAGATCTTTGAGTTTGTCATTGTACAGTCGAATAGCGCAGTATTCCATGCAAAGACGACTAGATCGTGCTTGTACGTATCGGTTGGAATGCGGTTCAACATTATTGGTCTTTTTGTCTCATTGTTCTCTCCTCAAATAATAATCTTAATGTAAGGTATGTGCTTGGTTGCACTATTCAGGGCAATGCCTGTGTGTGTGGGTGTGTTTGTTAAAAGGACATTCATTTGACAATGCTTTGAAGAAGAATGGGACTATTCGACGTTACCGAGGGGTGGTGGGAAGGGGCGAGTAGATCATGAGAGACGAAATTGTACAATTATAGCTCACCTGAGTGTAGTCTTTAATATCATTATTTCCAGTGGTGAAGATTGCTAAAAGAGAGGAGACAGAGGGGGAAAAAGAAAGATAAAACGAGGGAGAGAGTGTGAGAGAGAGAGGAGAGAGAGAGAGGGAGTGGAGTGCGGGGGGGGGGGGGGATGCGCTTATGTAATTTCTAATGTTTGCAATTTCAAATGATATCAAGAATGCTTCTATAGGATCCCACTCTCTCCCTCTTCCTTCACTCCAAGCGCGTAGCCAGGATTTCAATTTAGGGGGGGCGGTAGTGAGCACGCGAAGCGAAGCGTGCTAATAACTTAAAGAGCGCTCCCTAGGGGGTGGGTGCAGGGAAGGGGGGGGGGGGGGGAGTTTTGAAGCTTTGACGTTTCATTAAATTATTAGAGAAAGAAGACGATTCGTAGGACCGTTCTCGACTCTTAATTCTTGTCTAAATTCAGTTTCTTTGGCGTTTCATTAAATTATTAGAGAAAGAAGACGATTCGTTGTACCGTCCTCGACTCTTAATCTTTGTTTGAATCAAGTTCCCCTTCCTTCGCGCGTAGCGCGGAAGCTCTGACGTTTCATTAGATTATGAAAGAAAGAAGATGATTCGTTGTACCATTCTCGACTCTTAATCCTTGTCTGAATTCAGTTTCCCCCCTGCCGCGCGAAGCGCGGAAGTTTTGACGTTTCATTAAATTATTAGAGAAAGAAGACGATACGTTGTACCGTTCTTGAAACTTAATCATTTTTTCTTACTAGGTCCTCTTCCTTTCTTCTTTCTTTTTTTTTGTTGCCTTTTTTTTTTGGGGGGGGGGGCGACCGCCCCCACCGACCCCCTGGCTACGCGCCTGCTTCACTCATCAATTTGTCAATGAAGAGAAAATTTACGAGCATTTACAAGAAATTCAGTTCTCGATCCCCTCCAAATCCGTATCCTTCCTTCCCTCGATCTTAAAGTTGGGTTAACAATTACTTTTAATTAGTTCGTACAATATGAAAACATATTTAACAACTTAGATATTTACTTTTGATATCGTCAATAATGATGGCGATTATATTGTACATTCTTGTTTTAAGTTTCAAGTTTATTTGTTTACTCTTTATCGAAATTAACATAATTGAACATAATGTACATGGTAATAATTATAACTGTAAGATACTAATCTCTGTTTTGAAAGGACAATTTCTGTTTTGCTTGACGATCAATGTATGACGTAAGAAGCGATGGTTTTTTGGTTGAATTTGTGGTCTGCCAAGTGGGGGCGTGGTAATTTTTGCTGCCATATAATTCTCTATTTTGGGGATGTCATCTTTCTGACTAGCCATCGATAATTTTAGTTTTCAAGACTAGCCCAATGTTGTGAGTATAATTTTAACACACGATGTCGATAATTAATAATAAGCCATTTCGTAAATACTATCTGCGCATGGGAAGATAAAGGTAATTTGTGATAAATTGTAAAACCCACCGAGATGAATACGTGCTCATGTTATGTAATCAACAGGGACTTTTAGATTTGCACGAAGACAACGTGGATTGCTACGATCAACGTCCTTTTAATGCACTGCCTTGAATGGACGTCCCACGTATCAGTCCACGCAAATCTAGAAGTCCCTATTATTCATGTGTGCACCCAGGCGCGTACGCAGGGGGGGGGGGGGGGGGGTGGTTGAACCCCCCCTTTGGTATTTTTTATGTGTGTGTTTTGGACCAGAGCGATATAACGCTGACCTCCTATAGGAAATCTATTCATTCCGATGGTCATATCTCAGCCAATAACTTTATGAACCAGAACAATATAACACTGAGCTCCTATAGGAAATCTATTCATTCCGATGGTCATATCTCAGCCAATACTTATTATTTTCAACTGGTTTTTCGAAATTTGGACATAATTTGTTATGCTCTTTCGGAAAATGAAGAAAACATTGAGAAATTCTAAGAAAAGATTGTTATGATGTCACAGCTTCGGTACTCCATAGGCGCCGGAAGTGGGGTGGCAGGGGGTGGGGGGGGGGGGGGGCACTTGCCCCCAACCAAAAAAGTGGGGGGGGGGGGGGGGCAAAAATGCGTTTTGCCCCCCCCCCCACTTTTTTGGTCCAAAATCCAAAAAAAAGAAGAAAAGCAGTAGAGGAGTAAAGATGGTTTGTATTTTTAACCCCAAAGAACATAACAATAATAAAAACCTGAATTAAATCACATATAAAATTCCATTAATTTAATTTTCTAAACATTCCGCATGCCACCTATATCCATCAATGAAGGTTTTTATAATAGCTATACGCGCATATCGTGGAAATATTGTGAGAGGATGGGAAAGCGTGTGTGTTTTTGTTGTAGGGGTGAGAAGACATGAGCACCCGAACGCTGTCGTACTGATGTGGGGGGGGGGGGGGTGTTACACCCTCAAATGTAATAACTCCCACAAATGTAATAACGCCCACAAATGTAATAACACTTTACCCACAAATGTAACAACACCCACAAATGTAATAACACTTTACCCACAAATGTAATAATTTCACCCACAAATGTAATAATGACTTTACCCACAAATGTAATAAATTGTAAGTGATATTTTGAATCAACCACAAATGTAATAATGACTTTACCCCCAAATGTAATAAATTTGAAGGGATATTTTGTCGAATTTAAAACTAAAACCCTGTAATAAATCATGGGTATAGCGCGCAGTCTTTGCTCCAGACCCGGTTATTTCAAAAAAATAAAAAAATCTTCAAAACTAAGACCACACCATCTTCCAAACTAAGACCCGGTAATAAAGCATGGGTTTAGAGCGTAGTTTTTCTTCCAGACCCGGTTATTTCAAAACTTTTTAAAAATCTTCAAAACTAAGACCCCATCATCTTATTCCTGTGGAAGAACATATATAAGTATTGAGCGTAGTCTTTCCTCCAGACCCGGTTTTTCAAAAGTTAAAAAACAAACAAAAAACAAAACAAAACAAAACAAACAAAAAAACCTTTTAAACTAAGACCCCTCTATCTTCCAAATTAAGACCCGGTAATAAAGCATGGGATTAGAACGTAGTCTTTACTTCAGACTCGGTTATTTAAAAAAAAAAAAATCTTCAAACTAAGACCTCACCATCTCATTCCTGTGGAATAACATGGGTATAGAGCGTAGTCTTTCTTCCAGACCCGGTTATTTCAAATGAAATAGAAATTTAAACAAATCTTCGAAACTAAGCCCATCATCTTATTCCTCTTTTTTTTCATTTAAAAAATAAATTACATTATTACATATGTGGATACAACACGTCACAAATAAATGATTGGTCGGCGGTCACACGAACTGACGAATCAGTCAAAATGGTCCATATATATAACACACAGAGGAGGGACCGATTCGATGGTTCGTTGACCGTCGACGATTTCTTAATCATGTAAATATTCTATTGTAAACAAACAAAAGGGTATCAACTGGGTTAAAGAGCTTCCCTCTTATACAAAACTCCTAAACGAGGACCCGAAAAAGGTCCTTGGATAGAAATCTCCTTTCGAGATTTTCTTTAGTAGGAAACCAGAACAAAATTATATCTCCCGTCAAAAAACAATCTATACTACCCATGGTTGGGAAAAGAATGTACAAGCTGTTCAAAGAAAGGCTTACAAGGCTTTGCAGCGTGTAAAAAAAAAAACGATTAGATCCCAGGAAAAAAAACTTAATGTACCAAACATACCAGATCAGGTAAAGGTTGTTAATATTCTTTATCTCATTGTATAATTAAATAATTATTTCCTTTTGATCAGTCATACTTCATTTCAACTCCGTCTACTCTTAAAGCATCTGAAAAGTATTACTGAAAAACTTTTGGAATTGTACGTGTTAAGTAGTTTTATATGGACGAATACTAAGTTACAGAAAGCCAGGTACATTTAGTATTTCGGCATCTTGTTCTCTTGTTTTTCCTAGCTTAGAAGAATTGTCACGTGTTAGGTTGTTTGCGTTTTATATCAAGTTCAGTTGATGTTATCAGGTTCAATATTGCCCAAATTATAACCTTGTTTGCTTGTAAAAGACATGTGAGTTACTCCACCTTTTTATACGTAATAATTATTTTGGTTCTGTTACCGTCTGTATATTAATGAAACAACCTCTTCATTCGTTTGGAATAAAATACTTTCTATCTTACAAAATCTATGTATCCATCATTGCATTTAATACTATAAAACCATAACCTCTGCAATTTACTCACATTGATTGAGAGAGTATATAGATATTTTATCAGTCAAAGGGTTCTGCAATCGTTCATCCAAAACATGCAAATATGTTTCGCGCGATCTCGTTATACAGCTATTTATGATTTGTTATATGAAAGTATGCGTTGTTATTTGCTTGTTAACCGATTATCATCCCCCCAAAAAAGAAAAAACAGGGTCATAGTACATAATAAATATAAGGTATAATGTGTAAATCATCAGGGATAATTATGTTATAATAATTAATCTCAAGGAAGATATGCTGCCGGCGAAGAAACAAATGGAGGAATAGAAAATATTTTAAAAAAAAGCTGAAGATGGAAAACGACATTGCCAGATAGACAGAGAGACAGACAGGGAGAGGGAAAGAGAGAGAGAGAAAGAGAAAAGGGGGGGGGGGGGAGGGAGCGGGAGAGATAGAAAGTTGGACGTAGTCCGTACTGTATTTATTTATATGATTTTTGTCTCTCCGATCAACGGTCAACGAACCATCGAATCGGTCCCTCCTCTGTGTGTTATATATATGGACCATTTTGACTAATTCGTCAGTTCGTGTGACCGCCGACCAATCATTTATTTGTGACGTGTTGTATCCACATATGTAATAATGTAATTTATTTTTAAATGAAAAAAAAGAGGAATAAGATGGTGGGTCTTAGTTTCGAAGATTTGTTTAAATTTCTATTTCATTTGAAATAACCGGGTCCGGAAGAAAGACTACGCTCTATACCCATGTTATTCCACAGGAATGAGATGGTGAGGTCTTAGTTTGAAGATTTTTTTTTTAAATAACCGAGTCTGAAGTAAAGACTACGTTCTAATCCCATGCTTTATTACCGGGTCTTAATTTGGAAGATAGAGGGGTCTTAGTTTAAAAGGTTTTTTTTGTTTTGTTTTGTTTTGTTTTGTTTTTTGTTTGTTTTTTAACTTTTGAAAAACCGGGTCTGGAGGAAAGACTACGCTCAATACTGATATTGCTAGATATTGCTAGGTCGGTGCACGTGGCTTTCTGTCTGTTGCTTGTTGCAATTTTTTGGATATTTATCGGATTTTCACGGGACTTTCCATACTTTCGACTCTAGTTTCAGATAGGAAATGACTTGCTAAAGGTAAGCGAACATTTTGGGCTCATTCTATACATAATTCTGCACCATAATCTAAGTTAACAAATCGAAGTAGATTTAAATCTCCCGCCGCACGCGGCGCGGACCATGTACTCCGACGACTCCTCACTTAACGCTATGGCAGATATTGATTCAGGCAACCAAGCCAAAGATTTAGGAATAGAACTAAAGGACGGATTTCAGACAGTTACGTCTGCAAGTGTTCGAAGAAAAAAAAGAAAGATACGTGAAGGAAGTATCAATGTTGAGAACCTATCACTAAAAGAGGATTCGTCATCAGATAACATGGAACCACAAAACTCAGTATTTCGTAACCAAAATCCAGTAATTCTAATAGCAACTGACCAAGATCTAAAGCTTTTTATTACACCTATTGACAGGGAAAAATCATTAAGAAACATTAGCATGTTAAAGATCGCAAAATCTATCCAAAACTGTATCGGCTCATCGCCAGAATTTATTAAGTCTACCCGGAACGGAATCCTCGTCAAATGCAAGGATACGAAACAACATAAGAAATTGTCTGATATACAAATCATTGATAACGTACCAGTGAAGGTCAATTTGAAACTTGATTTGAAGAAAGGTGTCATATCAGATATACCGACTGAGATGTCAGAAAAAGAAATAGAAACAGAACTAAAGAGTCAAAAGGTAGTTAACGTGAAAAGAATAGTAAGGAAAAATCGAAAGAGGGAAGAACCTCAAGATGGGAATGTACATGTAGATTTAGTTCCAACTCGGAGTGTAATTGTTTCATTTGAATCTACAGTACTTCCCCAAGACATCATTCTTTGTTTCCAAAGAATAAAGGTCAAACCCTATATACCTTCAAGCCCCAGGTGTTTTAAATGCCAAAGATATGGCCACACCATAGCTGTTTGCAAACAGAAACAGAGATGTGTCAGATGTGGAGAGGAGCATAGTTTCGACGATTGCATAAAAAAGGACACTCCCAAATGTGTAAATTGTGGAGGTGAACATTTCGCTGCATATAATGGATGCGAACAAGCACAAAAAGCGCAAGAAGTACAAAAGATAAAAGTGCTGAATAATCTCAGCTATGCTCAAGCTGCTCGCCAATTGAAAGAAGAAAAAGATAATATGCAAGCGCAAGCTCCAATACCATTGGAGCGTAAACTAGCTCCTCCCCAACAACATCTAAACACCGCAAATAATCCCCAACCATCTGTTGATCTTGGTCTAAATACAGTAAAGCAAAACCACCCCACCCCCCCAAGTCGATAACTCTCATTTGTTTCCGGATCACACCCCAAAGGCAGATCCTCCCTTGCCACAACGCCAAGATAGGCAAACTAGCGAAAAGACAGGGCGACCGTCTTCACAAATCAAGGAAAATTTTATAACTAAAGCAACAAATGAGGAATTGATAACCTTCTTTCTTCACCTAATGATCCAAATTATGAAAGATAAGTCAGAAGGAGAGGTGTTGTCTTTAATTAAGATAGCTGCTGGTCAGCTCTTAATGCAAGCGAGTTAATTAAAGGAACTAAGATGACATTCCGCATCCTACAGTGGAATGCACAGGGATTAAAGGGACATGGGGATGAGTTATTGCTTTACTTAAACTCTATAAAAAGTGAAACCATTCATTTATTATGTATTCAGGAAACATGGTTCCGCGATCACGAGAAAATACAAATCGCTAATTACAAATGTTTTGCTAAAAGCAGGAAAACAAGGCGCGGTGGAGGATGTGCCATATATGTACATAACAGTTTAAATTATGATTACCCAATCATAGAAACTGACATCGAAATGCAACAGATTAATTTGTATTTTGACAACACATCCATAACCGTGATAAATTACTATAATCCATGTGAAGACATAATTATGAATAAACTAGATTTCTTGATAAAGGAAATAAAGAACAAACGTAGAATGTTAATATTGGGAGACTTTAACTCTCATAATGTTCAATGGGGCAGTAAAAATACAGATAAAAATGGAAAAGTAATTGAGGAATATTTACTGAAACACAATTTAGTCTTCCTTAATGATGGCTCGGGTACTCGCCTAAACCCAACTACTGGCGAAACCTCATGTTTAGATTTATCATTAGCAACTCCCGCTTTAGCCAGTTCCACTAGCTGGAAAGTGCTATCAAACAAATTCGGAAGTGACCATTTTCCAATATATATTGAAATCGACAAAAAAACTCCTAAATCAGATTGTACGAAAGATGACCTAACTCTAAAACGGTCATTCAAGAAGATAGATTGGCACGAATTCAATAAACTGTGCGATCAACGAATGGACACTGACTCGCTGCTAGACGCAGATGTCAAAACTTTTTACGGAAACTTCATGGAATCTCTAAATAATATCTTAAATGAATTACACACTGTACCCAAAAGAAATAAAAACAAGAATGCGAGATTCAACCCCGTCCCATGGTGGACAGAAAAATGCAAAATAAAGATTAAGGAACGGAACGAATACAAAAATAGGTTATTGAGAGTATGGAATGATGAAAATATAAAATTATACAAACAAAAGAAGGCCGAAGCCCAAAGGATTATTAGACAGACAAAACGAATGTTTTGGCTGGATTACACTTCAAAACTGAACAGGTTCACTTCAATCTCAGAACTATGGAATTTGATTCGTTGTCTGAAGGGTAATCCAAATAAAACCCATTCTAAGATATCAGCACTAAAAGTAGAATCTAAAGTAATTATAGATGATCAAGAAAAAGCTAACGAATTTGGAAAGCATTTTCTGAAGACCAGTAGTAAAACAAAAAAGGGAAATAAAGAACTGCTAGATGAATATAAATCTATTGATTATAAAGGAGAACATGATTCAGTTATCAATGAACCTTTTACTATGATGGAACTCGAAAAAGTACTTAATATAAAAAAGACATCAGCCCCTGGTGAAGATGGCTTGATATATACTGTGTTTCAAAACCTTCCAACCAGGGCTAGGAAAACATTACTCTGTCTTTATAACAGAATATGGTCTTCTGGGACGATTCCGGAACAATGCAAACACGCAATGTTGATACCAATATTAAAACCAAATAAAGACTCCTCCCAACTAACATCCTACCGACCTATCTCATTATTACCTTGCTTTATCAAGATATTAGAAAGTATGGTAAAGGAGAGATTAGAATGGTTCATAGAGAAAAACGAAATTTTGAGTAGTATACAACATGGTTTTAGAAAAAAGAGAAGCTCAATAGATAACTTAGTACATTTAGAAAATGAAATTCAGAAATATCTATTTGTGGGTATGAAAACCATAGTTGTATTTATTGATCTGGCCAAAGCCTATGATACTCTCTGGACGAAAGGATTAATCGTCAAGTTACGTAGAATTGGTCTCCAAGGAAACATATTGATTTTTTTGAGAAACTACTTGTTGAACCGTACCTTTCAAGTGCAAATAGGTAATGCCAAATCGGCAATTACTCATCCTGAAAACGGTTTACCCCAGGGTAGCATTTTGAGCTCCCTCCTTTTTAATATAATGATAAGTGACATACCTTTGAGACCAGATATACATAGCTTGATTTATGCAGACGACATCGTAATTTGGGAATCAGGCCATGATGTAAAACAAAATATCCAGAACATACAACAATATCTAAATTCTTTGAACTCATGGCTCAATCCATTTGGACTTATTATGTCGGTAGAGAAAACGACCCCTATCTTATTTTCGAACAATACAAATGATGATAATTACGAGTTATATATAAGAGGTCAAAAGTTGACACCACATAAAGAGCACAAGTATCTCGGCGTCACATTTGACAAACGGATGACTTGGAGGCCTCATTTATTAGATATTAGTAAAAGATGTAAAGGTAGGATTAATGTTATCAAAAGTCTAGCATACGCCAAGTGGTCTGGAGATGCTAAAGAACTAGTGATGATATATAAAGCATTAATACTATCAATAATCGACTATGGTTGCGAAGCATACAACTCGGCTACGACAAGTGCAAAAAATATGTTGAACTCAGTTCAGTACCAATCGTTATTTGTTTGTGCAGGCGCTCGGAAAGGTACATCCCTTAAAACGCTGCAAGTCGAACTAGGCGAAATGCCTTTTGATTTAAGGCGAGAAATGTTATCAATTAAACTAAGAAAACGAATCGAGAGTATGCGCAAACACCCTCTGAACGAAGATGTGAAAGATTGTTGGCAATTTAATATTCTTGGAGGTACTAACTCTAGATTAGCTTTTGGACGTAGAACCAAGGATTGTACATTAAAATTCAGTTACATACTAGAAGATCCAATGAAGTATTTTTTCAACACACCCTTTTGGAAAATACTCCCTCCCCATGTGTCATCTGAGCTAAAAGAGGTAATAACGAAAACAGATATCTGTTTTGCCCAAAAACAAGCAGCCCTAGAATTGATAAATTCGAAATGGACAAATTATTTACACATATATACAGATGGATCAAGATCGCCAGATAAAGACTCTGCTGCTGCTGCATTTCATGTACCATATTATGATGTTTCTCAATCTAAGAGACTGGCTAATTACACATCGTCTTATAGAGCAGACATGGCCGCAATTGTACTTGCCCTGACATGGCTATTACAACTCCCAGGACTCTACACCGGGGCAGTCATCTTTTCTGATTCTTTGAGTTCACTCCAGGCCATAGAATCTCGTAAAGACGAATCTTTCATTCTTGAAATTTTAACCCTGTGTAGTCAACTAAAATACAAGGGCACCCAGGTCTATTTCGAATGGATTCCCAGTCATTGTGGTCTACAACACAATGAGATAACAGATAAGTTTGCTAAAGCAGGACTAAATAAAAATATAGAAATCAACAACGCTCTTACCAGAGCAGAATCAAATTATGTTATAAAGAAATACTACATAGAGATATGGCAAAAAAGATGGAATGAAACATCATCCCCCCTACGGGAAACGCAAACTCTTGTATCAAAAACATTTGTGTGTTACCTGAACAACAGATATCATGAAACTATTCTTCATCGCCTAAGAATGGGAAACTTAGGTTTAAATGAAAATCTTTTTGAGTTGAATCAACATGAGACCGGTCATTGTCCAAACTGCGAGCACCAAAAAGAAACAGTTCATCATTTTTTATGTAAGTGCCCACTCTTTCTTATAGAGAGAGCCATGCTTATAACAGAATCTGGAATAGAAAACGAAGAAGTAATCCCAATACTCCTGAAATCAACAGATATTAATCACCAACAGGCTCTGGTCAACTTCGTAGTTAGATCTAAAAGGGTACACCTGTACCCCTACTAACCACCTTGCACCGCACATAATTATTTGAGCCCAATATGTTTCGCTTTTTATAGTGAGTATACATGTACATGAAGAAGAAAAAA
Organism: Strongylocentrotus droebachiensis; assembly: GCA_035222895.1. NCBI lineage: Eukaryota > Metazoa > Echinodermata > Echinoidea > Camarodonta > Strongylocentrotidae > Strongylocentrotus > Strongylocentrotus droebachiensis. The sequence continues at coordinate 364,281 of JAVYIG010000851.1, read as the reverse complement.
AGAAAGAAAAAAAGAAATTAGAAGAGAGAACTGTCTATATTAACGTTTAAAATCTTTATGTATCATGATCTATTTTTTATTTGGTTTTCGGTCAAAATTTTGAAGAAACGCGGTGGAGACGACTAGACATATTGGTGGACGTCGGAGGGCCTAGGCTCAGCATTAGGCTGAGTTGAGAAGCTTGTCACAACGTACCGTGTCCGAGTTGGTCCTTGGGCGTCCTATATAGCCGATAAGCCTTCTGCTCGCCAGCCACTGAATTCTTCATCATTAAATAAAAGTTTAGCTTTTAAAAATCCAATTTATCCAAAAATATATATCAAAAAAAGTAAATCTAATTTTAAAGGATTAGAAATCCTGAGAGAAGAGGCGTAAATATTCACTTCTGAATGAAAAACGCCTATAAATTAAAACAACAACAACAACAAATATGTTCTTCCACAGGAATAAGATGATGGGGTCTTAGTTTTGAAGATTTTTAAAAAGTTTTGAAATAACCGGATCTGGAAGAAAAACTACGCTCTAAACCCAAGCTTTATTACCGGGTCTTAGTTTGGAAGATGGTGGGGTCTTAGTTTTGAAGACTTTTTTTTTTTTTTTTAAATAACCGGGTCTGGAGCAAAGACTGCGCGCTATACCCAGCTTTATTACAGGGTTTTAGTTTTAAATTCGACAAAATATCCCTTCAAATTTATTACATTTGTGGGTAAAGTCATTATTACATTTGTGGGTGATTCAAAATAACACTTCAAATTTATTACATTTGTGGGTAAAGTCATTATTACATTTGTGGGTGATTAAAAATTATTACATTTGTGGGTAAAGTGGTTATTACATTTGTGGGTGAAATTATTACATTTGTGGGTAAAGTGTTATTACATTTGTGGGTGTTGTTACATTTGTGGGTAAACTGTTATTACATTTGTGGGCGTTATTACATTTGTGGGAGTTATTACATTTGAGGGTGTAACAGGGGGTTGTTTCTTATTTGATACCAGTGATTTACATTTACAAATGTTGCTGAAATGACATGATCTTCCGGTATTTTTTTGTAAGTCATACCTTTTTTGATGGAAAATTAGAAATTCCCAAATTTACAGTCGGGCGAAAATATACTTATTTAAAAGCTTTCATGTCAGAAAACCCAGGTCGAAAAACCAGTTGAAACCAGATGGCAACTGGTCAACTGGTACCAGTTAAAACCAGTATATTTCACTGGTTTTTAATAATGGAAATTGAAACACCGCCGCTGGGACCAGTTGAAAAACCAGTTGATATCTGAGACTAGTTTATATTTCCATTCGATTTACCAGTTGATGTACTAATTGATATTTCCAGTTGATTTTCCAGTTAAAAACCAGTGGACATCTGAGACCAGTTGATATTTCCAGTTGAAAACCCGCTGAATACCAGCTGATTTACCAGTTGAAAACCAGTAGATTTACCAGTTTAAAATAAGTTGATATTTCCAGTTGATATACCATTTGAAAACCATTTGAATACCAGTTGATTATCCAGTAGAGATTAGTAATCAACTGATAATCTATAATCAATATTGGCGTATGGCCACTAACTAGGACATTTATAGACTGAACAAAGATCATTTGAAGTGGATAACAAATGAGTATCTCAGATGTCAACTGGTAAATCAATCAACTAGTCTCAGATGTCAAATGTTTTTTCAACTAGTCCCAGTTGGCGGTGTTTCAATTTACATATTAAAAATTGGTTGAATATACTGCTTCCAACTGGTACCAGTTGACTACTGGTTTTAACTAGAACCATTGACCAGATTGATACTGGATACCATGCAGTTTGAATACATATGGCATTTCTAAGTACGAATATTGGCGTGATGCAAAAATGCTAATAAGTCCAATAATACTATGTAGCCAATGATAAATTTATTGATGTCACTGAATTCTTCGTCGCATTAAATATGCATGTATAAATAGCCACCATGTCTATTTAATACTTAACAATTTTGAAGATATCTATATTTATGTGCGTGTGTTCTTTGAACTGAAACTCTGGCACGACATGACGCAAAATTGTAGAGTTGATAGACTGGGCGCTGTACCACAATATTGGACGACTTGGTATACACAAAACATATATGCGGGGCAGAGCGGTGTAACATTTCCTGCAAGTGTCAGGGTGGCTATGCATAGGCCTAGGTATTTTGTATTGCCATTGTTGTTTCTTTTTAGTTTGGTATATTTAATGGAACACAGAGGTGACTAGCGGCACTAGCATCGGTTATGGTAACCAATCGGCACAGGTCTTAAGTATTTTAATAATCTTTTATGATATCCTAATTATAATCCCTCAGAATGCGAAATCAGAAAGAGAATACCAATGTTCTTGGTTGTAGGAACTCGTTGAGAAATATTTAATGCTAAATTTCCGATGGGAACAGTACGTTTATTTTCTTTTACCGCTTCAAAACATCAAGGAAATGCCCAAAGTATGTTAAAACTTTGAAAATATTTTATTTCAATCTGCCATAATGTTGATTCTGAACACGCATATTCATATATATATTATATACATATTTAAAGAAATGAGAGCCAAGTATTAAAGATGGGCCACTGCCAAATGTGGTTTCTATGAATCAGTCCAGTGTCCAGGCAGCATCTAGGCTTCGCGTGTTCACTGGTGCGGAACATGTCCCATTAACGGCGGACATCCATTGTCCTTCAAATACGGTTGAAGCTCTGACTGGATAAAATGACAAGATTTCGCTGTCTTTACGGTGACCGATCATAGAAGGTGTGGTTTGAAGGATAAGTAAAAAGACAAATCGCTTTAGTCATGAATTGAAGTCTTCCACACATTATGATATCCAAATAACCAGACTCGTATTCACTCCTGCCACTTTCACTTTTTTCCTTTTTTCGCTGTAATATCTATAAACTCTCCACTCTGACAGGAGGGATGAGTATATTCTACCAAGCTCCTTTTGTACTCGACATAGTACTTCAAATGAAGAAATAAAGAAAAAGAAGAGTTCTTATAAAATTTATATTAAAGTTTCCTTGTCCTTGTATATCTTTCCAAATTATATTCATGTTCATAAACATATGTAATACGAAATATTCGATCGCAGCTTCCTCATTTCCATCTAACGTTTTCATATACTGTACGTTTTGTAAAATATCACATCAATTCGCCTTTATTCTATAGTCCATCGTATGAATCGAATCTGTCTCTTTCGGAATCCAAACAAACTACGGTCGCAATGTAAGAATCAGACAGCCACCGGTCCATCACCGATAGCTGTGGATAATCGTTTCATTTTCGTTGGCGAGTATGGCGAATCGCATGACCGGAAACCGCAATGGGTCGATGTATTCGTATCTATGTTCGTCTTCTCCTTTCGGCTTTGGCTTGCGGCTTGATTTCGTCAAGCTGGCGGTGGCAATAGGCGTCATATACACGTCATCCTGTTGTAAAAAAGAAAATAATGAGAGCCATTCGAAAGATAGAAGTTATTTAACTAGTAAGGCACTTTATAAACAATTACTTCTTTCTACCCATAACAAAATGGCAGGTGTTAAAGGGGTAGCATGCGATTTTCAAAGTGGCTATATTTGGCGTGAATGCTCAACAAAATGCGTAACAAAGTGTAAAATCGACATTTAATCTAATAACCCAGATAATAATTCCCCGTAAAGCCTTTGATCACCATTTTCAAAAGGCATTAATTAAAAAGGCACATTATACAACACAGTCCAAATTTAAAAAATGTAAAATTACATGTGATAAACAGAGAAGAGAGAAGGGATATAAATAAATAAATATATATATATATATATGAATGGAGGGTGTGGCAGAATGATTAAGTAAGAGAGAGAGACTGGACGAGAGAGAAAGAGGAAGAGAGAGAAAGGGAGAGAGAGAAAGGGAGAGAGAGAGAGAGAAAGAGAAGGAGAGGGAGAGAGAGAGAGAGAGAGAGAGGAGAAGGTGTAAGAGAAAGAGAAAGATTATAAAGAGAGAGAGACTCATAAAATAGACGATTTCCTATGTTCACGTATTACCCATGTTTTTTTTTATATCAGATTGAAACTATCATTCATGTATTGGAAATGCGTTGTAACACATAGAACCTGATCGAAAAGACTTTCAAAAATAAGGTCAAGTGCAATCTCAATACTCAAGTGTATATCCCCAATAAATTATGCTCCGATTACGTAATAGGTTAATACATATTCGCGTGCTAGGCGAGGCTACTGAAAATAAAAGACTTTGCGATTTTATAGAGGTAACTTGTGATTTGGACCACTAGAATTGCTCATTGCATATGAAACGTCACTTTGATTGAGTTACTACCTACGCTCATCAAGCCTGTGGACGCAGTTCATGAGTGCGTCAATATGGCAGGTCAAAGACCAGGGACCTGTTTCACAAAGCCTTTTTTTTCAATGACAATTGACAAAGATCAGTGACGAATCTGTTGATAACCAATTAAAAGCAAGGATTTCAGTAGCTTATTATCAAAACTGTCATTTCAAGTTTTGTGAAACACCCCCAATTGGTGACGCAGTCTTGCGCCAGTAAAATGCACCGTCGATGTGATATTATAGCAAGGATTATTTGAAGGATTGAAAAGAGTCTACAAAAACCATAAAGTCGTCTTTATTAAGAAACCATAACCTGAAATCAAAATGGGATTTCCCCCCTTCTTATTACCATAACTTTCTTCCCGTTCCCGTTTCCTTTGAGATCACTGACGCGCACTGACCGACGAGAGAAAGCCACGGTGTCCCTCAGCGTCGATAACTCATTGCTCTTCTGCGCACGCATCCTCTTTTGAAATTTTCGAAATCTGACCACGCCCACAAATAGACCAGCCAATAGGAGAAGCCCAACGAACACGCCCATAATGCTCAGGCCAACTTTCGGTCCGTGGATACTACTGCGACCGTGGGCGAGGATAGCTGAAAAGTAACAGTAAAGCAAGATGTTGTTTCGTTGCGGAAAGGGAATATACAAATGTAACACAAATATTCATGGGAAATTTCAATACCGACTTCAATATAATATGAATTTCTCTGAAATGATGTACCTATACAGAATTAAATTACTCGAACAGTACATGTATTTTTTAAATTAAGAAAAATACAGTTAAAGCAGGCGGCCAATAAAAAGAAAATTACGCTTGCTGTTAGAAATTGTCATCATCATGTTGATGGTGTTGATACTTCTATTATTACTACTGTTACTTCTTCAAATAACAATAATAATGATGGTAATAATAAAAATTATAATAATAATAATAATAATAATAATAATAATAATGATGATGATAATGATACTAATAATGATATAAAAGTACAAGGGAACCACATTTTCATTAGTTATTTCATGGTCTCCAGTTACCCTACACACTTTCTATAGTCTGTTAACAGGTAAATATGTTTTATATGTTGCTTTTTTTAATTGGAATACATAAATTAATTAAATGGTAACAATAACAATGATGAAAATGGTAAACAAAATGATATTAATAATTAATAAGGATGATAATAATATATAATACCTGGTGGTTCCTCATGAGTTGACACAGTAATTGGATCACACCAGTCACCAGGACCTACATCGTTCACCGTCCGAACCTATAAGGCCAATAACATCATAATGATCAATTCACACCGAACTCCATCCGAAAAGATTATAGATTGGCAAAGTTATACTTTGTGAAAGCAGCTTAAAGCAATATGATTTGTGCGTTCAAAATTACAGGAGTACATACTCCTGGCATTCCTTTTTTTGTACTCGTTCTTTGTTTGGCAAGGCCATATCAAAATATTATAAAAAGTGACCACGCACTTTCAAATTGTATTTTGAAGTTATTACCCTGGAGTTAGATCCGGCTGCCCTAATCACAATACACTGCATTTCAAAAAGTATTTACTTATTTATACATAACATATATTTCCGTTTTTTTTTCAGGAGTTGAAGTGTCATTGTGCAGTTGTTCACTCACTTGACTCTTAACCTAAGGGCCTATGGTTCGAATCCAAGCCTGATACTAACGTCATTTGGCAAGACATCAGTCCACGTTTACTCGCGCTTTACCCCGTCGAGTTTGAAAGTGCTTCATCAGAACAAAACAAAGAAAACCTAATTTGTTCATATATGACGCGGCAAAATGACGGCGGATTTGTGTTATGATGACGTAATGTGTAGTACACTTCACATTTCCGTATCTCATAAAACAGAGCTTAGATAATACGCGCAAGCCCTTTTGTCGCGCGCAGTTGCCATTCATTTAACACGTAAAGAAAAAACCGCGGTGGTCTTCTATTTTGCGGCGGTTTACCGCGGTGGTATTCTTTTTTGCGGTGGTATTCTTTTTTGCGGCTGTTTACCGCGGTGGTATTTTTTTTTTTGCGGCGGTTTACCGCGGTGGTATTCTTTTTTTGCGGTGGTATTCTTTTTCACGGCTGTTTACCGCGGTGGTATTCTTTTTTGCGGCGGTTTACCGCGGTGGTATTCTTTTTTGCGACGGTTACCGTCCCATATTTGAACACGCCTTCACTCACCTTGAAGGAATACGAAAGGTTAGCTACAAGACCTGTCAGCTCATACTTCATCTCTAACGATGTATCGTTGATTTGAATGGAGTGTGATTTAGCAATATCGTCGTTGTGATCAGCCCAAAACTTGTATTGGAGCTCAAAAAATCTGTCATGAGAAAGAGAAAAATTTAAAAAGTTATACATGAGTATTTGAATAAAAGGTTTAGGATTTGAGTGATTGATGACTTATTCTACCCAACTGCTTAAGCCTCGTTAAGAAAATAAAGAGAGAGAGAGAGAGAGAGAGGGTGGTTGGAGGAGGAGGGGAGGGAGAGGGAGGGAGAGAGAGGGTGTGTGGGCTGTGCGTGGAGTTGTGTGTGGAGGGTGAAAGAGAGGATTGTGTATGTCAGAGAGAAAGAACTTTTTACAGGAATTAAAGAGGAAAGAGAAAGAGGGTGTGAGTGAAAGAGAGAGAGAGAGAGAGAATTTTAAGGGGGACGAGAGAAGGGGAGCAGTGTCTGGATATCCCTGCTTTATGTGGAATAAACCGATTTCAAGTTGTATTTGGGCTTCAAAACGAGGGGTTGAGGCTCCAGCTGCTCAGCCCCATATTGAACTCACCAATAGCTAGAAAACTGACCTTATTTTCCCGTTGACATTTGATGGTGAAGGAGTTTCCCAGGAGATGACTGCGCTCTCTTTGGTTGGTTGTTCAACAGTCAGATGAATAGGAGGAGGTGGAACTGAAAAATGAATTGAAATTGACGACAAATGAACGAAAGGTGCAGGGATAGATAGCTCACCTTCAAATCTTAGAATAATTAGATTTGTTACATCCATTCTCATTTCAATACTGTAATATACAATACGTCTCAAAAAAGGTCACAGTCCGATAAATCTCTCACCTAAAAGAAATTGTATGAACGCCCCACCCCCCCACACACTGAAGTTATAGGGTATATTGTCGGAAAGAAAGTAACCTTTAACACGACTATTTTCGAACTTGGGTAGCCTCTCAATCATGCTGTAAGATATAATCTTACAATATATTTGAAGAATATATCTACCTACTTACAGTGAAAAACACTTCTACTGTAATTAGTTATTGTGGAGAATATACTATATGAATGACTTTCGTGTGGGAAGTAATAGTACAGTTCATAGTTTTTCTAAAGAGAACAATCATAAACCGTTTTTTACAAGACACGTGGAAATACGCAATTGTAGCTTAATTGACAAAAGTAACAATAGCTTATTTTCTATATTAAATATGTCCATAATGTGCATTTTAGCCCCGTGTACTGATAAAGCCGAAACATTATGAATACCTCAACCACATGTGCATAATGATAAACTCACTTTCTTGCGGAGAGAAAACCATGGCTTCTTCGCTTCTTTCCCCTTCTCCCGCTTCATTTAGTAAACTTATACTGACAAGGTATTTGGTGTAGACGTGTAGTCCAGTCACTACTTGGTTGGTGACTGTAGGGGTGAATAGCCGCAGCGTCCCCGTTTCGCTATGGGCCGAGTCTATCTCTCGATAATAAATATTGAATCCCACCAGACCAGATGGGCATCGTATGACGGTTGGATCAGGAGTCTAACAGTGCGAAAAAAATAAACGTTTTGAAAAAATGTTTACAAAAAAGAGATAAAGCATAAAGATTGCGTAATATTTGTCTACTAATATTTTGATTGTTTTTAAAATTTTATTTATATTCATTTATAGACGGTAAAAAGCCATAACATTGGCAAGACCAAATTCCATTTGGGCCGTGTCAAACATTGAAGAAAAAACCCATTAATATTGCGAATCTGATTAAACATAACAATGACAATGGTATAGTCGTATTTATAGGTAGTTCAAAAGAAAATGAAAAGTTTTGTCACAAAAGGCAATAATATTACACAGTAATAGAACAATATATAAAAATGATGTGATTTGAATCCATCTAGTGAGAACGCTACACCCACCCCACCCCTTCACCTAGTGAGACCGCAACACCCACTCGAACCCTCCATCCCATGACACAAGTGTCTCCTAGATGGCCACACCCATGCTGTGCCACTGGTTATCAATTGAATAATTTTGTTATGATTGACATAGCCAACCTGCCAAGCGACTAAGATCTGTCCTGGAAACTTCGTATCACTGGATGCTATCACAGTAGGTGGTCGACTCGGCACTGTAATTGGAAGAAGAAGAAGATTTTAATGTATCTATATTTCCGAAACAAGAAAGTAAGTTCATAAACACAGAAGCAGTAACGGTTGCAGCACTTGTTCATGTATCAAAAGAACCCGTTTAATGTTTAGAAAAACGTTTCAGCATTTTGTAAAGACTGTCAAAGGTACTTCTGAATGAGAAACGCCTATAAACTAAAACAACAACAACAGGCTTATACATTCAGTACCCGATTTCAAGCTTCTTAATTATTTAGGGGTTGGTTGTCAGTTTTACAAGTTATGAAACTGCAGTCTTCATTAATGAAGTATTGATGCAATCTCTACTCAATCTCTACGCCAGCTCTAGTCAAGTTTATGATGACAAAAAATTGTTTGCCTCATTTCCAGACGCGAACACCGTACAGTATAGTCCTACGTCTGCAAGATAACGCCTCGTGTGCAAAGGACATATTACATATTTATGTTCAATCTTTCAGGTATTTAGATAGAACGTTCCTATTATGATTGTTTAAACCCATTACCTTGGCAAAAAGTCCGGACAGTCGTCCAAGGGCTAGGCAATCCTTCACCTCCTAACCCCTCCCTAACACCCGCCACACTGACGTCATACCACGTGTGAGGTTGAAGGTCACGCTGCGTTGCCGATGTGCGGATCGCCGGGATGCGTTCGCCCCTCATCCAAGCGCTTCTTCCGTTCAGACGGTAGAGCACGACGTAAGCGACAAGAGGCGGGTCTCCGATATGGTCCGGTTCGGTAGAGCTCCACGGCTGCCATTGCAGGGAGATGCTGGTAACTGTTTGCTCCGTGATTATCGGTGGATTGGCCATCACAGGTAGAACTGGGGAATCAATTAAAAAAAATGATATATTTATGTTTCATTTACTTAGCTCTGTAGTTATCTACTTAATATATTTTAAACAAAAAGGATGCCAACTAAAACGGTAGGGAAATGATATTAAGAGTTGATTTATCCAACTTTTAAGGTATCCATATGTTAATACTGCCTATTGTACAAAATGTGTGGTTCTGGTTGTGTAAATTACGACCGTAATTACGCAGGGCACAATGAAGAATATTAGGAGCATGCGTCCATAACTCAAAGTAAAGTTTGCACTTAGCATTTGTTTAAATTTGTAAAATCAGGGCTCAGTCCCGGGGCCCAGTCAAATGATACTATTCTGTTGTTTCATCAACCTACTGTACGTATCTGCTAGGAGCATGCGTCCATAACTCAAAGTAAAGTTTGCACTTAGCATTTGTATAAATTTGTAAAATCAGGGCTCAGTCCCGGGGCCCAGTCAAATGATACTATTCTGTTGTTTCATCAACCTACTGTACGTATCTGCTGGGACCTCTCTGTGCGCCAGAACCTCTCCATTGGCGCCGATCACAACGCATCTCAACGTCTCGTCTGGTCTTATACCGTCCACACCAAACATGACTGTTTCGCTTCCAGGCTCTACCACGGTACCCAGCCGGAGCACCCCGGCCTGGCTCTCACCCCCGGAGATGCGGTAGAGCACAACGGTAGAAGCCGATGGAAGAATGGCAGATGGGCTTCTCGAAAACGATGCCAACGACGATGACGACGACGATGAAGAGAGCGGCATGGACGATGTAATGGTGCACTTGAAGGAGGCTGTCTGTCCCGTGTTTACTCTGGTTGTTGTCACGCTCGAGATACCTAGAATACAAAAAACGATGGGAATAATTTAGGGATGCGTAATGTTTCGAAAGAAACTCCATATATATTTCGATATTCTCGTACCCATATTAAATATAAGAACTCTTGAAAGAAAACTATTTTATTTATTCATTCGACTACATGTCTATTCATTCGACTACTTGCTTATTTATTTCTTTGATATATTTATTAATTTCTCCTATGTATTTATGTATTTGTTGTTCCGAAATATTAAGTTACACTGGATAACAAGATAAATTTTAGAATTGTTTTACATCGTGGTCATGGTATTTAAGAAGTCCACTCAAAATAGACTTTAAAAAAATGGTTAATTGAGCCGTTACTTATTTCAAATGGTAATCACAGGAAACATGAGAAATTGCATACTATCTACAAAATAATTAATACAATCAACATGTGGGGGAGGGGGGGGGGACTATGTTATATTGATTAAGGCTATTGACTCTCTTTCAGATGTCTTTGGTTCGATTCTCGCTCTGTGCTTACATCCTTGTCCCTCTAAATCCAGGTGTAAATGGGTGCCTGACAATGTTGGAGGTAATATACATTGAAGGGCCAACAGGAAGACTAGCATTAATGCTGATGAGGCCACCCTGGATAAATAAGACTCAATTATTTTTCCATAAAGGGAGTTTGTCGTTAGTTTCCATGTGATTGACAACACTTGTTGGGTAAACACCCGAACGGTGTCAAAACTCCCCATGAGAGCTCACTCCTATGTGTCTTTAATATTTAAAAGAGGGAAATAGATGTTTTCCTACCTGCATGACATGTAGGCTTGATGAACCGATCAAAACATCTCCCACTACATTCCCCAGTCTCTGGATGGCATGCATCGGCATGGCAAGGGCAGGCATGTGAACATTCAATACCGAATGTACCAGGCCGACAACCTGCATCACAATGTGAAAATGTAAGTATTTTATTTATTTATTTATTGATTGATTGATTTAGTTAGTTCATTTATTAGTTTAACATGTCTTTATTATTTATTTATACTTTTTATTCATTTCGTAATTGTTTTATTTTTAACTATTAAAATAGGCATTTATTTATTGAGCTATTTGTTTATTTATATATTTAAAACAGTTTTATCGTAAACAAAAATATAAAAACCGCTTTGTGTTTTGTGTAATAATGAAGACACCGCTCTCCATAATAATTCAGCAGCAGCATATTAAAAAAGCCCTCAGAAATTTCCTCATCAAGTTTTAAACATGTCAATATACTCGAGTGAAAGAAAAGTGTAGGAAAGGCTACTGATAACTTTTAATTACCCATCGGATTCTTATATTCATGAACATTGATACCGAAGTGTTCTGTTCAAAAGTGTTCACTTTAAAATTGTATTTCATAGCCAGCTACCAAGTACCAAGAATAGGCAATGCAAGAAGAACGGGAATGAAACATGAACAGCATAGATAAGCCACATAGATAAGCGCATCCAAATACTTCCCAGTCTATTTTGCACTTTATAAATTCATCTTTATGAACAAAATCGAATACTAAAGTAAGTAGAAAACGAAAGAGACTATTGAGACGGAGAATCAAACATATAATAAAAATAGTCAAACTACTTCAGAACTGTACAGAGCAAGGTAAATCTAATACCTGAGCAATGTTGACCATCGTCGTATACAGCATACCCAGGAGCACATCGTCTCTGAGGACATTTGCCGTTCACCTTATCACACGCCGAGCCGTTGTCACAGTAACACTTACTAAGACACGCTGCTCCAAAATATCCCTTCGGACAGACATCAGGAACTAAAGATTGTGACATAAAAGAGGGTGAAGAAAAATGGATGCCTTTATTGTGATATATAAACAGTCAGGTTGATATTTTTTGCTCGTAAAATTGTATTGCTTATCATCAATTTATTCCTATTTGCTCTTCTTGAATTTCAGCGCAAGTGAATAGGTAAGAAATACTTCATAGTTTACTTCAATATGAACAATAAAGCAATACATGTCTTGAATACTGATTGAAAGATACAGTAAAATGCTGGAAGATATTGTGTTGAAATACGATACTAGAGCTTATACACTATTTCTACTTAGTTTAATTATTGCTAAATCATTTTCAGTTATTTGCCGAAATATCTAGTTCCATGTACTGTCAGTTCTGGAAAATCGTACGGTATGTTCCTGTGTATATATCAAAATCATTATAGAGCTTTAATGCCTTTCATGAACAAGATATTTCTAAGATTTTCTGAACGTCTAATTAACATGATAATCATGATGACACAAGTACAATTAAAAAAAAAAGACACAGAATAATGACGCATCAGACAAATACGAACCTTGACAATTCACCCCTGACCAACCGCGTGAACAACCCGATGGTGAGCCGAGGCATTGACCTGTGAACCGATCACAGTGACCTGACGCGCAGTGACACGTCTGAAGACATCCGGCACCGTATTGACCCGCATCACATTCTACATGACAAAAGTAAAACATGTATGGACGTCAGACTTTGTGTTTCGTTTCAATAAATCATTTATGGTGGCATCGTTAGGGTCTATGCCTGGCTCTCAGACTAGGTTCTGCTAATATGTTTTCAATTGCAGTGTAACGAAAGATGGTTTCCTTTTACTACGAGAGGATAATGCTTAGGATGAAGAAAATGAAACAAACTTTGTCACCCTGTTATGTGCCAATGGTATCATCTTCGTGACCCAGTCTTGATGGCATGATATCATCTTCGTCACTCTGTCTTCATGGCAGGATATCATATCCGTCACCCTGTCTTGATGGTATGATATCCTCTTCGTCACCCTGTCTTGATGATATATCATCTTCGTCACCCTGTCTTGATGGTATGATATCGTCTTCGTCACTATGTCTTTATGATATATCATCTTCGTCACCCTGTTTTGATGGTATGATATCATCTTCGTCACTATGTCTTGATGATATATCATCTTCGTCACCCTGTCTTGATGATATGATATCATCTTCGTCACCCTGTCTTGATGGTATGATATCATAATCATCACCCTGTTTTGATGGTATGATATCATCTTCGTCACTATGTCTTGATGATATATCATCTTCTTCACTCTGTCTTGATGATATGATATCATCTTCGTCACCCTGTCTTGATGGTATGATATCATAATCGTCACCCTGTCTTGATGATATATCATCTTCGTCACCCTGTCTTGATGGTATGATATCATCTTCGTCACTATGTCTTGATGATATATCATCTTCGTCACTCTGTCTTGATGATATGATATCATCTTCGTCACCCTGTCTTGATGGTATGATATCATAATCGTCACCCTGTCTTAATGGTATGATATCATCTTCGTCACCCTGTCTTGATGGTATGATATCATCTTCGTCATCCTGTCTTGATGGAATGATATCCTCTTCGTCACCTTGTCTTTAAGGTATGATATAATATTCGTCACCCTGTCTTGATGATATATCATCTTCGTCACCCTGTCTTGATGGTATGATATCATCTTCGTCACCCTGTCTTGATGGTATGATATCATCTTCGTCACTATGTCTTGATGATATATCATCTTCGTCACCCTGTCTTGATGGTATGATATCATAATCGTCACCCTGTCTTGATGGTATGATATCATCTTCGTCACCCTGTCTTGATGGTATGATATCATCTTCGTTACCCTGCCTTGGTGGTATGATATACTCTTCGTCACCCTGTCTTGATGTTATAATATCATCTTCGTCACCCTGTCTTCATGATATATCATCATCGTCAACCTGTCTAGATGGAATGATAACCTCTTCGTCTACCTGTCTAGTTGGAATGATATCATCTTCGTCACCCCATGTTGATGTTATGATATCATCTTCGTCACACTGTCTTGATGGTATGATATAATCTTCGTCACCCTGTCTTTAAGGTATGATATCATCTTCGTCACCCTGTCTTGATGGAATGATATCATCTTCGTCATCTTGTCTTTAAAGTATGATATAATATTCGTCACCCTGCCTTGATAATATATCATCTTCGTCACTCTGTCTTGATGGTATGATATCATCTTCGTCTTCTTGTCTTGATGGTATAATATCATCTTCGTCACACTGTCTTGATGGTATGATATCATCTTCGTCACCCTGTCTTTAAGGTATGATATCATCTTCGTCATCCTGTCTTGATGGAATGATATCATCTTCGTCACCTTGTCTTTAAGGTATGATATAATATTCGTCACCCTGTCTTGATGATATGTCATTTTCGTCACCCTGTCTTGATGGTATGATATCATCTTCGTCACTCTGTCTTGATGGAATGATATCATCTTCGTCATCTTGTCTTTAAGGTATGATATAATATTCGTCACCCTGCCTTGATGATATATCATCTTCGTCACTCTGTCTTGATGGTATGATATCATTTTTGTCACCCTGTCTTGATGGTATGATATCATCTTTGTCACCCTGTCTTGATGGAATAATATCATCTTCGTCACCATGTCTTGATGGTATGATAACATTTTCGTCACCCTGTCTTGATGATATATCATCTTCGTCACCCTGTCTTTATGGTATGATATCGTCTTTGCCACCCTGTCTTGATGTTATATCATCTTCGTCACCACATGTTGATGTTATGATATCATCTTCGTCACCCTGTCTTGATGGTATGATATCATCTTCGTCACCATGTCTTGATGGTATAATATCATTTTCGTCACCCTGTTTTGATGATATATCATCTTCATCACCCTGTCTTGATGGTATGATATCATCTTCGTCACCCTGTCTTGATGATATATCATCTTCGTCACTTGTCGTGATGGTATGATATCATTTTCGTCACCCTGTCTTGATGGCAGGATATCATAATCTTAACCCTGTCGTGATGGTCTGATATCATCTTCGTCACCCTATCTTGATGTTATGATATCATCTTCGTCACCCTGTCTTGATGATATATCATATTCTTCACCCTGTCTTGATGGTATGATATCATTTTTCGTCACCCTGTCTTGTTGGAATTATATCATCTTCTTCGCCCTGTCTTGATGGTATAATATCATCTTCGGCACCATGTCTTGATGGTATGATAACATCTTCGTCACCCTGTCTTGATGATATATCATATTCGTCACCCTGTCTTGATGGTATGATATCATCTACATCACCCTGTCTTGATGGTATGATATCATCTTCGTCACCCTGTCTTGATGGTATGATATTATCTTCGTCACCCTATCTTGATGGTATGATTTCATCATCGTCACCCTGTCTTGTTCGTGTGATAATATATTCTACATCCTGTAAAAGAACTCAATCTTGTCTCAAATGACGCACTTACACACAAATGTATGTGCGTCTCCAACCTTTATTTCTCACTTTAACTTCAAAACTTCATACGAAAGAAAAAGATCCCCGTCCCCATCTCTTCCCCATTTACTGTTGTCACCTACCTGCTTCACATCGAAGTCCCTTAAATCCAGCATTACAGGTACAGCCAAATGGGTCTGGAAGGCAAAATTGACTACCTCGGCATGAAACAGATTCGTCAACCGATGATGAGCATCGAAACTCGCATGAAACACCAAAACTGTTGAAACCGCAGGCTGAAAATATATATATTATTTAAACCTTTAAATATTTTAGGTACAGTACTCTTGATTCAATGAACAATGAATACCGACAACATGTATCTTGATTTTCTTATACCATGAAAATTAGTTATCCGTTTTACACTTGATGAAAATAAATGAGTTTTAGTTGGTCTCCCAAATATATACATAACAAATAATAGGACGCAGCAAATACTGGTCCATACAAAGAGGAATGGATATCAAATGGATATCAACATAATTTCAGGGTCCCATGGAAGATTAAGTTTTGTTAAATGGGCATCCCTGGGGAAATATTTATAAATAAATAAAATAATGAAACCATTCAGCTTTGATTTTATGTCAGATGTGTATTAAGAATCGAAAAGAATTTAAAGGTTTGTCAATTATCGGTCGGTTTGGATTCAGTTTGACGGTATCACTGCGATATAGTTCCGACTAAAAACTGTCCCAATAAAAAGTCCACACGTCATATCACATTGTAAAATAGACCTTGCCTGATTATTGACTAAAAAAATAGTTGTGGCTCTTTGAGGAGGCCAGGAAGTAGAGTACCTTGTTCGCAGTGCTCTCCGGTGAAGCCAGGAGGGCAAATGCACCACCCTGTCACGTGGTCACATATGCCGCCATTATAACAAGCATCGCATACTCCGGTACAGCGAGGTGGATTCCATCGACCAGTCGGGCAACCTAATGTGAAAGGGAGATGGTGATATTTGAATTCATTAATTTCCTTTATGAAAGGGGTACCAATCACTTATCTTTCAATTAATCCTACAGATTTAATTGCAACGAATATCATGCAAGCTAAAAGAATATTAAAAATGCAATTTTGTTTACGATTCACAAGAAATATTGGAATAGTCCAACAATCTAATCCATTCTTAAAACCTTAAACAAAGTGCCTTTCACACATGTTCCGGGCAATTGACCACACAGAAACCAAACATTGCGGCAAACTTAACTGGCATAAACTTAAGACAAGTGCATTAGGTAATATTGTGGATCTAACACATAGAGAGAAAGCTGTTTTAGGAACTTGTGTGACATACTGGCCCTTTCGTAATATCGTGCCATTCTTTAAATGGTTTTGTTTATTCGGGGTCATTTTTGGTATTGTTGTTTGTGTGCTTGTTTGTCTAATTGACTTTATTTACTTTTGGTCTAGGTATTGGCGAATTAACATGTCAGGTCTGAACAAGGCCGTTCATGTCTATGCAAGATTAACATACCATCCTTAATCATAATCATAATCATAATCATAATCATCATACCTCGAACAATGAGCCTCACGATGCCATGGCGAGCCTGATTCCTCTCATTTGCATAAAAGCATTCGTATACGCCAGCAACGGTCTCTGTGATTGGTCCCCTGAATGTGACACTGGCCAATCCCGACATGTCTTCTATCACCTCTTGCCCATTTCTGCGCCATTGAACCTGATTGGTCAGAGCGTCGGCAGGGCTGCGAAGGGTCATTGCCAGTGTCACATCTACGTCACCAAGGCTGACTGTCTTTGTAAATCTTCCATTGGTGGGAATGATTTTCGCTGAAGCAAAATAAGAAGAAAGCTATTAAAGTATTCTAATTAATAACATCAAATGATAACTTAGACTTTAGTAGAGCGTTTTTCCTTATCATGATAATGAGCGTGTATACTTATTAATCTTTTTAGCACGGTAATGTTAAACAGTGTTTGAACTTGTAAACTGCATTGGCCTCACACATGAAACTATTTCTCCGTTCGAAAATATTTGTCGACATGGGTTTCCTGACATGTGTGTGAGTGTGTGTGTGTGTGTATGAATATAAATATAGTATATACTTTCTTAAGTTTTCTCAGTTAATATAATTAAATCAATAATATATATTCTTATCTGCGAATGAAACGAAAGATTGCTTGCAAGTATTGCGCACCTCAGGAAATATTGCAACTACAAAGTATTACAGATGGTAAAATAGATCCACAAATCGCACAATTCACATATGAAATAAGCATTGAAAAAATAAAAGATTTTTGTCACAAAGCGCCACTTCCCTAAATACGAAATCAATAACATTAACTATCTTAACTGTATTCCTTAGATCAGACTTATTTACACAGATAGAATGTGGCATTTGAGATTTTGATAACCATATACATAAGGAAATAATTATTTAGAAACGCCCGCGGTTCGAGAGGATTTTTGGGTAGGGGGTTGCAAGGGCTAATTCATCGCCTACGAATCAAGTCAAAACAAATCAAATCAAATCAAATCAATTCAATTTACTGAAATATATTACAATTGTTTCTGATATTTTCATCATAAATTAAATTTAGAATAAGGATTCGTCAAGTTTACAAATAATATGCACTTACAAAAGGGGAAGCAATTACACAGTCTGGAATAACCATTAATGTCATGAGAAAAGTCAACATGTGTCTCGCTTTCACTTTATCAGGTTTTTCTGTAGAGGGGGGGGGGGGGGGGGGGCTCGGTTTTTTTTAAGGGGGGGGGGGGCTTGAGCTTGAGCCCCTAAAGCTCTCGCTTCATTTTAGAACCGCTCATTAAACGAACGTTTGTAGTATCGCACTGGTTACAGCAACATGTACGTGATACATGTACGATACATAAGTGCACTGACTACTCATTGCTTTACCTTTGATCAGGTGGTGATGTAATTAGAAGTAAAGAATAACTTTGAACTTTCATAACCTCCTACGCGCTGCCTCTAAACAGTGCAAAGATAAAATCTCTATGGAAGTTAAGTGTCATCCCAAGCCTCTATCAGAGTACTTTTTATTTAGTTGCGTAGCGTGATCCAGGAATAAGGGGGGAGGGCGCTGACGTTTAAGGGGAGGGGGCATTGAGCTTACTACGTGGGTGAAACGCAAGGTTACAAGGTTATCGAGTAACGGAAGGATGTGGGAGAGGGGGTTGTATCGAGTTGTTTTCACAAAACCACGAGTTCTTTCTTTCTCTCTCTGTCTGTCTGTGTGTGTGTGTCTCTCTCTCTCTATCTCTCTCTCCCTCTGTCTTCCCCTCTATCTCTCTCTCTCTCCCCCTCTCTCTATCTCTCTCTCCAATTGAGTCTGTTCCCCTTCTCCCTCTTACTCTCTTGATTGTGGGGGAGGGAGGGGAGTATTCCTGTGCCATCGTGTTCCCCTGGCTACGCCACTGTGCCTGATTTTATTTGTAATATAAAGAGTATAAACCGCAGAGTTCATTCAGAGGTATGCAAAAATCCATAACAGCCAAACAGAACAAGTATGACTTTTGAAAGCAGATTTGTCTTTAACTATAAGGTGTCTCAACAAATTACGTAGACTATGTTTGGTGTACCGAAATATTGCAGTAAGATTTGTTTTGAAATAGTTTTACTGAGTAACGAAGGGAAATTTGCAAGTTTGTATCAAAGCGTCACAAGAAACACTGCATATTACGAGACGGGCTCCTCGATGTGTTACATATTTTTATGCTACCAATGATATTTGTGGTGGTGATGGTGTTGGTGGTGGTTGTTGATGATGTGATGTTGTTTTTCTTGTTGACGTTATTTTTGTTGGTTTTGGGGGGTATCGTCTGCCTTAGATATTTAGAGTTCTGTTTCATATTCAATTCCACAAAAGATTAAATTTCTTAACATCGAGGAAGAAATGTGTTAATTCATATGCGTATTCATAAATGGGGGGGGGGGGGGGAGAGGGGGTAAATGTATCATATCAGCCTTATGTGCTTTAAATTTGTTTTCCTTGGCCTGCATACGGAGGTATAGGGGTTGGCAATTTGGGAAATGCAACGTTTAGAAGTGAGAGTAAAATATTTTCCTTATCCGGCTATGTAAGTCACCGGAAACAGAAACGCGAACATTATTTCCTCTAACGTCATGATGGCAGAAAAGAGACGTCAACCCGACAGTGAACTATAAGAACAACAATTTTTTTCGAAAGTACACTATACTAAAGGCATCTATTAACACAATGGAGACCATAAAAAGCAGTGCATGATGACGTCGTTTTAAATCAAGTAACAGTTTAATACACAGTTATATCCAGGGGCGTACGCAGGATTTTTTCAAGGGGGGGGTTTTAAAATATTTTGCTCCCGAAAATTTGAAAATCGCGCCGCCCGAAAAGTCGCTCAGTGGGGGGGGGGGGGGGGGGGGGGGGGGGGGGGGGGGGGGGGGTAAGCGGACACTTTTTTTTTTTTTTTTTGGAGGTCAAAAAAAAATCGCAACGATTCAGCCAGCCGAAAAGTCGCTCAGTGGGGGGGGGGGGGGGTAAGCGGACACATTTTTTTAGGTTAGCCGTGGGTATAATTTTTTTTTTTTTTTTTTTTTTTTTTTTTAAATAAAAAAAAAACAAAAAACAAAAAACAAAAACAAAGGGGGGGGGGGTTTAGGTTTTTTTTAGGGGGGTTTACATACATAAAAATACCAAAGGGGGGGGGGGGTTTGAACCCCCAAACCCCCCCCCCCCTGCGTACGCCCCTGGTTATATCCAGAGTTATCATGTGTTTGGTTACGTTACCAGATGAGTCGAATATCTTCTCACAATATTTGCACTTGAAAGAGTTTCTCTCCAGCGTGCGTTCTTTTTTCTTTCTTTTTTTCTTTTTTTTCTTTTTTTTTCTTCTTTTTTCTTCCTTTTTTTTCTCGTTTTTTTCCGGCCGCCCAAGGGGGGGGGGGAGGGGGGTTTAAACCCCCTAAACCCCCCCGTAGATCCGCGCCTGGTTTTATTCTCTCATGATGACCTGTGCCTTTCCTCTACATGTAAACAATCCTTAAAGTAATCTTTTAGTTTAATTTGAACTTGCTCAAAAAAAAGGTTACAGCATATTCATAATCACTTATGAGACGTGCATTTTAAATATTTAATCAATATCTCTACATTTTTCTTTTGAAAACTACTGTAAACATGATAAATCGATGTGCCTAATAATTAAAACTTCAAAACATAATGGAATAACGGAGCATGATGGTGACGCATTTGGTAATAACATGAATTTGAACTGTATCACATAAAAAGTTTCTAACTCCTTCCAAGTTGGCATGATAAAAATCAACCTATACCGTGAAAGTTTGCGAGGGAAAACCTTTTTTTTTATTATAAAGGGTTAGAGGGGGTGGGCGCACATAAATGATAAACATCTTTATAGGTTGAAAGGGTTTATTTGACGCGTTCATCAATATCATTTATGACTCAGTTGTAATATTTTTAACAGATTGAAATCGTTACATTCAATATCTCGATCTGTGCATGGTGGTGAGGAAAGACTGATAATGCTTATAAAAACAGGAAAGGGAATGAACAGATTAGAAGCTTCATGATGTCAAGGTTTAATGTGACGTACACGACCATGGCCCACGCCTAATTCTGTCAGTAGTTTTTCTTTTGTCTTTGGTTGAGGGAGGGGGGGGGGGGGCTTTATTGATGAAAAGTTAAATTGCATGTTTATTCTTTATTTAAATGTTATAGCTATCCAGGGGTATACCCCCTCCCCAATCGATTAGCAACGTAATTTTACAACAATAAAAATGAGAGAGAGAGAGAGAGAGAGGGGGCGGATGGAAAGCGGGGACAGACAAAGTGAAGTGAGGAGAAAAGCGTTAACGAAAAAGCCCGAGAGAGTGGAGGGGGGGGGGGGGGGGCTAATACTCTCCTATGGTGTATACAATGTACTCACGATTTGACGTCAGAAAGACCCCAACCACTGTCGTAGTATCTTTGCCAGGCTGCGATCCCTGGCAGTAGAAGGTCCCAAATCCACCTGTACCGCTGGTAGTCAGGTCCACCGCCACACCATGACCTCCTAGTCTACGCCCTTCTGGCATGGACCACGCCCCTACTGTGCCCCCATCTCCGGTCTGAGAATATCGCCCTGCAATGATAGTAGCCATAGGATAAAAGAGCTAACTGTTTAAAGCCCCATCACATTACCATGATCGAACGGGAGCCGATTTTGGAAGATATTGCAATATTATTAACCCAACTAATCTTTAGTGTCACCTTTAAGCGATATTGTGGCATCAACTTTTGATCAATATGAACCACATACACTACATGAGCAGAAAGGGCAACGATCAAAGAAAACAATATTTCTTTTCTGTTACTGTACATTGTGTCATAAAAACGATCTAAATTTAAAATTGGCAATAAATTATATTTATTGGCAAAGTAAAAATCACTCTTTTTGTGGGGATGTTTGTTCATTATGCAAGTTTCATTCACATGGGTTTAAGAAATACATTAAATTAGACAAGAAAAAGATAAAGTAATATAATGGTGTTTGAATTAGAGAGAGAGAGAGAGAAGGAAAAGAAGAAAAATAAAAAATAACAACTAGAACATGAAGAAGTAGAACAACATTAAGGAAAAAGAAGGAGGAGAAGAAGAATAAACAAGAAGAATAAGAAGAAGATAGTAGCAAAGAAGAAGACGAAGAAGAAGAAGAAGAAGAAGAAGAAGAAGAAGAAAAGGAAGAAGAAAAAGAAAAAGAAAAAGAAGAAGGAGAAGTAGAAGAAGGAAGAGGAGGAGGTGTGATACCTGTTGAGAGAGTCGATCTTCCCACGTCGGGCTGGCTGAGGTAACAGCTAAAGGATGACGATCCCTGGTCCACCCCTAAAGGGCTAACCACCCTCATCGTCACACGTACATAATGATCCGGGCTTAGAATAGGACTCAAAGTAGTCGGGACTCGTTCCGTGCCTAACGAGAGGATGAGAGAGTTGAGGTTGAGTTTTGGAAAAGGTTGAAATAATTTATAAGCTTTTTAAAAAAAATTAGTGCGGAAGAATATCCAAGAAAAATTGTCTCCTGAAAAGGTTTTCTCTTCAAATAAAGTTAATATCTTCTTAGATCAATGAAGATCTATTAATAACGACTGGTCAATAAAGTTCAGAGGAGATATAAAGTTTATTTATCTATCGAGAAAAAAATTGTCACAATCATGATTTTTCATGAAAAGAGGTAAGATTTTTTTTATCAGCTTTTAGACGTTGTTGAATTTAAGAGATTTTACAAGTTTTGAAAATATCAAAATGTTTAAACGAAATTTAAGAGTCTGGAAATGGAACTATGAAGTAAATCATAGTCCAAATTCGCCTCATTTAATACTTCAAATGACATATACACGAATGGCAATGAAAATGCAAACTACTTTTGAAAGCATTTTGGATTTAATAACATCATAAAATAAAAATGCAAAACTGATCAAAATCCTTTTACCTATACAATATTTCACTAACTTTTATTAATTCTAGAGATTAAGAAATGGTGTAAAACCAATAATATTCGTATCGTGAAAGGTCTGCTCTGCACTTTCGATATGACAATTAGTTTTCAAATTAAATCTGTAAACAAATTTAAGAGGAGTCGAGTTGTGATTTCGCTAAGCAGGGGACAAATACAAATAACAAATTAGTTTTCCATAGTAAATAGCATCAGTGACAATAATGGAAAGGGAAATGGATTACGTTGATCCGTAGCTATATAGTTAAAACAATCAATCATGTTTCTTTGAGAGTTTTCTGAAATTCCCACAAGTTCTGATACAAATTGATAATTTTTCCAAACAAAACGTAATATCGAAACTTGAAAATAGACCGTTGATGACTCACTTGGACTCACACGCGTAGTAGCAACCACATTTGTAGGCTCCACCGGAAGGAGAACCTGGCGTTGTTTTGGCTGAACCGGAAGTGCAACCACTGTTTGCGTCTCGGCGACGGCAGGCTCAGGGATGACGTAAGGGGAGTTCGGAAACGGGAAGACGGGACCAGGGTTCACTGGATCCGGAAAGACATAGCTTTGGCCGTAGTCATGACTTGGTATTGCATCATCGGGAGGAGGATCAGCGTAGTCTGAACCCTGGGCCCAAGGAAGATCTGTGAGAATCAGTGAAAGACAGGATGTTGAATTGTTGTGTAATCGCTGTGCGTCTTTTCTTTCTTTCTAGTTATTGATTCATGTCCTTCAATTTCTCATGACGATAAAGGCTAGGAATCCTTGACTGATTAGTTTGACAACAAACCATCTCAAAACCTTATAAAAAAAAACCGACTGACAACAGTCCGATCAAATAATTATATCACCTTCAAGGGCCACGTATCGATCGGTTTGAAGAAAGTATGGAGTCTGATCGGTGGTATGACTTTAGAATTACAAAAAAAACACAATTTTGTTATTGGTTTGTCTGATTTTTCTGCTTCTATTGATACTAAAGTTATTTTTGGAGTGGACTTGCAATTACGTAATACATGATGCCATTCAGGTAGGCCCGGGAAAGAGTCATGAGATTGGACGCTGGTGGGAAAACTCCTCGACCCAAAACACAAAAAAGAGGAATTTCTCACGGTTAGTAGGTTTTGAGGTCATTTGTCAGTATATTTCATCCGAAACCAATCGGTCGTTTCCTAGATTTCCTGACGGTTTGATGATGACTTTCTCAAAAAACTTGAAACATGAATCCAGACACGATGGTGTATTATATCAGGGATACAAGCCCTGATTATATTATATACTAGGCAAACAAATTGTTTTATAAATCGCTAAATAATGTTGTTTCCAATTAATACAATACACTAATTCCTAATAACAAAAATGAAGTGTTTATCATCCCCGCCCGTCTCCTTTTTGGCCGCCTCCTCCTTTTCTAAAACTATTTTTTATTTAGAAAAAAACGCCCCCAAAAGAAAAAAGCCTGTGATATACATGTTCTTTGATAGTTTCTGAAGTGATACAAATCATTTGCTTTGTCATACATTGCATCAGTATACCCACATAGCACAATATCTGTGATAGGTTCGGCCTGTTATATTTAGCATGGCAGCCATCTTGTAAAAAAAAAAAAAAAAAAAAAAAAAAAATGCAAAATAGTAAATAATAATGCCCTGCCTCTTCCTTTTTTAAAAGTCCGAACGAGAAACACGTAATTTTTGTTATTTGGCCTAATAGAGTATACTTAGCGCTCAATTGTAAATGCCTATTTTCAACAATTTAATTTGGGATAATTGTATGGACTAGTAAAAAGGGCAAAAAAATACACACGCTGTAAACATTTTATTCACACATCATACAAAATTTGACACAAAGAATTTTTAAAACAAAATCAGTAATGAAATCCTTAAGTTGGCAATAGGTATAACCGTTCAAAAATCAAAGAATAACCCTGTTGACTAATTTTATGGATAAACATTTAACAAAAAATTCGCTTGACTTCTAATATGCCTGCTAGAGGTTTTCCTGGTATAGCAACAACTAATTCATACAAAGGGAACCTCACCAATACAGGTGCCATTTACATAGCAGGTGAATACAATGTCTGGTAATCAGTGGTTAGAGAGAGAGAGCACGACCTTAAATACATTAGTAAACAGGTGTATTGCATAGAAATCGGCCTGAAATAACATTCTTGACATAGTTGCTGTATCTGTTTTCAGATCCATGACATCTTATCACAAAAAGAAAATCAAAATAAAAGTAAAGTGTAGCTCCTTCAAAATCTTAGAATAGGCAACGAATACTTACCTTGCGCTGCAGCAAGATGGCTCCACATCAAAAGAAGATAGCAGATATTAATCATCCCCGATGATACCATGATGTCTTGATGATGATAATCTACCAATCAGTAGTTTTGTTGTTGGTATTTTATGACGTAAGTTTAAGAAAGTGTCTCTATTCTGTCGATTTTCTCGAAATATAGAAACCTTGAATTATCTCTCGAAGTATACTGAGACTTTGGATTTTCTCTGGAGGTGCGGCGAAAGTAGATGAAGTCTCGAAACACCGAAACGGTGAAGTTAAGTCTCGAAATGCCGAGATCCTGAATTATGTCTCGAAATACCGAGACCTTGGATTAAGATGAGTGTTCCCGATGTTGTTCTCAGAATGCACATCAAACTAACTGTATCATCTGTCAAGTCTCTCACAGTGCTGACGACGCGACGGATAAATCTTCAAATCCTCGAAAATTAAATCTGGATTGTCTGATTTCTTGCTGTTCCCGACTTCAGGTTTTATAACCATGTACATGTACATTGCATATCCGGCTAACAAAGCAGTTTAAATATCCCAGTTTGACTAATGCCGCGTTCATGGGAATATATTTGGGCTATTTCTTGCTGTTTTTGGTATTCGTTGTTCTCAGTATGAGCTCTAGCACCGTGAGCATCGAAAGTTCATCTAATCACTCGAAGAGTTCATTGGTGAGAATACTTTCCAGAATGATAATATTCACGGAGAGCGCAGCCGGCAAAGCAGACGGACAGACGGATAAGCTCTAATTGTATCCTTTATGAAGAAAATCTGAGCGGGTAAAATATAATGTGAGATCGTAGCAACCGACACAACACAGCTTATGGCTTTTTAGCTCTGATTGTATTTCTGATAAGGAAGAAAAATTGGTTGAGAAATGGCTTTACTGCACGCGCGATTAAAGGCCTATGTGGCCAGCATGCAAACTGATTGCATGCGGATGGGGTAAAAGGAGATTCTGTCGGGGTACGCCACTGCAAGCAGAAACAATGGTTAACTCTAGGATGTACGAGAGTTCAATCATAATGCGATGAGCGTTGATCCCTATCCATAAAGCAATGGTATACGTGTCTGTGAGACAGATAGGACGAGAGAGAGAGAGAGAGAGAGAGAGAGAGAGAGAGAGGGGGGGAGAGAGAGGAAGAGAGAAAAGAGACAGAGAGAAAGAGAGAGAGAGAGAGAAAGAGAGAGAGAGAGAGAGAGAGAGAGGGGGGGGGGGACATATGGAGACAGGCAGAAAGAGAGAGAGAGAAAGAGAGAGACAGACAGACTGGAACGAGACAGAGAGAGAGAGAGAGAGAGAGGGAGAGAGGTAGAAAGGACGAGAAATTTGGCTGAGAGTGAGATGGTTTTTATTGTTTTCATCATTAAAATTCAATTCTCGTCTCCCTTCGGTTCCACTGTCACCCCATCTCCCCCACCTACACCTCATCCTCCAAGTCTCTCCTACACTAAAGTTTCTCTCACGTTCTATCCTCCTCTATTTTCTCCCCTTCTCTCTCTCCACTCTCTCTTTCTCTCTCTATCTCTCCTGATCTATATTCCCTCTAGCTTTCTAGCCATCCATATTTCTCTCTAGCTTTCATTAAATTTTGTTTACATGGAGATGGTGGGGAGAGAAGGGAAGTAGAAAGAGAGAGAGGGAGAAAGGGAGGAGGAAAAATAGAGGGAGGTTGTAAGAGGGCAAGGGGGAAGAAAGGGAGGGAAGGAAAGAGAGAAAGGGAGAGAGAGAGAGAGAGAGAGAGAGAGAGAAAATGGGAGGGAGAGAGAGAGAGGGAGAGAGAGAGAGAGAGAGAGAGAGAGAGAGGGGGGGGGGGGGGGGGGGGGCGGTGATGAAGAGCAAGATAGGGGATAGGGTGCTGAGAGAATGCCTACTTTTCCCGAAAGTGCTTTACCAGTAATATGATTTGTCTGCGAGACAGATAGAGGCGATGATTACAGTCATATAAAAAGATAAAAGAAAAATTATGTACAATTTGAACAGAAGTAGTGCATACGGGTTTATGTGTCTTAATCTCCACTCGTCGTTCGAAAAGATTCGATAACTTGAATTTGTATCAAATACTTTTGATTTTATTGTATTCATGTATTTATATGATTCAATAATAATAATTCAAAAACATATAGGCCTATATTAAATTCCACAAGATTGCCGACAAAGATTTTTTTTCTCTCAAATTGTTAAGGAAAACCACGAGGTGAAATCTTTGCGTTTTGCGATGGTTATCAAACAATTTCAGAGGGATTGGGGAGGGGCATGAATCAAATTTATAATTTTTGTCATCCATTCTTATTTTTATTACCATATGGGTATTGAATATTATTGTTTTATCATATTCATGCAGGACTTGATAAATCATGAAGAAAGAAAACAAAGCAACATCATCCTGATTTTCTTATGATTTTATTTACAAAGGCGACTTCTTTCTTATGGAAAATAAAACATGGAATATACTGCAAGCTATACAAACAATGAAATTCTCGTGTCTCATCTTGGTAAACCATAGATCTTAATACTGATTGGACAGCACATAGCATAATATACAGCTGTTACGTAATCGCACCATATTTGGCAGTTCTGCTTATAACATTAGAATGTCCATGTATGTAAAAGTGCAAAAATGAAAATACCTTTTTTCATTCATAGAACGAACTCCAATAGCTTACTATGTACAAAAATGCGTACAAAATATTGCAAAAATTAAGATTGCCAATAATTTTACAGTAATAAACGCTAGATATTTACAGCTACAAACTTAGATTTAGAGCTCCTGGCATGAAAGCGATAATATAATCTCCTAACACCTGCAGTTATTTAGTATACACATTTATGGTCATAACATTTAGGTATATTTACAACTCCAAAGAAACAGTGAAATGAGAAAGATTAACAAAATGAAAAAAACATTCTATCTACACGCGTTTCGTTTTTCAACAGAAGCAATAACATTGCATCGATATATTTTCCGTGGATGCTTGATTAATTACTTTTCACAGTCACTACGCTATGATAGCAAATATGCTCCACAGCTGTAATAATCCAATGAATCAATCCATAATTTTTCGATATAAATCCATTAAACTTCCACAAGTTATTAAACGGTTCAATTAATGATAAAAAGGTTATTCTTTAAAAAAATGAGAACACAAGTTCTCAACGTTGAAACGGTTTACAGTTTGACATAATATCAATGACACAAATGTAATTGTAACATGAATGCTCATGCATATGTATGTTTAAAAGATGATTTATAAATCAACAAATTAATTTAAATTAACAATCATCAATAATGGGAAATATTTATAATTTTTTTTCGTATCTCAAAACAGCTAAATTATATATTTTCTTTAATGTACGTTTTCCTGTGAATATATTTTAATCTTGAAAGACTATCAATGATAGGAGTAAAGGAATCCAAATCAATTCAATTGTGTAAAAAATATATCGAATCACGAATAGGATATCCCAGTCCATTAAACCGAAACAGATGTTTAAAAAAGGATCAAGAGTACTCTACATTCTAGTACGTTGTGATATAGTACTTTACAATTTACTATTTCATAAGGTCACATAGATGTTTATCATCATGACATTAGATGTCCATGTATAAGATGCAATAATAGGCAGCAAAAAGTGTAAATATTTTTTAACAGTACTGATATCATTCGGTATCCACACGTTTTGCCTCGCTTTAAAAAAAAAAACCCGGATGTCAAATCACAATCGATGTTCATTGATATCATTTTTGGTCACGTGTTCACATCAATTTAATGCAGATTTATTTGCCGCGCTTTATTGTATGCTGTTGTCGTCTGCTTAATGCCGTATACGAACGATTTTCAGACAATGGAAATTCGGGAAGACAACGGAAAAACAGGGAGATTCGTACGAAATTATCGTTCGTACGAACCTTTGTGACCGTAGCTTAACTAGGTAGTGATTTTTATTTCCAGCTATTACACATTCATTTGTTCATCATTCATTCATTAGTTATGGTACGGAAATGTTTTGCAAATTGTCTTCCTTTTAAAATGTTTGTCTACACATTTATCACTATCCTTCGGAAACTGATTCATGTCGATGAAACTGATGAAAATGACATACATTTCTTTCAATGACGTTTCGTTATTAAAAATCCTAACCACCCCCTCTACGCATTTCTTTATGCTCATATTTATAGTCTTTCAGGGATATGGTGTATTTTCCCGACCCAAATCAAGATTTATTTAGAGGATAGCTTAATCAAATATGTTCCCATTATAACCATATCTCTTTATTCTGTTCATTGTCTAAGAATAAATGCCGTGTATAAATTGAGGGATATTCATTATTAACTAATTTGACACAGTGTTGTATATTATTGTTGAATAACGAGACTCGTACTTAGGGGGCCCCTGATCGGTTGAATTATTGTCATAAGTACTTTAATGCCCGCGGCACGCAAGGCGTCATTTTTCTGACGTTAAACTGCGTCAAAAGCTGTTGGGGTCTTTGACGCACCGTGTCATAGCGAGATCGTCAACTCAGTGAAAATGCAAGATGAACAGTGCCAATATTACTTTAAAATAGATGCATAGGCCTTCAGAAGCTTGTTTTTAAAACTTAATTGAAAAACGTAATAAAATTGACGCCTCGCGTACAATGGGCATAGCGTAAAATAATGAATACGACATTGTCACCAAAATGCCTCCGCCGGAGTATAGCCATTGTCAGAGTTAGCAAGTTATATCTTAAAGGATACACATTTCTTTAAAAACAGATACCTAATAGATAACCACACAGAGGTGGATGGACGGACAAACGGACACACAATCAGACATTACGACAATAAACTGGTTCATGTCCAACTCGGTCATTTATGCTGGATAAAACTTGTCAACTTTCTTCGCATGATCGACGTGCAGGGTGAAACGATGACGACATCATTAATACCATTCATACCGAGTTGACGGGTTGGTTCGCGATGTTAGAACAAGGGGAATCTTAAGTTTGTTTTTTATCATGGAAGTGTTTCACATAGCCCAGCTATCGTGTTTGAAATCTTCATCTGAGTTGAGCTCGGAGAACTGAAGATCGTTTTCAAGTTTGTCCAAATTAACGTAGGGCTGCGGAGAAAGAGAGACACTAGGATTACTTGGATCATGAATTACAATGAGAAAAAAAAATCAGTTGGTTGTTGGTGAAGGTAGAGAGGTAACGTTCCGCCCCCCCCCCCCCCCCCCCCCTCGGTTGAAAGGTATGGGACACAAAGAAAAAAGACAAGGAAAAGCGAAAAAATATAATAAAATCGAGGTTTGATTTGATTAGGTCTATGTTATTTACCTAGGAAGTCCCTATGATGTACATAGAGGCTTGCACCCAGGCGCGTACGCAAGGGGGGGGGGGGGTTAACCCCCCTCCTTGAGTTTTTTTTATGTGTATGATTTTTTTTTTTTTTTTGTAATAAAAAAAAAAAAAAAATCATGCCAATGGCTGACCTAAAAAAGGTGTCCTCTTACCCCCCCCCCCCACCGAGCGACTTTTCAGCTGGCTTAGTCGGTGCGATTTTTTTTGGACCCCCCCCCCCAAAAAAAAAAGTGTCCTCTTACCCCCTCCCCCCCCCCCCCCCCCCCCCACTGAGCGACTTTTCGGCTGGCTGAGTCGTTGCGATTTTTTTTGGACTCCCCCCCCCCAAAAAAAAAGTGTTCCCCCCCCCCCCCCCCCACCTCTGAGCGACTTTTTGGCCGGCGCGATTTTCAAATTTTCCTGAGTCGTTGCGAAATTTTGGGCCCGATTTTAAAAACCTCCCTTGAAAAAAATCCTGCGTACGCCACTGCTTGCACCGACACCCCTCTCCCCTCCCCTGGACCAACAAACAAAGGACGGTGGTTTACATCAACTTTACCCTATCCTGGACACGCCGCTTAATCTTGATCGAGTCGGGGTCCTCCCAGTAGAGCGGCAATCCATGGGACCAACCGCCTACGAGACCAACAGCCCACGAGACCCACATTGACACACAGGTCGATAGAAAATATAGAAACTAAGATCTGCAAGACCTATGTTGCCCACTATATTGATCGTGGAGGTGTCGTGGTATAGTGATTACAATCACTTGACTCTCAATCCAAGGGTTGAGGGTTCGAATCCCAGCCCGACACTAACGTCTTTTGGCAAGACTTTAATCCACACTTGTCATTCTTCACCCAAGTGTAAATGGTTAAATGGTAATTGATGGGGGTAATAATAATTGCAGGGGTCTTCAGAAAGAGCATCATTGGTGTTGATGGCACTATGAATATGACGGACAAAGAAAGAAGACAACATTATACAGTTCCTCATTCTACCCTCAACAATTGCTGTGGTAGACAAAGGAACATCCCTTCACTGCTATTATGTAAACATGTGTAGAACAGGTGTAACATGCATATTCACCTGTTTAACACATTTGTACATGATAGCAGTGAAGGGATGTTCTTTTGTCTACCACAGCTATTGATGAGGGTAGAATGAGGAACTGTATATGTTGTCCTCTTTTTTTGTCCGTCATGTTCATAGTGTGAAGCTTCCATTGGTAACTGAAATCGTAGTCGAGTGGCTTAAGCACTTGACTTGAAATTCGAAGGTCGTGGTTCGATCCCCGACACGGCACTTATGTCCTTTGGCAAGGCATTAATCTTCATTTGCCACACTCGACCCATGTGAGGTAAGTGGGTACCTGGCAGGAATTAATTCCATGAAATGCTGGAGCGCTGTAATGGCAGCAAGGTTAAAGCCGGGGTAATAATAAATGCGCCTCGGAAAAAAAATTTGTATAAACGGCGCTATAGAAATGCCTATTATTATTATCATTATTACTAACAGAACAACGAAATGCATTCGGGAAGAAAGAAAATATCGATCTCGTGGGCTGTCGGTCTCAGAGGCTGTACCCTAGCCGATGAAGGCTTACCTGTTTTGCCTTGACTAGTCCAGACAGTACTGTGTAAAGTTGATCGAACGTGGGTCGATCATGGGGTCGATCACGCCAGCAATGACGCATGATGTTATACCTAAAACCGGTGGCAAAAAAAATAAAAATATAACATAGAAATGAATATGAATACATCTTCAGGACCTTTGCTCCGGGCTCTAAATAAATAATTCATCTATAGAGCGCAGAAACTATCTAACATTAAGTATATATTCTACTGCACTATTCAAAAGCTCCTGATATGCTTAGATTTACAGTTCGTTATATTTTGTAATTGTTATTATCATTATGATTATTATTATTATTGTCATTATAATAATAATTATTATTTTTATTATCATCATTATTAACAAACTGTTATAATTATAGCATGTCTGATAATGTCTTTGCATAATCATGCTATTACCTGATCATTAAACCACTATTAACAGCCTTTTGATTGCTATTCTTAGTATCGTTGCAGTATCGTATTATGTCCATTCAAACATTGATCCTATTAATTATTATATTGTTACTTATTGCGTATAATACTACATAGATAAAACACTCTGATGAATATGACATAATATAATGTCTTTTATGAATATATAAAACGTAATATTTTCATTATGATTTAGGAGAATATCTTGGATTGAAATGGAGTTGAAATGGAGTTTTAGGCTAGATTTAGTATTCGGATTAGCTGCATTATATTACTTACACCTCATCCTCGCAATTGAGAGGCTTTTCCATGCGGAACCCTAGGGGCAACCTCTCGTACAGCTCAGCACACGTCATGCCAGGGTATGGTGTCCCACCTGCAAAGATTAAAAGGTAATAATACACTGAACAAGTCTTTGTTGACGAACTAAGCTATCATAAGTTTATAATGATGTTATTAATATTAGTGATAACAATGATAATGATGATGATAATAGTAATGATAATAATAACAGTAATAATACAACTACTATTACTACTACTACAACAAATACTTCTACTACTACTACTACTACTACTACTTCTTCTTCTTATATTAATAATACTGGTAATGATAATAATTGGATTTGTATAACGCCTCTTCCATAGAACAAAAAAAATCGGTTACCCCGTCATATCTTACTAGTACGTGTATAGTAAATTCTTAGCCATCTATCAAATTCCAGTTTGAAATTTAAGTTCATCCTTCGAAAATCGAGATCAATGCAAGAAACTGAAAATGTCTCTGAAGATCATACACTGTCGCTCATAAAGTTGAAATATTTTTGTTTTACCCCAATTTATGGAATTATTTTAAAAATGATTTAAAAATAATAGATCTAGATAAAAGTATACATTCTCAGATTTTATTGAATAATAATTTGCCAATGTGCGTTTTGCGTGACTGCTAAAGCATGTGTATGCTACTATGCTTATCAACTAGGGAACCTACGCCAAAACCGTGTCGATATGCTATATGAGTGCCCTTTTGTAGGGCATTAATCCTCATTACTGTTATTTATGACTTAAGGGCGTAGGTCCCCTAGTTGATAAGCATAGTATTATACACATGCTTTAGCAGTCACGCAAAACACACATTGTCAAATTATTATTCAATAAAATTAGAAAATGTATACTATAAATATCTAGATCTATTATTTTTAAATTATTTTTAAAATAATTCCATAAATTGGGGTAAACCTAAAATATTCCAACTTTAAGAGCGACAGTGTAAAAGAAACATACAATAAAGACGACTTTTTGAAAGATTTGTTTAAATTTCAAACAAGGTTTGGACCTCTCATTATCATTATCATTGATTTTTTTTTATAAATATTGCATTATCAAGGCTTGAAATCGGAGGAAATGTGCAAATAAAGCTTAAGTTGACTCACCAAGGGTACAAATCTCCCACAAAAGAACTCCAAAAGACCATCTATATTGTAGAAATAAACAATGAAATACAATTATGATAGAACATACTAAATCCACCTTTCATATGGACGAGGTATATATTAGTACATGTATATTGTTCCGCATGTCGCGATTCTAATCCTCTGATCATACAGATTGATCGAAACTGAGGGTAGGCCATGTAAATGGGCCGATAACCGAAACGTCACAATTACCGGGCAATAGTATACCAAAAAAA
Organism: Strongylocentrotus droebachiensis; assembly: GCA_035222895.1. Taxonomy (NCBI): domain Eukaryota; kingdom Metazoa; phylum Echinodermata; class Echinoidea; order Camarodonta; family Strongylocentrotidae; genus Strongylocentrotus; species Strongylocentrotus droebachiensis. Next base: position 329,704 of record JAVYIG010000851.1, on the reverse strand, counting down.
AAAAAACAGCAGTGAGGGCATTAGTAAGAATTATAAGATAATGAAGTGGATCCTAATCAAATGATTGGTTGAGAGCGTACACGTGACCAGGCATATTTTGTGCCTAACACGTAAATTTACTAATGACCGGTCATTAGTAAAATTACGTGTTAGGCACAATAAATGGCTGGTCACGTGTACGCTCTCAACTAATCATTTGATTAGGATCCACTTCATCATCTTATAACATATTTTGTCAATGTTTTATGCCGTTATGTAGCTGGATAGGATTGCAAACAAACCATAGTTTTGCCTATACTGAATTACAAAGGAAATCCCTCGGTGAAATATGTCATTAACAAAGTAACTACTCAACAAAACACGTGATATGTGCAAATCTAAAGGAAACAAAAACGTGTTCAAGATTAGATCCTCAAGTCTGGATATGAGTATGTTTCTGTTATTTTTAAACTCAGATCAACGTCTTCATTGATTTCGGATAATATTGGAAGACAATTTCAGTAAAATAGAAATCGAAACAGGGATACTTCACATCCAAGTGAAATGAATTTTAATATCATTGAATGAAATATGGAAATGCATGACTCAATATATTGTTCATAAAGAAAACTCACACATCGCTCTTGGTAGTGTAGACACTATAGTTCAGAGATTCAATTGCCATCCAACGAACTGGCAAACGACCCTGTGATTAGAAGAAAGAAACAAAAACATTTATGATTAGGTATTCATAGTTGGGAGCATTATGGTTCTGTGGTTATAGGAGAATTCTTTGTACCGTAGGGTTCGGAAATTAGAATGGAGATGTGGAAAAGTTGAAAGCATGGCCAACTTGATTGAAAAAAGCAATAGTTTCGAATTTCGAATCTCACCGTGTTATGCCAATGAAAGGACAAAAAGAGGAGATCTTCCGGTAGTGCCTCCAGGACAGTACAGTACAGTACGTCTTTAAAGAAATGTAATTAACCTGAAGGTAGAGAGCCTAATACTTACTGCAGTGGTCTTTACATAAACTTCATCGCTCCTTGATAACCCGAAGTCGGTAACTTTGCAAACGTAGTTATCACAGACCAAGATATTGCGGGCAGCCAAGTCACGATGCACACACTGTTAAAGAACATGTACAGACAATTATGAATATTTTAGTCATAAATTAATATATTTTCCAATATTATGTCATTATTTAAAAAACGCATTTTTGCTCAAATTGTATGGTAACAATGACTCAAAATATAAGTACATATTAGTATTTATTTCAATTTTAAGTGAAAAAAAAAGGATTGCCATTTATATGCCTGACTTCGCCTGGGGGAAATGGAGTGTTCCATTAAAGGTAATACAAAGTTTTGGGACATTTTGAAAATTGGGTGGATAGCGATTCTTTACAATTTTGATATATTTCGATGCCCCTGTGGATGTATTAAAAGCACTAGAAAATTTAGCCACTAAAACACTTCTGCCTTTGAGAAAAATTGAATATCAAAATTTACCGGTGCTCCCGGCAAATTTTGATAAATTTCAAATAGCGCCTACGGCCGTACAATGGTAGCTGCGACCATGAAAATCTCAGAATATGTAGTTGTGATATATAGTTTCCAAACGGGAATAGCTAATCGGTCGATTTTAGTCAAGAAACATTGTTTTATAGCTTAATTAATATCTTGAACTTGAGAGGTAGCTATACAACATAAAGAGTTTATGCTTTACAATTTCATAACTTTAGATTCGATTTCAACTGCGACAACGATCAATGAATATTGTATGATCGCGTATGCTTCCAATATGTTCATTTGAACCAAATTCATGACCCCATACCAAAACTTTGTATTACCTTTAACATTCAACCTTTACACTTCTATCATCAAAATTTAAGATATATATATTTTGTTTATATAATATTCATTTACCCTTGATATAAGATCCCGGATTTGGGCTGTCGTTCCGTTTGACGTGTTTGTTGATGTTGAAAACAGCACAACCAATAAGCGTTTAATATGAATATAAATGATTGATACCGTTTCTCAAACCCCACTCCCAGTACCCTCTGCGCTGCTCCCCAGTGCATATCTTACCCCTTTCTGAGCCAGATGCTGCATGCCCAGGGCTACGTCAGCAGCGAATCCAAGAATTTGCTCCGCTGTCAAACTCGTGGACACGTTGACTTTAAAGCGGCTAGTCGGACTCGAAGGGAACGGCGAATCGGCCTCAATAGTACGACTGGATCGTAAGAAATTGAGTAGGTTGCCATATCGAGCATACTCAGTCGCAACATAAAGGATACCTGGTTTGGGGAAGTAATGAAAATGTTTACTAGTTGGACGCGATTCCAAATACTGATTGATGTTACAGTAGGATTGCGGTTGCACCATGTGAGAGGGGGGAGGGGGAGGATTGTGGAGTCCTGAAAAGGACTCTCGGACATTTTTCTTTCTTGAATGTGTGTAGTCCTGAAAAGACTGTTTGTAGTCTTGAAAAAGACTGTTGATTGATCTTTGTGTTGATAGGCATATGCCTACACACGCACGAAAATGTATTTAAAAACACGTCAATGATTATTGTATTGTTTGGAACAGTAAGTTTTCTTCAAAATCCCGGGCTTTTTTATCATCACAATCAGGTTTGTCAATGTGGGAAGATGGAGAAGCCTAGAGAATGTGATGACATCTTGAACAGAATCAATAAGCTCACATTGCCGTCAGGTTACCAAATGGGACTTTCACATTTGACGAAAGAGTGTTATTGTATAGTATTAATGACTGCTTTGAGAGAAATAGTTGTTTTATTACGCTCAAGGGAAGGTTAGAATTGTGCTATTCCCCGAGGCTTGCCGAGGGGAATAGCCCAATTGTAACCTTCCCGAGAGCGTATGAAAACAACTATTTCTCGAATATTAAAGCAGTCATTAATACTTTTATATGCCGAAAAAAAAATAGACTAAAAAATAAAAAATAAAAAATATTTTAGCATTTTTTGTCGAAGACGGGATTCGAACTCTTGCGTACAACAAGAGGTGTATCGAAAACAAACGCTTAGACCACTCGACTATCAGGCGCCGTTAACATGCTTGGCAGTTTTCTCCAGTATATACATTAAAATGGATTGAAAACGGCTCCGCGTGAGGGATGCTTCGCAAAAGCTCCATGAAACGGACCCTTCTTTTACTTTTGCAATGCATATTGGCACGAACTTAGATCAAGATCTATCGGCAGATGTTGTTTTTTTGTTTTTGAGAGTTTATTTTCGTCTTCATGTCAACAATGCAAGATAAAATTGTCGGTAAGATCGATCGAGATTCAATTGTATTGAAATTGCCGACCAATTTTTCGCACACGTATGGTATCCTCCATCGCTCAAACTATTTTTTAACATGTAAACCTATGGGGTAACCATGGAGACTGACTTATTTTTTTAATAACCATGGTTATTAAAAATATTGAAATGTTTTAAGCATGGTTACCGGGAATTTTACAGGAACAGTTGAAGTTTATGAATGCAATTTCGACCAATCAGATGGCTGGATTACTTAAGTGAGGTATATAATAGCCGCTATTTCTCTTCTATCCATGGAGAAATATATTTTTAATTGTTAGCAGAGCTAACCGATTAGCATAAGAATGTTTAACAGGTGGCGTTTCGGAGTATTCAGTTGCGATGAGCTTGCAGAGCTCACTGACCTAGTTCGACATGCTGCAGGACGGATGTCTAATTTGGGGATTGGATCATTGTCGGTTGGTTTTGTCAGAACTGTCTGCAAGTTCGGGAGGATCAGATGGCTACCGGAGGATTGGAAGGGATGGATGTTTTGGTGAGAACATCATGATGCGGAATCGTTCCGGCGAGGCTGGGTACGTACCCATCTTTCGGTAAGTCATCTGTACAGTTCTTGCACGTCCGTTATGTCTTGCCGTCGAAGCTTGGTGCTCCCCAGGATACAGGTATATTATGTATTATGTAACATGTGTATTGTTTTACAGATTATGCTATGGGATAGGGAGGCGAAATTGAAAAATAATTTATTCACGTTTGAGTTGCGAATTAGGGAATAAAATAATACTGACGACCGTTTCCATTGCCTAGCGCATTATGAACTCTAGCTCTCCCATCTGTTTTTGGCTCTCTCGCTCGTTAGAAGTTCATAATGTTAGGACGTGTTCCTAATTTCGAGCTCTATCACTTACCTTGGTGTTCACATGCCCCGACCAGGTTCACAATATTGGGGTGTGTTCCTACTTTACACATAATCTCAAGTTCTCCCATAAAGTCTTTGCGATCTGCTTCAGATGTCCCATCTGAAAAAAGGCAGATAAAAAAGTAATATTTATTAGGAGATATAGATATTTTGCTATCATTTCATGCAAAATCACACGCAGACAAGAAAAGGTGCCTCATATGTTGTCCGACCAAATCAATTTTATACAACAGAAAAACAGAAAAACAGAAAGGCATTATCATTTTATTAACAAAATCTTGAAACTATCTCTAAAAAGGAGCCACCTCAGCAAGGCAACCTGCTGCAATATGCTTCACATGTTATTAACGACGCAACTTTTAGGTAATTCATGACCTCTTATAATGAAAAATGAAGGGATAAAATGGTACAGCGCTTAGAAACATTAGTATTGAGCGCTATAGAAACGTAGTAATTATAAATATTATTATTATTATTAATATTTTTCTTATTGAAAATAAAGATCCTTTATTTTACGAAAAGTTGTTAAAGAATTTTAATCTATATGCCTTAGGTCAAGCCTTTACTAAATCATGACTGATCTTCAATTCAAAATTGTATTTCAAAGACCACAACTTTCATTAATCTACGACGATTTGGATGTCGACCACGGGTCATAGCTACCTTTCAGCGTCTTGACGGCGACTTCGATGACGCCTCCATCCTTCTTCACCGTCGCTTTCATCACTTGGCCGAAGTTGCCTTCAGCGATGACGAAGTTCTCGAGCGTTAGACAGTCGAGCGGGATTCTCCAGTAGTCTATCGGCGGCAGAGGTGATCCGGGGGGTGACGCCATGGCACCCAACATCAGTCCACGGCTATTTTCATCGTAGTCATTTGTAGCGGACTGAGCGGACTGCTGTCGGGCCAACTAAAATAGCAGGATTAACAGTAAAAAAAATAAAAAAATAACAGGCGAATAAGACAATAATACAGTTTCTGAATTACACGAAGTTGTGTTGCTTAATTACTTAATATCTTGGTTTGTTGGATAATTCAAATGTTTATTACTTACCATTGTGGATTTTGTGCAAGCAAATAACTATTCAAACATACTAAATTATGAAGGAGTATCTCTTTTAAATTGATTATAAAAACAAATAAAAAAACACCACGCTGTGCTAACAGTGGCCCAATATCAAGCAACGACATTGGGATAGAAGCTGTTTTTACTTTGCAGCACAAGAATTTTATGATGGCCCAACTTTGGGAGAGTGTTGTGTTGCAATGTTGGCCCTAACTTGGATTAACGCATTGCCAACGTTTGCCCTCTATTTATAAACGACGTTAGACGAACGTTATACTGGGGACGTTTTAACGCCAGGCCTACGTCAGATTATGATGTTTGGCCATCTTCTCACGGTATATTTGCCTTAAAGATAAAGGCCAGTTCTGGTCATGCGATTGCATTGTGAAAGAAACGTTGTGGAATCGATGAAGAAAGGTTGATCATCTAGCATATAAGTATTGGTGTGTACTGCAAGGTTCTGGAGTCGTCAAAATGATAAGAAATAAGGGAGTTTACAGATAGCACATGGTACCAGTGGCGTACGCAGGATTTTTTCAAGGGGGGGGGGGGGTTTTCAAATCGGGCCCAAAATTTCGCAACGACTCAGCCAGCCGCTGAATAAGCGGGGGGGGGGGGGGGGGGGGGACATTTTTTTTTTTTTTTTGGTCTAGAATTTTGAAAATTTGACATTTTGTACAGTTGGGGGGGGGGTAAGGTCACCTTTTTAAGGTCAACCATCGGCAATTTTTTTTATTTTTTTTATTTTTATTTAAAAAAAAAAAAAAAAAAAAAAATCTCAAAAGGGGAGGGTTTTCAAAAATAACATACATAAGACATACACATAAAAAAAACTCGAGGGGGGGGGGGTTTAACCCAAAAACCACCCCCCTGCGTACGCGCCTGCATGGTACAAATGACCCCAAATATCCACAGATCTTTTACACATGGTAAAGTTCCACTTTGAGCATCTTAGAATAATAACTGCCAAAGTCCTAGATGTGCTTCATGAATACCTTTTGTTTGCCCTCTTGAAAAGAATACTTCCACCTGCGTATCTTAGAGTGTACCGTTGGTGCATAAATGAATAATGTTACATAACTTTCATGAGCGCATTTCCAGTATTCATCTCTGGTGGGTTTTTACCTTTTTGGTACAAATGACCTTTATCTGCCCATGCGCAGACTGTATCTGTAAACTCCCTTATTAGGCCCAGTCTTGGTAAAGTTAAAATCACTGTACACAGAAAGATGTATATGGGACTACGCGATATCTATCCAGTCCGGATAGACATGATAATTTACCAAATATATCAATTAGTAGGCGGTTTCCCGGCAAAATTTGTATCATCACGTATTAGTCAAAACATATTCTTTCACATGGTTGGTAATAAGAGCTTCCATTTCATTTTTTGAGAGGGGGGGGGGGGGCGTTTCCAAAACTGGTCTATACCTTTAAACTTTTGTCCCATTATGGTATTGCTTTCTGAGATTCTTACCATCTCATTAAACCGGTAAGTACCGATCTCCGATCCGGCGATGCTCGCCACGAACTCCACACTCCCTGCCGTCTTCCTCTTCTTGTACATCCAGCCTCCGAAGACGATAGCGACGATGATGATGATTGAGACACAAACGAGACCAAGGGCGAGCACGGTGTTGCTTGATATTCCACCACTGGCCTTGTTCTCACCTGTAAGACGATTATCCAAGATTTTGTTTTTTGATTTTTTGATTAAAGCCCTATTTTCGACGCTCCTACAGCGTCTTAATGTCCACATTCCCCCAAGTTTCAACAACCTGATGTTCCAATACTTGTATATTACAACACCATTTCGTTGCTGCATCACAAGTTTATCAGAATTTTGACGCCCCTATACTACGTCATTAATTCCCTCGTGTTCGCTCCTACGTTTCGATGTCTTTATGATACAACGCCCTTATGTTCTTTTAGTTTGACCTTATGTATCAACACCCATAATGTTGCGACGCCATAATGTTCAGTAGCCCCTACTTCGTACAAACCCATTGTATTGGAACGCTCCTATGTTACAAAGTTGTTATGTTGTGACGTTCCTATGGGCTACACACAAATGCGTGCCGTTTACTGATTCTTCTCCTGCTCTGAAAGGCTTCAAAGGAGACCATCTTTATCATCAAAATGCTTAAGAACATTGAAAAGTGTTCAAACCATTGTGTTATAGTTGTTTTAACGGCACTGTTGAGATAACATGTACTTACTAACTGAAGGCCCCGTTCGACCACCTGTTTCGTTGGGCAGTTCTGGATTTCCAATAACAGTGATTGCAATAGGTGGTGTGGTGAGGTACTTGGCTGCTTCTGTAAGGTTATGGAAAAGAAGCAAATAGGTGATGAGTAATATATGCACACACACTCGCACATGCACGCGCACACACATTCACACATGCACACACAAATATGCAGAGAACGGTCGGGTTGGTAGAGAGCGGGGTACAGGTACTCGCACAGGTGAACAGTTATTGATGATGTTTGGTGCAATAAAATGGAAGTCAAAAATCCACAGAAGTACACTTTTATCATTCCTTAATTTATCAAGGTGAAATGTAAGAAATTGTTAATTTGACGACTACCTGCAGTCTGTAGAGTAAAATTTTGTTATGATTTGGGACCATTTTGTAGGTTTTTCCCGATTGACTTGTTCAAGTATCAATTTACGTGACCACGTCGAAACCGAATTTTAGACGATATTCGTGGTACTGATATAAAGTTGATTAAACACCAAACGTAGATTTATACCCTTTCACCCTGTTCTCTCTCCCTCTCTCTCTCTCGGCTCTCTCTCTCCTTTCAGTTTGTCATATCTCTCCAGCGGCCATTTTCTTACGATGCCCCTGTCAAATCTCTTGTTCCCTACCTTCTGTAGTGAGTGTATTGTGGCTGATCGCTGGCGTGAAGGGTCCAGGTCCTTCCATCGTGTAGGCTCGGACCTTGAAGGTGTATCTCCAATTCGGGATCAGGTTCGTCAATGTCGCCAACGTCTCCGTCACGTTCTCAATGTCGCTCTGGAATACGTCATCGGTCGTCACGTACATGACGTTCCACTCGTAGACGATGATCACACCGTTCCGCTGGTCCACCAGAGGCGGGCTCCACGCAAAGGACATTCTGGTGTCCATGGTCTGACCGATAACCGATGGCGTAGAGGGCGGTCCACTAGGAGCTGAGGTAAAACAAAAATTATATTTGACAAGAGTACTTGATGTTTGTTACGAACGTGCACAAAGCAAGGTCTAAACACTACAGGTAATATCAATCGCTGACGCAGTCTGTGACAGAAATATGACGTCCCATGTGCAACAGGCAACATGGTGGCAAGTCGTTTAGCAAGACATTTGTCTCTGTCTCCACTCACGTGCTAAATGTGTATCACGTAGGATGCGAAAACCATCGCAGTTTGATCAGCATTGCGAGCGTCTGTGTAATGGCGAATGGCTGGATAGCTCCACAAAGAGTGGAGAATGTGCATATGTTGTATGTGGCCAAACCTTAATCCTATGATTACGGTAAAAACCGTATCCGGACACCTACACCCTGGACATCCACCGCCGGATAACCACCCCCAGTCAACTACCCCCTAGGACAACTACCCCCTAGGACAACTACCCCCTAGGACATCTACCGCCTAGGGCAACCACCCTCTAGGACGACTACCCCCAGGAAAACTATCCCCTACGACAACCATCCCCTAGGACAGCTAACCCCGGTCAACTATCCTAGGGGTAGTTGTCCGGGCGTAGTTGTCTTGGTGGTAGTTGTCCTAGGGGGTAGTTGTTCTAGGGGTGGTTGTCCTGGGGGGTAGTCGTCCAAGAGGGTGGTTGCCCTAGGGGGTAGTTGTCCTAGAGGGTAGTTGACTGGGGGTGGTTATCCGGAGGTGGATGTCCAGGGGGTAGGTGTCCTAGAACCCGGTAATAATACATCTGTAAAGCGCTTAGAGACATAGTCTATGTAGTGAAGGCTAAATAAACCCAGAAAATTATCGAGGTTTTCAATTAGGCTCTTACCTGTTTCCTTTGTAGTGACTTCTTTCCGGCTAATTTCGCCTTCTGATGGGTATATGGTAGTTGCATATACCTCGACTACATACGACGTGTAAGGCTTGAGGTTAAAGATCTACGAGGCAAAAGGGACACAAACACTTTACTTTTTTTTTTATTGGAATACACGTATATAAAAAAAATATTATCATTACATCACATGTTCTACAAAAAAGCTGGAATAGATGTTACGTTTTCTTTAAAGTATTTAAATCTACAGAAGTTTGAAGTTTTAGTACATTCAGGTACGGTGAAATGTAAATAAGTTTTATAATGAGATCATCGATTATGGAAAGATAATAACAAGAGAGCATTTTTCAATCTAAAAAAAAAGTCTTTCTGTTTGGTTTCCGAGAGGGTAAACAATCTAGATTTAACTTGTTATTTCATATGCCCATCATTATATATTCTCTGTGAATTGCAAAGGGGAAAAGTTATTGAAACGTTTCATTAAGTTGAGTGGGTTTTTTCTATTTATCATAATAAGTTTGCTTTGTCGACTACCATTAGAAACAGTATGAACATATCTACAATTGCTGTAAACATGTTTGCATTAACTGATCTGTCACAACAAATATTATTTTGTTCCAATTTGAACGACCGAATGGAAATCTTTTATCAAAAATAAATGAGAAAACTATATGTAATCACCTGGAACACCGTATTGGTAGTTCTACCATCCCGGTAGGATAACAGCGATGTGTCACTGACGACACCATCAACCTTCTCAAAGACCCTGATAAAGTAGAACTGGATGTTGCCTCTGGTTTCCTCAGGGATACGCCAATTTGCCGTTATCTCTTCCGATGACTTTACGATCAGCTGGAAGTTACTCACAGGCCCAGGAGCTATACAGTTCAAATTAGATTCATATTTATTATTAAAGGGTTGGAATAGGATAAAAAGAGGTGGGAGAGTGTAGTAAGCTAAGCTTGCGTTCCAAACTAATTTTATCAGGACTATCGTAATAATCATTATTACCATCATCATTATCATCATCATCATCACCATCATCATCACCTCCATCGTCATCATCATCATCATCATCACCATCATCATCATCATCATCACCATCATCATCATCATCACCACCACCACCATCATCATCATCATCATCATCACCATCGTCATGATCATCATCACCATCATCATCATCGATACCTAAAATAATAAACTATTCGTTAAAATCTCCCAAAATTATTAACTTCAATGATAATAGTGTTGATGATGATGATGATGATGAGTTTTGTAACAAAAACAATTACATAATTATTATAGCAATAAATATAAGAAAATAATAATAATGAATGTATGGTTTATGTTATATGTGCATCCATATCCACTGTAAATAGCACGAATTTCCATTGTTAAATGGACAATGAATATAAACCTTATGAACCTCATGAACCTTTAATGATAATAATAATAAGAAGAAGAATGATGCTATCAATTTTAATAATGATTACGATGATGACGTAGATAATGGTGACGATAATTAATTGGAGAGTCCCTAACTACACCTATAAATCCAAAGAAATTTTTATTTTTTTAATTATAATTGACCAGTCGCATGAAACAACATATCAAATCTCACCCAACAAATTCCATGAAAAGAGCAGGTCGAAAACATACAGGCAATATGTGATTGATAATTTTACATTAAAAAAAGCAAATAAAAGTATCATCCATTCAAAGCAAAAAGGATGTTAACTTTGTGTAAATTGTACCCCCTTCACATACACGGATTTTTCTTACGAGTCCTTACGGATCGCACAAATTCACGGATCTTTCACGGATCCTTACGATTTGGCCACTTTTACGACCGGTTAAAGAGTTATTACGAGCTTTTTGCGGTTCATTACGGATTATTACGAGTTATTACGATTTATTTACGGCAACAGTCCACGATCTGTTACGAGTTGTCACGTATAACTACGTGCAACTAACGTATTAGTTACGACCTGTTTACGTGTTGTTACGAATAGTTACGAGTCCTTACGATTTTTAGCCAAAAAATAACAAATGAAAATGAAGTGTTCGAATTTGCAGCTTTTATACTTTTCCCCAAATCGTAAACAGTTCGTAAGCATACGTAAAGTATACGTATCTATTCGTAAAGTACTGGTAACTACACCTAAAATGCTCGTAATAACCCGTATAGATCTGTAAAGCCATCGTAAAATGACCCGAATAAAATCGTAAACAACACGTAAGCAAACGTAACCATCCGTAAACTGCTCGCAATAATCCGTAAATAATCCGTAAACAAATTGTAAACTAACCGTAACGAATCGTTATAAAAATCTGTTACGAGTCATTTACGGATTCTTGCGAGCAGTTTACGGATGGCCACGTGTTGTTGCGAGCGGTTTACGGATGATTACGGATTGTTACGAGTTATTTACGAGCTATTTACGGACAAATCTATCCGTGGACAATCGTAAGAAGATTTTTGACATGTCAAAAAAATTGCCTCTCCGTTCACGGATCCTTAAGAGTGTCTACGAGTTGTTGCGAGTTGTGACGAGTTATTTACGGATACCAGCGATTTAATTACGGATGCTTGCGATTGACTACGAGTTGGCGATCCGTAAGGACTCGTAAGAAAAATACGTGTATGTGAAGGGGGTATTATATGGGTTACTGCCCTACTGGCTTCAAACAGATTACATATCTTCCATGAGGTTCCCATTGCTAATGTCTCCGGATCGTCGGTTTGACGGATGCCATTATTCGGAGACCTACATCATTTCCCAAAAGGCTACAGATCAAAGTATTTCTGAACTTACGTCCTTCTCTGGTTGTGGTACCCGCCTGCGACGATACGGAGTCACCGCCGCAACTGAAGGGTGTCAGAATGACCGTGTAATGGGTATGAGCAGGTAAATCGGTGAGTTTGTGAGTCCGAGTACCCGGGTCGGTGATCTCAACCGTCTCGGTACTACCTCCTGACTTCCTGTATTCAATCCGAAAACCGCTCAGCTCGTCCACGATATCACCAATTGGCTATTTTTCATACAAAAAAAAAGTTTCAGTTGGTTTCATCTATAGTTTCAACTTGGGGCGGACTATAAAACGATTATATCATATCGAACTTAGAAATGCAGAAATGGTGTTTAAAAAATATCAGAACTATGACATGATACCTGAGAGATGACGAGGGGCCTTTTTTGGGGGGGGGGGGGGGGGAGGTCCTGGGTGTACACACATTTTACTAGATAAGAACATGACAATGACCAAGCTTGGCTTGTTAGAACTCTTGTGAGTAATGTGCCGCGGGATTCCATATCCTTGAACTGATGGCGAACAGAGCAACAAGACCAAGCTCTGTAATTATTAGGATCTCTGTCCAGTAGTGCCGTGTTTGTGCCATCAACCTGGATCGACCAAATCAATTGATTCATAAATAATATTTTGTCCCCCGTAACATGAGAGTAATATTAATCGCTTCATTTTTTTAAATTAAATATAATGTTAATTGTTATTGTATAATTGTGTTAAGTGGGGGCACGCTACAAGATTCCTATCTCGCACCCCGGGGCAACGTGTCTGACACGGCCGGTTGTAGCAACTACTCCGAAGATCAAGATACATTAATCTTGATCTAAGGAGACAGGAACGAACGAACCAAGGGCTGTCTTATGTTTTGGTTATACCCTATCACGAAGATTACATCATTCTATCGAAAGGGAATTGTGTGTATATAAATATCCATATATATATATATATATAAACAAATATTGATAAACAAATTAATTCATTATTGATTGAGTACATACGCTCCATGTTAATTCGATTGATGACCATTCTTCGGGAGACGTCGTGGGTGTCAAATGAAATGCAGCCGTTGGACCTGGCAAGATAAACAGAACGCCATAATTAATTCAAATTAAAAACAATGATATCCCTTCGAAGATCGATGATACATGAAAAGAGCCTCGTGGCTGCTATATTTATTCCAATATTTTCTAAACGGTTGTACGAAACTTTCTCCGCGGTAATTAGCTACTCTAACCGAAATCAGAACTTCAACGCTGGACGGAACCCTTACACTAATCCTACACACAAAACTCGATTGCAACCGTATCTCTATACTTTTAATAAAATAAAACCTGGATTGATTGTCGCCGGAGGAATTTTTTGGAGCAGCTTTCGGAAGAGATCAAAGGTATAGCAAAACCGTCATTCTTTACGTACTCGAACACGTGGTCGTGAATGATGTCGTGGGACCGTAGGTTCCTCGCCCACCAGGTCCTCGTCGCCATAGGACCACACGGACCTCGTAATCTTGATTGTGGACGAGATTAGGCACGAAGACGGCTGACGCTTCATTGATGGGGACGTTCATGGGTGTCCAAGCATCGCCGCCGGCTCGTGTATACTGGAGCTCGGCGCCCAGGATGGGTCCGTCGCCGGTGTATTCGTCGATGTTGAGGTTGATCTGCACCGCGCGAGAGTTGGTGTCCATTATGATAGGGCTGTTCACGGGCACGGGTTGGGCTGCATGGGAAAGATGTGAATGTCGAGAGAACAAAAATGAGTGAATAGATAAAGAGATAAATGTATGGAAAAGGGGAGACGGTGACAATGTCATGAACAGAGGCAGAGAAAGTGATCCGAAATAGAAAAGAGGGAGGGTAGAGAGAGAGAGAGAGAGAGAGATAGAGATAGGAAAGAGAGAAAAGTAGAGCCTTATAGAGCAGTTTGATAGAAAATCGTCGAGAGTGACATATTAGAATACAAGTGCGTATTCAACAAGATTATGAAAAAAATGCAATAAAAAGGTAAAATAACCTAGCAAAAGTTCCCACCAACAGGAACCATGTCTACGGGAAGAAAAGAACTTGAAAATGGTCTTTTCCGTCACATTTCAAAAATATCGTGATGAAATGGACAGTATTCTAACCTAGGACGTATCTAAAAATGATTTGTGCATGCTTTGACAATGAAGGAAGCGCTGTTTGGGAGATGGATTTGTTCCTTATTTTTCTTGCATCGCGCAATACTCAAGACTATATTCTGTTGTTTTTCTTTACTTGCAAACATAATTCATAGCAGTGCTATAGCACCGCTAAAAGAACAAAAGGTATTAACGGTTAAGAAACATGTGTTCAATATAAAAGAGAGAAGAAGACTTTTCTTTCTTACAGAAGGCCTCGAGGCTGCACTCTTGCTGGTCTGATCCCGTTATTCCATCCGCTATACAGCGATAGGTGCCTTCATCTCTCTCCGTCACCCCAGGGGTGGAGAATAGAAAGGTCGGGGAGTTCCTAGGTCCGACGGGATAACCACTGGATTCGATCACATGGCCTGAAGGGGTTAACAGTGTTACGTTCACGTCTTGGTAGGATAATCCATCCACTATACACTGGAATTTCGCTCTCTGGCCGAGGTTGACGCCATCCACTAACCAGAAATTCCTTATCCGCGGTGGGTCACCTGTGGATGAATGATTAGTTCAAGAGGGTCGTTTACTTGGGTGCTATCATAGCGTATTGCGAAGGATAGTTGCGACAATTCTAGGACGACTACCCCCCGGAAAACTTTCCAAGGGGGTAGTTGTCTGGGGGTAATTGTCTGGGGGTAGTTGTCCTGGGGTTAGTTATCCTAGGGGGTAGTTGTCCTAGTGGGTAGTTTTCTGGGGGGTAGTTTTCTAGCGGGTAGTTGTTCTGGGGTAGTTGTCCTGGGGGTAGTTGTCCTAGGGGGTAGTTGACTGGGGGTGGTAATCCGGGGGTGGATGTCCAGAGGGTAGGTGTCCGGATACGAGTTGCGACACATGAAGATACATGTGTGCGAGCGTTGTTGTATATTGAATAATGGAACTCCATGAAATGACTGACCTGTCTGAAGCGACTTCCGCTATCGCAACCTCCCCTACATTAGCTAGCTATGGGTGTTTTTAATAGAACCATTTCATAACTAAGTGACCCCGTGTATCCACAGATGTTTTAAACTTGTAGAGGTCCCATATACATTGGGAATGTTAGATTCATCACTCCAATGTGATGAAGCCGAATGGTGGAACTTCATGAACATTTCTGTTCTATTTCCTGAAGAAGAATACCCCCCACCCTTATTTCATGGAATGCAAATGAGCCACTACTTTCTTTCAGGGGAAAGTTAAAAAACAACGATTAGCCAGATACAGATCATAATTTTCCTCCCATGCGCAGATAGTAACATTGGACTGAGGTTATTGTATATGAGTCAACAGCACATCCGAGAGTGCAAAATTAAACTTTAAATGTACCACTTTCAGTTGTTCCGCATCCTTAAAGGATTTGCATCCTTTGGTCTTTGTCCTAGTCGCTGCACTTGTACACAGTGTAAGTACCTTTCAGATGCACAATATTTTCATTTTGGATCTACTGCTTTTGTGACTTTACAGGTGCAAAATAATATTAATTTCCTAGTATCATACACTGGACATCCCATTAAGGCAACCCAGGAGAACAAAGGCACACGAGACCGACCGCTCACGAGACCGACAACCCACAGGACCGTTGAGCCACGATACCGATAATGTCGGCCTAGTAGACTCGAATAGAAAAGCTATCAAAAGTTCGATGTGTCGGTCTTATGGGTTGTCGGTCAGGTGATCTCCAAGCTAACTTTTCAGACGGCAAGCAAGACCGACATTATTGTCGGCCGTCAGCCTCGTGGACTGTCGACCTTGCGGGCTATCGTTCTCATGGAGCTGTTCTTACCTGTGACGTTCACCTTCAGGGTTAGGGATGTATCTTGACCTCGGAAGTTAACGGGACGACACCGGAAGTTCCAGTTACCAATCGAACCGGTAGGGCTAAAGGACAATCCTAGGCTCGTGTTTGTAGGAAAGGAATAATCTTCCCCCATACCATTCATATTGGATGGATTGAATCGCTGCGGGAAAGGAAAATATGAATTCAGATTAAAAAATTCCATACGAAAATTAAAACAGATAAACGTTCTAAATAATATATAATTTAATACAAGACACATTCCTGAGTAATTTAAATTGTAATTACTAGGGCTTTCTGTTTGCACAACCAACTTGATCTTCGACATGGAATTTACTGACCGTGTCACACAAGTCCCCATCTTACCCCCAACATTTTTTTCGATGTCGCAATTCGACGGCATGACCATTAATTGTGATCACGTGACCCACTCTTGGAGATCAATACGCAGCTGAAGTTCTCAATTACCCCCAGTGCGATCGTAGGATCCGGCCGACGACGTAATCTTCAACTTGACACATGCGCAAAAGGTCTTAGTGCCAGCTTCACGTCGTAGATCACGTCGGTCGTGCAAATCGAAAGCTCTCCACTATCAGCCTACCCGGTGTTTGGATCAATTGCTAATCTACACCTGACAGTGCGCTCCGCCCTTGGTAGACGTTCCAGCCAGGCGCCACTACAAGCCCACACGTGCCTTTCCAACCACATGGACCGTGGTTCGCATTCTACCGGGTACAATTTAGATTAAATGCCTTGTCTAAGGACATACATGTAGTGCCTCCAATCAAATGTTAAAACCACTCGGCTACAAAACTCCTGTGTCGCCGGACACTAATCACACCTTACCTCGATTTCAAATGCAGGACATTGATCGGCGGGAACTGCTGACGTGCAACCGCATACCAGCTGTACTCGGGTGTCATCTACCCTTGCTACATCATGGGATGTGTTGAAATAGAATGCTGCAAGGTGGAAAGAAAATATTCGAGAATCATAAATCATGTAATCATCAGAGTAAGACGTTTGCTTTGACCAGGTGGCTCCTTCGGGAAGGAGGGGGGGGGGTGGTACGGAATATTCCTAAATTGTGCTCAAGTAACTCGTGTGCCCCCTCCCATCTCCTGGTCGTACTTGTTCTCTCATTTTCTTCTTGTAAGAGATTTATGAGGCATAATAAGGCTTTTGGGAAATGTGAGAACATGGCATCGACTTATTTATTTATCTATTTATTTATCTATTCATTTCATAACCTATTCATTCATTCGTTTATTTCTTTTTCTAACAGTTATTTCGTTAGAAATTGTTTGCTTACTCATTTGTTTATCTATTCATTCATTCAACCAATCATTTATATATTTAGATCTATTTATGTCGTCAGCGTTGATTTTAAGGGCAGTGTCCCCCATCTGCTAAGGACAAAGTCCAAGCTCCACCGAAGCCATGGCTGTGGCCTGGACAACCCCGTTGTGAATTGATAGTAAGAAGACAACAATGAAGAAAAGAGACAGACAGAGAGAGATAGAGATACCGAGAGACAGAGAAAGCGATACTGAGAGACAGAGAAAACGATACTGAGAGACAGAGAAAGCGATACTGAGAGACAGAGAAAGAGATACTGAGAGACAGAGAAAATGATACTAAGAGACAGAGAAAGCGATACTGAGAGATAGAGAAAACGATACTGAGAGACAGAGAAAGAGATACTGAGAGACAGAGAAAGCGATACTGAGAGACAGAGAAAGCGATACTGAGAGACAGAGAAAGCGATACTGAGAGACAGAGAAAGCGATACTGAGAGACAGAGAAAACGATACTGAGAGACAGAGAAAACGATTCTGAGAGACAGAGAAAACGATTCTGAGAGACAGAGAAAACGATTCTGAGAGACAGAGAAAACGATACTGAGAGACAGAAAAAGCGATACTGAGAGACAGTGAAAGCGATACTGAGAGACAGAGAAAGAGATACTGAGAGACAGAGAAAGAGATACTGAGAGACAGAGAAAGAGATACTGAGAGACAGAGAAAGATATACTGAGAGACAGAGAAAGATATACTGAGAGACAGAAAGATATACTGAGAGACAGAGAAAGAGATACTGAGAGACAAGGAAAGATATACTGAGAGACAGAGAAAGATATACTGAGAGACAGAGAAAGATATACTGTGAGACAGAGAAAGCGGTACTGTGAGGCAGAGAAAGATATACTGAGAGACAGAGAAAGATATACTGAGAGACAGAGAAAGATATACTGAGAGACAGAGAAAGGTATACTGAGAGACAGAGAAAGAGATACTGAGAGACAGAGAAAGAGATACTGAGAGACAGAGAAAGATATACTGAGAGACAGAGAAAGAGATACTGAGAGACAAGGAAAGCGATTCTTGATGGAATTCTTTGTGAATGGTGTCGTACTGAGAGACAGAGGTACAAAATGAGAGATACAGGACAAAAGAGAGAACAGGATCGAGGATGAGATATGGCATAGATCCTATAACAAAAGCAAATTAGAAGAAAGCGTTTCGGTTCAAACAAAAATGAAAATACAGATTCTTCATCTGATTAATAGTTGTATATACAATAGAAGTATTTTTTTGTACTTTTGCTCCAGCGGCAATTGCTCTGGACTTTACTTTTGTCAAAACTATAAGGGTAGGATTTATTGGGATATGATTGCAACTGGATTTTGGGTTTGACTTTATGGCCCGAATTCACAAAGGAGGTTTGTCGACAAACCTAGGTTTTCGTGCGTCATATGACGCGTTTCGACGCGTTTTTACAAACCAGTTGTAAAAAAAAAACGCGTCAAAACGCGTCATAATTATGACGTACTTAAACCTAGGTTTGTCGACAAACCTCCTTTGTGAATTCGGGCCTATAGGTTTGGTATAGTGTTGTTCCCGAGGTTGAAGACATAACCACGGAGCATGTGCTGTACAACCACCAACATTACCTTTTTCTTGGCAAGTTGGTCCCGCCAAATCCTCGGTACACAGGCAACCAAGACAAGGGTCACATGTCCCGCCATTTTGGCACTCTCCGGAGTCTGCGCAGAGAGAGCCGTAAATTGTCCCATCCGGGCATGCTAGGTAAAAAAAAAAAAATACAAGACCAATTATAAAAGTTTCTTTCTTTATAGTGGATGTACGGCACATCATAACATGACCATCGCCATCATAGGCCTTTGTGTATGAGGATTATGATGCCCCCGCAGTGATATTACAGACGTTGATGCAGAATGAACGTATTTAGAGAGCGCATATTGACAGTTTTCAGATTCCCGGGTTCAGATTCCAGACTGTGGTTAAAAAAAAAAGTAATGACATCCATAGACTGAACTGTATAATTTTTCCAGATATTATGGACCATAATATCTGGAAAAATTATTCGTTAATTGTATACAATACGATACAAAACACTAGAAAGTACTGTCATTCATTAACATAACTGTTTATTTGAATAAAGAATATCTGTCATTTCTTACTGCCATCACCCCAACATTGCCAACAAGGTTCGTGTGATGTGTATAAATATCCTTGTGCAAATCCAAAACATGCCCTTTACACTACGAAAGCTGAGCTCAGTGATCTGTCTTGTATACTTTTTCTATGCATCGTCCAAACGCAAACAGGGACTTCAATCGATTTAACCCACACAGCGTAAGACACGTTGAAAATGTATCAACTCATTCCTGTAAATATATATCCCTATGACTGAATTAATATCCCAGAACACGTTTTCTCTGATGAGATTTTACGAACTCTTTTGCGAGGGTTCATATTTTCCTAATAAGATTTCCATAATATTTTGTTGACGGTATCAGAAAAACATCAGGCTCTGTGTCGATAATAAGCACTGGAGATATATTTTTCAAAGGATGAACAGGGTCATTTCACTTTCGGGTTCACAACAAAATGGTCTGAATAAACATGATGAATGAGATACATTATGTTTAGCCAACTCCGGCAACTAATTTGAGACATTTCTCTATCTTTTGAATGATTAAAACCTGTTTTGTGCTAAAATGATATGTTTCTTTATCTATTTTTATTTTTACTTTTTTTGCAAGGCATACCAAATTTGCAAATACACGTAGTGCACGTTTACAGTTCCACTTATTTAAGTTTCAGTTTCACTCTCCCTCTCTGTCTGTCTGTCTGTCTCTTTCTCTCCCTTTCTCTCTCTCTCTCTCCCTCCCTATCTCGCTCACTCTCTTTCTCTCTCTCTCTCTCTTCCCTCCCTCCCCTCCCCCTCTTTCTCTATCTCTTTCTATCCCTGTCTTATTCATTTCCAATCAATATAACATACAACACTACCTTAAATCTCCCGTCTCCCCCTCCCTGTTAAAATAGGGATACTTACTCTTTATTTCACATGTGGGTCCGGTCCAGTTGCCAACACACCAGCACCCGACGTAAGGGTCGCATACTCCCCCATTTTCACAGTGACATGTCTCTAGACATCCCGCACCGTAATGACCATCCGGGCAATCTGTCAGAGAGAAAGAAAAAAAAAAAAAAGGGGGGGGGGGGGGGGTGAATCGAAGTTCAGTGGTTTAGATAATTGACAGGAGATTCAAAGGTCTTGAGTTCGATTCCCGGCACGGCACTTATGCCGATAAGGCATTTTATCTACATTGCTCCTCTCTATACCGAGGTGTTAAATCGGTACCCAATAGGCTGCAAAAGACATTGTCGTATGCTCAGAATTTGTTCAGGAAATTCCTTTCCTATTTGCGCATCATTTACTTTTGTTAATACATTGATCAGATCTTGCTTCGAAACAATACTCAGTCGATGGCATCCTCATCAAATACCATTAAAAAACAATAACAGGAGTGTCCAAAACATGTTTGTTATTTCAAATGTAAATTAATTTCTAAGAACAATGACCTTAACTTTGTTTACCGCATCCCTATGGTAATGGATTAACCAATGGCTGACATGGATTTAAGATCATTACCATTAACCACTAATTACCTTTACACACTTCTATCGAAACCATCAACACAGGGTCACTGAAAGCAGGTTGTGAAACTAAAACCCAACCTTAAGCTTGTTTACTAATTAAATATGCTATAGTCATAGTTAGTTGCCAACTAGACTTAGCAAGGTGTTATGTGTTATTTTAAGGCCCTGTTTACTACTTTTATACACCCTTTTTTTAACAAAGCTAGTAAAACAAGACAAACAGAACAGATTATCAAATTTCTGCGGGACAGGGCAAAACGTCTACAATAGTTGGCATGTAACAGGAGCTAGGCCCGCTATACAGTGTAGTTGGGGGACGTGTCCCCTCTTTTCCCTCCCCCACCTCCAGCCTCATATACACTGTTGTCATTATTGTTCGTTACTACTTTTCATGACATGATTGTGGCAATATGATTATTCTTGATAAATAAAGTTTATATCTTCTCCGAACTGTATTGATCAATCTAAAGGAGTCATAGGAATTAGCTTAAAATACTCCGTGAAGACATGAACGGTATCTTTCAAGAACTAGTCATACTGTCACGATCGTTTCATGAAAAGAGGTAAAGAAAATGATCTACGTGCAAAAGTTTGTGTTTCATAAAACAGTTCAGCTTGAAACCATCGTATAGACCAAAGTGACCTCTGACCCCGATTCACTTCCTGTTTGTCAGGAAGGAAACCCATCTACCAACAGGTGACAAAAAAAGAAGAAGATTTGTTTCATACTTTTTGTTGGGTTTTTCCATCAACCTTACCCCTTAAATAAACTGTACTTTACAGATACCGCGAGAAAACAAAGCTGGCTTGGCAGTGGGGATAAAAATTACAATCCTTTGTATGCAGTCACGTGATGAACATCAATTCCGAGGTCTCTGGAAAACAAGCTAATTGCTTCGTTTATTTTTTTACCCTGGATCGAACTGAGCTGCAGAAATATTGCTTATAAATAGCCTAGCTATTCATAATAAGCCTGCATGGCGCAACCGCGCAAGGGAGATGATTGGAGAAGTAATTATTCTTCTAATGGATATGTGAAGGCAAAATGCCTCATATGACATAACTTTTGTATGGAGTTGTAGAATAATTAAGTGAGTTTATTACCACAGACATGAAAGGCGTCTTACTATATGCCCCCCCCCCCCGCCCCCCACTTCGTGAACGGAGGGATACCATGCGTGTTCCCAAACTCTCCGGCTCGTAACAAAAGAAAAAGGTCGACCCGTATTGACTTTACGCCGGACTTTTATTGAAAGGGGGGGGGGGGGGTCGCTGGGAACACGCATATGCGTACCCTAAATAACACTGAGTGGGGGGGGGGGGGGGGGGGACCGGGCAATATGGAGACGGACCGACTATCGCTGGGCTAGGTTGAAGGTTCTCTCTTTCTTTCTTTCTCTCCCCCCCCCCCCCTTTATCTCTCTCTCTTTCTTTCTCTATTTCTCTCTCACTCTCTCCTTTCCGTATCTCTATCTTTCTTTCTCTCTTCCTTTCTCTCTCTCTCTGGAATTTACTTAATGTGTCAAATCTGCAAATTGGAATTATGGCTTTCTGTGAATAATGTTTTCAATGAATACTAATCTAGGAATCTTTGTTTCAGTTTTCCTCCTCGTCTGAAAACGACGACGGATATAACCCCCCTTCGCATATAAAGTAAACATAGCTCGATTATTTCACGCACAAAATTAATCTTTATGGTCGACTTGAGAACGAAATTCCAAGAAATACCAGGTACATTCGAACTGGATTACAGACAAAGAGGAAATATCATGCTCCAATGTATTTCTTTAGCTTTTTTTTCTTCAATCGAGTAACTTCTTCCTTGTGAACTGCTGATTTCTAGTAAAGTATGCGTGCATTAGTTTCAACAAGGTTAGAATGTCAAAGATAAAGTTGAGTTCTGGTCGTGTGATTGCATTGTGACTGAAAGAAACGGTGTGGAATCGATCAGAAAAAGTTGATCATGTAGCATATTTAGTATTGGTGTCTACTCAGAGCAAGGTTCTGGACTCATTAAAATGATAAGAAATTTGACCTAGTTTTGGTAAAGTAACAAGCACTGTACACAGAAAGATGTATATGGGACTACACAAGCATGTGCCATCAAATTGGGGCCTCGTTTTTAAGATGTTACTTGTCTTATTTAGAATATGGAAGCAATTGAAAAGCCATGCTTTTCCTCTGATGTTCTTCCACACCTGTATAATAACAATGATAACGCTCACAAAAATATGTTTCACCTCTCCCCAGAACTCAACCTTCTCTTTAAGGCTTATCAACACTAGTGTGGCTAGGAGGGATTATACCACACAGCGAGGTCACTGACAGGTGGCTATCTCATCAACTCAGCTCTCAAATAACATAAGAAATTGAGGATCATGGGGGACCAACAGGCACCGATTGGGGAAGTTTTCTATATAGAGGGAGCAAGTAGCTACAAGTAGGACAGTGGGGCTTTAAGTAAAATATGCTGGGCATTCTTTCGCGTCACTAAAATATAAGACATATGGCATCCAAGGCAAAAAAAAGAGACTTATTCGCTACATTTCAACAGGTTGTTTTAGATTCTTTCTTAAAGCTATACTAAATAGGGCTCCTTGTTAAAATATGTTAACGATCTACAAAGTACATTGTATAGATTTAAATAAGATTTCGTGCCCGGTAAACACGTAGTCGCAAGTTTAACAAGGAAATGTCCCAGCCGGGTAAGAGAATTAGGATTCCCGCTTCGTTGAATTTCAGGAAAATTGCACCTTTTATTAAAAATAGGGACTATAGTAATGTTTTATATTTCCTCTTCAAGTAGAGTTGAATCAATGACTTGTAATGACTTCAAGATTGTATAGGGGTCAATTCTTAACACTTCCTGATTTGAAGGGCTTCCAAGGGCGTTCAGCTAAAATAAATTCTTGAGAGTTTTTTTCTTCCAAACTTAACCAAATCATAGTATAGTAATAATGACTGCTTTGAGAGACATAGTTGTTTTTATACGCTCAAGGGGAGGTTACAATCGAGCTATTGCCCGAGGCTTGTGTCTCGAATGAGAGACCTTTTACAAATTTCCATTTTGGGAGTATTGTAAAAACGTTTATTGTTGTGACAGCCTCTAGTGCGTTACGCAATACAGGGCATATCTCACAAAATGCAACGAGGTTTTGTTTCTAAAGAAATACTCAATCTTTCTAAATGAATGTAATAGGTCATGTTCTAGCAGTTTCTCCTAACATTCCTTATGTATATTACACAATTTCAATTTAGTTTTTAGCTGTGATTTTATTATTTTGAATAAACCATTAAACTACTTTATGATATTATGATATGTCATGTTATGTAAGGGAACCTAAATTACAAGCTATGCTTTCTTAGGTTTCCTCCGCAATACAGCAAGCAATTATCTTCTAAGTCTCAATTGTATATTAATACTGCATTACACGTACCATGTTATGTATATTTCTCGTTTGTTGATATTTCATTTGGAATGACATTGTAAAACGAAAAGCTTTGTAAATTTTATTTCCTGTTATTGTCGAAATAAATGGAATGAAATGAAATGAAATATCAAGTCAAAGCAATATGACTCATTTTGTTTTCTCATAACCCAAACCAATCTGATTCATCGACCCTTCAAATATAAACCTACTTCTGTCTGAGTTAAACAGGAAAGGAGAGTAAGTGGACAATTCCGATATAAATCAGATTAATCAATTGACACTTCAAATACAAACCCGTAAACATCCTTTTCGATGTAGATTAGATACCACTCCACAAAAGTTCATAGAAACAAAATTGCGCACTCTATTCGTGCCACCATTTTGTTTTGTATATTCCTATCATCATTACAGATAGCATACTCCTGACGACTCACTCCTGACGACGGATAGTCAACCTGTTCGAAACGTCGAGCCACTCCCGACACTCATCCTCTCCAAGCGCTATAGTTCTCCTTAGAACTATAAGCTAAGAAAGATAACCAACAGTCTTTTTCAAGACTACACACCCTCAAGAGAGATTACCGAGAGTCCTTTTTAGGACTCCTCAACCCTCCCTCTCTCTCACATGGTGCACCCGCACGCCTACTGTATATCTACATCACCATGCAAGCCGACACTTACAAGCAGCAACAAATAGCATAGTACATGCATTTATGATGATCTTCAGGTTTTTTTGTTCATTGATATTACCCATTATTTCTATTTTTGAATCAATTCTTTTAAATGTTTACACATGTTTTTTTTTCTATAACAATGTCCTTTATGGCATATTTTGCCCAACATGATACTCTTTCTGTTAATAGCCTGCATGCCCTGCATGAATGTACCAATAATTTGATTTTGTCTTGGGTTATTATGTCTCCTTTTTGTGCAAGAATGATCATTAAAGGGATGTTAAAAAGTAATCAAATTAGTCATTTTGAACGAGAGTATTTTACGCCTTAATAGTGTTTGAAATTATGTCGTTTTCTTCTTAATCAATCTCATTATTTCACATGAAAATTTGATTTAGTGCTTTTGGTAAACTTTCCAATGTCCCGAGGAAGGCCGGATGACCAGAGTGATTTAAATTGGTTTTATTTTTCTTCCAAGGCAGCTTTATTTGGGGAGCATGCTCCAGAACACATTATATTTCACCTGTTATTTTCATCATATTTTATAAGGAGTTTCATTTTTATCATGACGTGCCTGTAGTTGTATATCTTTTGATGTGCCGAATGAAATACTACTACTACTACTACTACTACTACTACTACTACTACTACTACTACTACTACTACTACTACTATTACTACTACTACTTCTATTAATACTACTACTACTACTATTACTACTACTACTTATATTACTACTACTACTACTCCTACTACTACTACTACTACTATTACTACTACTACTACTATAGTACTACTATAGTACTACTACTTCTACTACTACTATTACTACTACTACTACTACTACTACTACTACTACTACTACTACTATTACTACTGTTGCTGCTGCTGCTACTACGGCTGCTGCTACTACTACTACTACTACTACTACTACTACTACTACTACCGTACTACTACTACTACTACTACTACTACTACTACTGCTGCTGCTGCTGCTGCTGCTACTACTGCTGCTGCAGCTGCTACTTCTACTACTAATACTACTACTACTACTACTGCTGCTGCTACTACTGCTGCTGCTGCTGCTACTTCTACTACTACTACTACTACTACTACTACTACTACAAATGCTCAAGGAGTATTAGCGGTTAGATGCCAAAACTAGGCAGGAATCAGTTTTCTTCTTCTTCTTCTTAATTTCTTCTTCTTTTCTCCTCATCTTCTTCTCCTCCTCTTCTTCTTCTTTTTTGCATACCCTACCTGAT
The DNA here is from genome assembly GCA_035222895.1 of Strongylocentrotus droebachiensis. Taxonomy (NCBI): domain Eukaryota; kingdom Metazoa; phylum Echinodermata; class Echinoidea; order Camarodonta; family Strongylocentrotidae; genus Strongylocentrotus; species Strongylocentrotus droebachiensis. Next base: position 303,336 of record JAVYIG010000851.1, on the reverse strand, counting down.
GAGTCCATGATACATATTCTACATATTCTACTCGAGTCCTTCAACTTATCATCAGCAAGGTTTCCAGAAAATGTTTTTATGTCTATACGCCTGTATGTCAGGAAATGCAAATAACCTTTTACTCAGTAAGAGAAAGCCGACAAAATCCTTTTGAAATCCCTTTCAAATTAATGTCGGGTTTAATATCACATCGACTTTTTTCTTATCTATGCACGTCAATCTAACGACTAAATATTGAAAATGTCAATCTCTGGCTATGCTGATAGTTTATTCGGTCAACAATTTCATTTGTTGTTTGCTTGTTTGGTGTGTTTTGATGATATCAGTCTGCGTGGATGAACTATAAAGTGGTTAAATAAACCACCAAGTCTCAACAAAAACACTTTAGTAGTGACTCATAGATGTGAAAATACTGATTAATCTAGATTATTTTGTAAGCCCACTTTTTCTTTCACGAGCGATTCATAAAAACACTGAGGCACTTCCTGGTGTAGAATACGTTGTCGCCCTCATTTTTTTGGTCTACTTTTTTCTTGTTTCATCATTTTTTTCTCATCATGCTATATGATACTTCTTCGATGAATTTGGAAAGCTATAAACGATCGGGGTTTATGAATTAAAAAAATCTCATTTTGAGCTCAAACAAAGCCCTCTTCAGTAATTTTTTCGTTTTCATGTTATTTGAAAAGTGGTTTATTATTTTAGCATTCATTGAAACACATGAAAAAGCGTGATTCCACGACAATAGGGTCTTAAACACACAAAGGAATGGGAAACCACAATGGGGTGCCATTCTGCACATAACGGTAGTTGCAAGATATCTTTTCCTCTGAAATTCTAGGGAAATCCTGTAAGTGACGTTTTCTGATTTCCCCCAATGAATCAATTTCAGTGTAATATACTATGAAAATCAATCCGAGTCAACTGCTATATAGGATATAATTCTACAATGAACTGTAAACAGGTCAAACAAAAAAAAAGTGAAAGGTCACAAAACTGTTATACATGCCCGGCGCCATATTGTCTGACTTACACGCTGGCGAGAACCCCCCCCCCCCCCCCCCACCCGGTCGCGTTATTTTCTTCTGCGGCACAGATTGGGGCTTTTTTGTTAAAAGGTGTCTTGATTTAACCCTAACCCTAACCCTAATCCTAGCCCTAACCCTAACACTAAACTTTCCCATAGACTCAACACGCTCCTAACCCCAATATGTGCCGCCGAAAAAATAACGCCCCCCGGTCCCCGGTCACACAAGTATAATTCATAACTTCAAACCCTAGACCCAACTCTATACCTATACCTAAACCTAACCCTGAAGCTAACCTAAAACCTAATCTCACCCTTAGTCAGCATGCACCGACTCTAATTTAACACTAAAACACACTTCCATTAAGTCCTGAGCCGCAGATAAGGTGCTCTGATATTCTAGAAATCCCTTTCTGCCGGGTACGTGTATACATCACATGGGTGGATAGTGGGAAATGTACATGCCTTGCCAAAAGGACATACACCCCACGCATGCAATTATAATTTTACACAGCTATATTGATCTCAATGTGACTTTCAACAGAAACTAGGCTCGGTGACTAAACGCAGACGGAAATGCATAAGGCAAGTTTCATAACGATATCATAATTCCAGGAACGGTTAAACCATATTGACAGACCCCCCCCCCCCCCCCCCCCAAAAAAAAAAAAAAAAAAAGAGTCTGCGCAGTGTCGAAATCGATATTGCTATTGTCTTAGTGATGCTGCTGGAAGATTTAGGGATAAAAAACAGGAAAGAATGTGATTTATCTTCCTCATGCCACGGCTAGGCCAAGACGTGATCGGAAACATGTTTTAACCGTTGTAGTTTACCTCGCAATTACTTAATGGATTTGCAATGTTAACTAGGACCACAAAACGGATGTTTTTCCAATCAATTTCTATTTTTCATAATCAATTAACAGAGTAAGGCTCCAGTAACCCAGGGGTAACAGATGTATTACTCATATCAATATAGATTAAAATATGTCAATGAACGGAATAAAGTCCCGAAGTTAGAAAAGAAGTTTGAATTCGTGAACAGACAAGGAAACAGAAATAATTACACGTTAAGGGTTTAATAGGGGAAGGACTTGGTTTTAACGTTTTAGATACAGAGACCTTCATCGTTCATAAATCAAATAAAAATAGGAAATAGGTAAATTGATATATGAATTTACATAGCGCAGCTACTTAACAAGATGCTACTGCGCTCATTATAACGTATCGTATCATTTCACCCTAGCTTTATGCAGGTGCCAAGTCGCCCCCTGATAAGGTGCTTAATGTGAGCTACCATGATAAGCATACAAGGAATCTTTTCCTACCGGGTACCCATTTACCTCACCTAGGTGGAGATTGACATATAAAGATTTATGTTTTGCCGAAGGACATTAGTACCATGGCTAGTATTCGAACCCCGAACCTTGTGATGGACAGTCCGGGGACTTATCGTCTAGACCACAACATCTCTACGTATATACCATTGGTGCAAAACAGAATTAAAATGGGTTAAAATCAGTGGTGATATATAGGGGGCACAGGGGGTACGCCCCCAGCAAAAGAGAGGTGGAAAAGGGAAACAGAAAAATACAGAAGAAAGAAAAAAAGGGGGTGGGGGAGGAAATAAGGAAGAAAGAAAGAAATAAATGCAGCAGGAAAAGAAGAAGCATGTACTATAAATGCTTACTTCTTTTGCCTTGTCAGGCAGTCAGGGAATGGTGTATATCGGGACATTCCCCCATCACACCCCCTCCCCCAGCGAACCCTAGATCCGCTACTGAAAGGACAAATTTATAAAAAAAATCCTACCTTTATCACAGGCGAGGCCAGTGAAGCCGGTTGCACAAGAGCACCCGTAAGGGTCGGGCAGGCAGAACTGCATGAACCGACATGAGTTAGCTGTGCAGTCAAACTCGCAGCTGGGTCCATACTGGTTCGCGCCACAACCTGAACGCATAATATGAAGGTGAGAAAATAGAGGCATGATTATAGAATAAGTAGCTATATTTATAACTTAGACTAGAGTGGATCAACTTTCGTAATATGATATTTGCGTACCAGGTTCGTTAAACGGTGATCTCTCGGTTAGTATATTGGTATTATAATTCGCAATTTTGTAAAATCGCCATTTTATTCTTAGTCTCAACTATAATACAATATTGCTTATTTAAATGCTTAAAGCCCCTCTAAAGTGTTGGGAGCCCCGAATTCGCCAACAATTTGATGACCAAATTTCACTGTAATTGTCTCACAATATGAAAGAGGATGTCATTAAAAGCACACTTATGCAAACAATTTCCCCCAAAATGTGATTGTAAAAATATAGTGATAAAAGAATACATAATTTTGGTTTTGTGTTGTACGCAAAAAACCAAATGTTGTATTCTTTCGTCAATATTCGACTTCAAACACATTAGTTCTGAAAATCCTTGCAAAAATGTGTCTTAAATGAGATCCTCTTTCACACTATGTCGGATACAATTTCAGTGAAACTTTGGCATCAATCTTTTGAAGCTCCCAACACTTTAGAGGGGCTTTAACTTAATCGCAGTAGGAGGGTTTTAATGCGCTTTTTATAAAAACATATTGTTCTCTTATTTTCAATATCATCAATCATATCACGCTGACGTGAGCATTATATAAGAACCTATAAAGGAATGAACAAGCAATGTTCGTATATCTTACCGATTTCACAGGTATCGCCGTGGAACCCAGGGGGGCAAACACAAACCCCTGTGACGTCATCGCACTCTCCTCCGTTACTACATATCGGACATTCGTTGGTGCATCCAGTGCCCCAACGTTCAGCAGGGCAACCTGAAAAAGGGAGATATGGTTGTAAAATCTATAATTGTATTAACGAGCACATGATGATATTAATATTGAACTTTAAAAAAGGGTACAAATTAAGCACAGAGAGAGAGAGAGAGAGAGAGAAAGAGAAAAAAAAGAAAGCAAGAAAAATACAGAAAAAGTTATATCTTCTTATCGCTCGTCATTTTTATTATCATCTTCTTCGTTATCAATCCAATTCTATGATTATCATCATTATGATCACCATCATCATCACCGTTACCATCATCACCATCACCATCACCATCACCACCACCACCACCATCAACATCACCATCACCATCACCATCACCATCACCATCACCACCACCACCACAATCATAATAATAATAATAATAATACATTTATAGAGCGCAGAAACTATCCAACATTAAGTATATATTCTACTACGCTACAACTTACAAGAGCTCCTGATATGCCTAGATTTACAATTGATTAAAAAGATGTGTTTTCAGTTTCGATTTAAAGACATGTTTACAGATGGTGATTTCCTGACTTGAAATGACAAGTCATTCCAGAGTTTTGGAGCTGCACAAGCAAATGCTCGATCACCTAGCGTTATTTTTGTTTTGATAGATGGGATCTGCAGCAACAAAAGTATCTCGGGAACTGCGCAAGTTGCGATTGTGTTGATTAGGTTTGAAATTCAACAGTTCTTTGACATAAGTGGGAGCTTGACCAAGAAGTGCTTTACATAAAATCAGCAAGATTTTGAATGTTATTCACTGGCGTACTGGTAACCAATGTAGATTTCTTAACATTGGGGTGATCCGTGTGAATTTGGAGCAACCACAGATCAGCCTTGCACAGGTGTTTTGACCCCGTTGCAATCTCACTATTTGAGAGTCAGGGATCCCATACAGTAGACCATTACAATAGTCCAACCTATTGGTGATACATGCATGAACAATGTCTTTCGTAATGTCCTTATCTAAATATTTACCAATACGTCTGAGATTATAGATCATGTAGTATGCTGATTCACAATCATTTGTGATGTGCTCTCTCATATTCAAATTCGAATCGAACTGTACTCCGAGATTTCTTGCACTAACAGATGGTTCTATTACAAAGTCCAAAGTCTCCAATTGATACACTGTTTAAGTTGATTTTGGATGTCTGTTTAGGTGTGCCAATGATCATTAATTCAGTTTTACCATCAACACATGTTTCTAGATGTGAGACACATCGCTCTTTAGCATGTTCATCAGGTCTGAATGATACATAAAGCTGTGTGTCATCTGCATAGCAGTGGCATGATATCTCGGGGAAATTCGTCACCATCATCACCCCCACCATCACCACCACCACCACCACCACCACCACCACCACCACCACCATCACCACCATCACCATCCCCACCACCACCATCACCACCACCACCACCACCACCGCCATCATCAACACTACCATCACCACCATCACCACCACCACCACCACCACCACCACCACCACCACCACCACTACCATCACCACCACCACCACCACCACCACCACCACTATCACCACCAACACCACCACCAAGGGTGTCGTCGTCACCATCTTACCCCTGACAATGAGTCTCATGTAGCCGCCTTGGGTGTGGTCATCGGGTGGGTACGCCTGGTAGATACCCGCATCTCCTTGCCCCACCGCTGGTATAATGTACCTGTCGTTGAATCCGAAGCGGGTTGCGTTATAGGGGAGTGGTAGTTCGTCGTGTGCCCAGATGAGGTAATCAGGGGTGCGAGTTCGGGTCGTGATCTGCATGGTAATGGTTATGTTATCGCCAGGGCTGGCCGTCACGGTGAAGTGTTCTGGTTTGACCTGGGCTGTAAAGGGAAATCGTATTTTTAAGATGATTATATTTATATTTCTATGGTTTTATATTTCTGAAGAATAAACTGCTTTTATGATTAATTTTCTATCATGAAATTCTTGAGGATAACAACTAATTAAGCCAGAGTAACAGCGAATCCTTGTTGAAAACCCAGTTATATGTCGTGACTTTATTCTTGGGAATTGTTCTTCTTTTTTTCTTCAAAAAGAACACTTTAAAATGTCCCCGACTCCTGAGCATGCTCATTGAAAATGGATTGAAAGGTCAATAAATTTGACCCACATCATTTGAATCTTTCTCCCCTCCTAAATTAAAAACATTGACGTTGCTTTATTAATTTACCTCAGCATTTATTATCTTTTGGTCCTCATTTCGTCGAAATTGGCGCGTTTTGAAATGAAAACGAAAGTCAGGAAAGTAAGCCACTCTTATCGATTTTCCTCAGACGAAGTTTAATTCTCCCGATAGTTTTGCTTTTTGTTTATGTCACCGTAAATCATGGTCAAAAACAATGTTTGCATAATTATTGGCAAAGATAACAATGCATGGATGTTGATAGTCCACTGGAGCTATAAATCAATAAAGTATGCTCTTAAAACTAGATTTCGATTATAAGCAAATTAATTCATAAATCAATAAATTATGCTATTAAAACTAGATTTAGATAATAAACACATTCTTTGTTATTCTATCTGAACGACGATAACATTCCTGATAATTAAAAGAGAAATGAGGGTTGACAAGTTTGATAGCATTTTACAAAAGTGATATAAGGAAAACAAAACAAATGTTTGTATAAAGGGTTGTGCAGAGCGATCATTGTTCACATAATTATGTATGATAGCTGGTCTTTGGCCGAATGTGGTATAAGAAAATAAGATAATACATGTCCATCGTAATACTTACGGATATTCTTGAACAGATATCAAAATATGCTAAGGATTCATGCGATTTATAAGATATGTATTTGTTTATACTTTGAATACTAAACATTTAGTGATTTGCTATACTTTTGTAAAAATCTATTCAATGTTTATTTGAACATATTAGTCACTCCATATACCCCTACATTTCTCTTTCCTCCAGGGTAACTTTTTCTTCCTCTTTACTCTGTCACTCTACTTGTCTCCTCATCGCATGGTCGATATATTTCACTTTCGTCCACGCCTTTCTCTTGTTTCTCTGTTGTCTCTGTTCTTGGTGGTCTTTTCTTTGATATACCCGAACTGTTTTCACTGTTAAATGTGCATATTGATTTTTTGATTATGTTCATTTATTTTTGGAATTTCAATGTGTTCATGTTAAGGGCCCAATGAAAAAGCAGGTCATCTGAACGGGCCGCTCTTTTTAAATATGAGTGATAAATAAAAAATAATAATAATACAACAAAAAAAATCATCTTATAAGTTATAGTTTAATGAACAGTACCATTGGCATTTGATTATACAACCCAGACTGCTTTTTATCACCCACCAGTTCTTTTTAACCTCCCCCTCCCCCCGCCCCCGTCCATACAAATAAAGACCACATGTTTTGTTTTGTTCCCCTTTAAAAACTACCTGCCTATAAAGACCGATTTTTGTGTTTCATGTAGGTGGTCTTTCTAAACAGGTTTGACTGTAACCGTTTTCAGGTCAAATCAAATTAACCATACCACACGCTTCCCGCATAGAGTGAATTGTTAAACTTCTTAAAAACCAAGATCGCATTTGTTCTACTTGTATACATGTATATATTACAGTGTGTTAAAAGAAGAGGAAGAAAAACTTAAAAATTGGCTGATATGCGTCATAGCCAATACAGGTTAGGTAGGGTACCAAAACTGAAATCTGTTATTTTGATAAAAGTCAAAATAAACTCTGTTTCACCTTCCCTTCCCTTGTAGTAGAGCTTTAGAGAGTTTCCAAGCTGCTTGACTCATTATAGTGTAGCAAGTCCAAAAAAGGAACACGATCCTATGTTTCTTGTCTAATAATAACGCCCAGCAACAGCCGTGAGATGCATTTATGACGAGATGCTGTTCTTTCATACACACACGAGACGTGGTAACCATGGTAACGAGAACAAACTCTTTCTCCAGACATCCCGATCCCCGCGCGTCCCCGGGCTCGATCGGCACGACCTGAGATGCGTGTCTGTAACCCCGGTCACAACGCAGACCGACTCCAAACAATCCGATAATATTTACAATTATGATACCTTAAGCTACGGTCACAAAGGTTCGTACGAATCTCCTTCTTTCCGAATTACCATCGTCTGAAAATCGTTCGTACGGCGTTCGTAGCAGTTCGTAACGGCATTTGTGACCGAGGCTTTAGTCACACCGCTAAACTGAAATAAACCAACCGATAACCTAGATAACCTATTGTTTGCTAAACCGACTCTAAACTAACAGATTTCGGCCATTTAGGGTAACGTAATATTTGCTTCAGTCCGATGTCGGTCATGTTGCTCACACTGGGGTATTAGCTATTTAGTAATTTTTTTTTTGTGTTAGTCTATTGTTTATATGTGACCTGTTTCACAAACTATGTTATCAATATCAAACTACAATCATTGTTATAAGCTACTGAAATCTTTATATTTTATTGGCTGGGAGCGAATTTGTTATAGAATCAAGGGATTCCTAATTTTAGGGTTTATGAAACAGGGCTCTCGTGTCTGTCGCCTCAGTGTGACTGAGGGCATGAGTGTGTCAGGTTTAGCAGTTGGGGATAATGAAAAGGTAATTATCTTGATTTATGTTAATCAAAAGAGAGGTCCAAGCTCGGGTTTTGTCATCATTTTTGAATGAACGAAAAGTCAAGTATATATCCACGTGCCACGTTGACTAATTCAATCATTGAGCAGGGTTTGTGAAGAGATATCTGGAGAAGCAAGGATTGTATGAAGTATGAAGACAGCTCGAACAACGGTGTAAACATTTCAGTAAAATATGTGGATGAAGTGAAATACTGATAAGGACAAAGATGAAGATGATTATAATGATTAAAATTATCATAATTATCATCACTACCACCATCATCATCGTCATTATCGGCATCATCATCATCATCAACATAATAATAATAATATTAACAATAAAAATAATAATAATAATAATAATAATAACAATAATAATAATGATGACGATTTTAATGAAGATGATGACGATAATATTAATGATAATGATAATAATTATATTAATCAATAAGTTATAATTGAACACAGAATGAAAATTTGGTAATAGTTTGAAGTGAGACAGACAAAAGATTGATGCTTCCAGTGAACGTAGACCCACTCGTAACAACACTATGCAAACAAATTTCAAATTGGTTTTCTTATAACGTCAAAAATATAGTACAGACGTATAAAGTATTTGCCTAGAGAATCACACCGATATATAATTAACTCTCGTAAAAATGTTATGGTGAAAATTATTATTTTTTTGAAATATTGTATCCTGACCTTTCAAGCAAATGGATTTGAGTTACATTTAAAGTAGAAGCATGCATACAGAAACAGTGAAGTCTTTTTATAAAAGGAAACATACAGGCCTGTATTATTTTAAATAGAGTGTTCTATTTCATTGTATCCATTTGACCTAATCATAACTCCTTGATTTTACCTACAGAACTACCTGATATCAACTTCTTGTTAAATTTGAAAATCCTTTGTAAGTTATGATTTTCAAACGCAAACGTGTCTAGGCATGTTTAATTGTTTATTGCTATCATAACAGAAGAATCTAGATCTATCTCATGAAATCAGTTTTATCTTAACTATAATCATGTTCTTAGCATTTTCCTTATTTTTTTTCTTTCCGTTATTTGTTAAGTATCTTGAATAATATAACGTAAAAACACGTTCGAACACGACTTCCTCGGATTTAGGCATTCTCTATCCCCATTGAAAATCAGGATGTATGGGCGAGTAGATACCAGTTACTATGGTTACTAACTAAAACAATATAAGTTCACAAAGTTAACAACGATATCAAACATAACAAAGATTTTTTAAAGCACTTTACCAAAATTCCTTCAGAGAATCAAATGTGGATTGATTTTTATACGAAGAAAAAAAAAAGTTTGTGTAAACGGTCCGATTTCTTTTTATGAAAGTTTTGTTGGGGGAAGGTAGCGCAAACTGATTCAATCTTAAACATTACAAATATTCGCAAGTATGACTAGGACCTATTGATACTATTCCATCGTTACGTCAATGAATATCGCGATAGTAGAAATAAAAGAGCAACGATGAGTAATGAATCTAATGAGTCCTTCTATCATTATGACGTATATAGATACGTCATAATGATAGAAGGACACTTCACTCAGTCTTTATCATGTAGCTTACAAATAGATGCCTGTTTGATTGTTTGATTGATTGTTTGATTTTTGTGTAAGTCTGTACATGTATGTATCTCTGTCTGTTAGTTTGTGTGTTCCTTATAACTCATTTTGTTTGCAAAACCGCTCTGTCAAACGCATGCAACCAGACATTAGCTGCACAGTTTCTTGTTGCTTAATATAAATATGATTTTATGAATGGTACTAGCGCTTTAATTGTTTTCTTTATTTTTTCTTTTGACTATCAGTAAGTGTTTCGAATCATTTTTGAATCGGTGTTTTATTTATTTAACATACAGTACTTAAAAGAAGTACAGCTATACAAATCGGAGCACTATACTGACTACACACACCTAACAGCGCTGTTCCTCAACAATAATAATTCTCCTTCAGAAGAAAATGAAACTGAAACTCTTTAAGTCACCGTGACTCAACCAAAATTTGAAGTGTATTTCGACCCGTCCGGCTAAGCAACATTAGAGATGTAGTATAAATCTTGCTATTAATATAATCAAAGAGTCGATCGATATAATAACGCTTTTTTGGCCCGCAAAACGACACCGTACCAGAAGTACATGGCATATTCATTGAGAAACTCTTGAAGTCACCAGCTCAACCAAAAATCCAAGGACGTCACCAATATAGAGATTCTGTGAGGAGGGTTTCATTATGAAAAAATTGAAGCTAGGTACATGTAGTAGACAATAAATGGAAGAGCCCCCAAACCCTTACAGCCCCACCCCTCCCCATTATAATGGTGGCTTGCTCAGAAATGATGTCTCACATTTACATAAATGTCTAAGATTTACATCCAATTTTATCGTTAAATCCGGAGCTCGGAAAAAGGATCGGGGAAAAAATAACATTCAAATTTAAGACTATCGTTAACGAGGACAACAAAAAATGTTAAGTTAATCCATCTTTTCGTTTTTATTATCTTATCTTTTTGTATATCTCTTTCACCATATCAACAGCCAGACTTACTCTATTGGTGTAAACTGGTCTTTATAATCGGGCGGAAGCATGGGTAGATAAACCTCCTGCCACAACCTCACTCAGTTTCCTCTACTACAGGAAACACCATCACACTCATAAAACTTCATTTTACTCTCTCTGACAAAGGCCCACCCCAGCGCCATTTTGAATTAGACATATTGTGTTGATAGTACTACAAGGTTGTCCTTTACAACGCTTTTAAAACAAACTTCTAAACCCGAGCCTCAACAGTCCGTTGTTCCTGTCTGTAATAATAGGCAACGATGGTCATTGTACAAATTTCCGATGACTTTGAAAAAGTATGCGCTATTTTTATCTCACATGCCTGGAAAAAAAATGAAACACCAAAATAATGAATCGCAACTCCCTCTGATAAACCTCCTAGACCGGCCCGGCGCTATTTTGAATCATACCCGTTTCGATGGTACACATGAATATCTACAAGCCTCTTGCAAACTGTTCTTGATTACGTTCTACAAACACACTCTCCATTAAGTCTCAAGCACCTGAGATTCAACTATCCGTTGTTCCTGTCTGGTTAACATCGCAGTAATAGTCAATGATGGTCATTACCTAAATTTCCGATGACTTTGAAACTAAAATAATGGCGCTATTTTGTGGGCTGCCATTCCTGAAGAACTGTACCATTGGAAATAGTATTATGAGGAATAAGATTTTAGGAAAATTATGATTAATATTGGCAAATAAAACTTCAGGAAATGCCATCATCTAAAGATTTAAAGTTGACGAAGAAATTCCAAGATCTTTTGAAGTTCCACTTTCCGTTTTGTGTTTATAAGTTTATGTTTCCTGTTTTATTTTTTTTCTTCGTCTTCTTCTTCGTCTCCTTCTTCTTCTTCTGTTTCCTCTTCACTTTCTTCTTCTTCTTCTTCACCTTATTCTTGGTTTCCCCTCCTTCTACTTGACTCTTCCTGTTCTTCTTATTGTTGTTGTTGTTCTTTGTCATCTTCCTATTCTTATTCTTCTTTTCCTTCTCCTACTTCTTTTCTTTCTTCTTTTTCTCCTTCTTCTTCTAATCCTTGCTGTTCTTCTGGTTCTTTTATTTTTTCTTGTTATTGTTGTTGTTTTTGTTGTTCTCCTTGTTGTTGTTGTTCATCTTCTCCTGGTCCTTCTTCTTCTTCTTCTTCTTCTTACTCCTTTCCTTTTTCTTCCTGTTCTTTGTTCATTTTGTAGAATATAACCGACAAGACCGGTGGCGTCGTTTGACTGCATCGCCTACTTTAACAAGAAGTGTTTGCAGAATCAGAGCATACAAGGTTTAATCATTATCCCCTTTATCTCACCCAATTTAAGACATTCTTGCTTTTTATTTGAATGAGAAAAAACACAAGGCATACTATAAAACCGTATCTTTATAAAGTATATGAAGATACTGTGATGACCTTTAATGCAAACATTTTATTCACGTTATAAAGAAACCTCATCAAGAACCAGGAATCGATTTATACAATCTCTCTTCTCTAGCTCTCTCTCTCTCTCTCTTTCCTTTTTTGTCATTTGAGAGAAAGGAACCCGTGCCGACCCCGCCCAATTGCCTCTGGACATTTTTAGGTACATACTTTGCAACCAAATAATACCAGTTTGAATATCAACATATCATTGTTGACAGCTGGGACCTGTTTCACAAAGCCTTTTTTCAATGACAAATGACAAAAATCAGTGACAAATCTGCTGATAACCAATCAGAAGCAAGGATTTCAGTAGCTTATAACACAAACTGTCATTTGTCAATGATGATAAGTTTTGTGAAACGCCCACCTGGTCACACCGCAGTCCTTGTATATAAGGAGGTCCCAAATAGGCCAATTAGATTGCTTCGCTGCTGCTCAGACGATGCCGTGTATCATTTAATAAAAAGTAACTAATCATTTCTAGTACAAGTCATGTTACATAACAATTTTTTTGGGCGCACACGATGCAATAGTATCGCAATTTACCCTTATATCGGAGAAAGGCGACATTGCATAACAAAATACTAACTAGATATAAACGCAGGCCTCAACCTACCAGAAGAAAATTATTTAAGAAAGAAAACAAAACGCACTGTTAAGTCTTTACCCAACCATTAACAATCCTTGTTTTTGTACATTTTTTCCAGTTGGTGGCAATGACAAAAGTGGTCAATGTTCATCTTTATCTATCAAGGTGTATATACGTCATCAACGGTCATGGTAACACAAAACTCGTATTCTTAAGGTCTTAAACCGCGCAGTCGCAAAGTGCTACTCATTATTTTTTATCATCTTAAACGTTTATGTAGGACGGTTATCATGAAAGTGTACTTACTTTTGCCCAAGTTTTAAGTGGTCAGAATACATAGATTAATGAGGTCTACTTGAACGACAAGCGTTAAGCTCTTCATCTCATGGAAAATAAGACAAAGACATGTCTCTACTAACTAAATGACCATAAATCATGTCAAAGTGAAATCGATTTCTCAACCATAATTTGATGATATAAATCTGTTTTATCATTCGGATTATTCGTTTTGTTATAGAATTCCACAGGCCTACTCCATAAATTGGTGGAGACAGTAAAACCAAGGCTTTGTAACAGGTTTTTTTTGGGGGGCAATCAATCGTAAAATGGCAATGACCAATCAAGAACATTGTTGCATGGACATCTTGTTTAAATATCTGACCATGAACGAATCAGAATGGTAGATTCAAATTCATAATTGATAATATTTATACCGCCCTGCTTAGTTTAGACTACTCAGTACGAGCCAATGACACTTGTCTGTGGTTAACTAAATTTGGGAATATGAATCAAATTCCATTTTGTTATTTGTTTTGTCATCCACTTCATATATCATCATGGTATAACATTGATCTGTCTTTACGTTAACAGGCTCTGTCTTTACGTTAACTATACTTGACATGTTGTAGATATGTTAATGAATTAGATTGCATGATATTATTTTTCCCCGCCTGTCTTAATTTATTGTTATTGTTATTGTCTTTGTTTTATTGTTACGACCCCTCAGTAGAACAGCAGTCCTGCATTGGCACAGCTGAGCAGGGAGTTCTTTCCAAAATCACTTTGTAATATTATGTCATCATCCATGTTTTTAATAGTCCATAAATGAATTCAATCAATCAATCTCACCAATCCTATTTGAAAAAATTGAGCAATTTCTTGATGTAACAACCATGACACAGCCTAATTTCAGAAGGAGCTTTGTCAGCCAGGTATGTTTTTGATTTTGTTTGTTTGTCTTTTAAATGTTTTTGTTTTTGTTTACGGGGGTGATTGTTAGTAATTTGAAGTTTGAATGAAGGGAAATGCATCTTGGTGTTTTTGTGATGTAGCATGCTCAGAAGCATCTGTTCTTATTTGATATCTGTTTCACGTTTGTACTTCAGTTTTGTTTGTTTCATGAACTATATCATACGGAGGGTCATATTTTGCTGCATGATATACAAATAATACACATCAGTGAAGGCATTAGTAAGAATTACCCAAACAAGCTAGGTACCTTTGGAACACTCTAACACGCCCGAGGCGATGCCGAGGGTGTTTGGACGGTTTTGAAGGTACAACGTTTGGGTAATTTTACTAATGCCAGAACAAAATGATGTGTATTATTTGTTTTTAAAAGATTAAGTTTTATTTGTTTTTATGATGTTGTATAACATGATTTTACTAATGACCGGTCATTGTCATTTTATAATGACCGGTCATTATCAAAATTACATGTTAGGCAAAATAAATGCCTGGTCACGTGTACGCTCTCAACCAATCATTTGATTAGGATCCACGTCATCATCTTATAAATGAGAATAATGGTAGAAACAATGTAATCAAATTTACCATCTCTGTTGATCTTGACCGTCATGACTTTATGACCCTCGTCGAGACCGTGGCAGGAGTAGACCCCATATCGGGTATCTGCCCAGCTGGCGTTCCACTCCGCCACCAGATGACCCGTGTCGACCAGGGAAGGAGCGGCAGGGACGGGGAGCCCTTCGTCCGCTGGTAGCACCTTCTGAACAGACAGTTCATCTGCGCTTAGCTGCCCGCTCGCATCGAGGCATACCAACCGGGTGACGGCCCCCGTCACTAGCGGCGTGGAGTTGATGATGACGATTTCTTCTCCATTTGTTTCTGCAATTATGTCATATTTCGAGACATTAATAATGGTACAAAGTATAAAACAGCGTCAAAAATACATATCAAACTTAATTTAGGTCATTTCAAATGCACGTGTAAGCTGATGAAATAAAAAATGATGTCAAGGCTGACATCCTTTTCTTCTTCTTCTCTTGTTCTATATAGTTCACATTCTCTCTCTCTCTCTCTGTTTCTTACATTCTCTCTTTGTTTTTCCCCCTCTTCCTTTCTCTCTCTCTCTCTCTCTCTCTCTTTCTCACATACTCTCTTATATATTGTTCTCAACCACACACACACACTCTCTCTCTCCCACTCTCTATCTTTCACTATTCAGTTTTGACCACTTCGTCTGTCTTATCCTCCTTTATATAACACTCTTATTTTATTCCTACATCGTTGATCAGCTGATTATCCTTCTCTTTATTAGTTTTCTTTTGATTTGACAATAGTGTAGGCTTATTTATAGGGACTTGTGGGAAGTTCAGCAACATGCCATATAATTATAATAAGAACTCTTATTTCTAAACTCAATTACCGCAATATCATAACGCTTTCGCCCTTCGGGGTCAATTATCTTAGATTTTGTAGTGGCTTTAATATGGGCCTCCATCCACTATTCATCCCTTCTTCATTATGTAGCACTACTATGAATTGAAGTACCAATCATTTGGAGATACATATCGGAACGAAAGATTTAATATCGACATCAAATTAGATTAGTAGGCTATATGATTGTTACTTAATTATCTTGGTTTTGTCAAGACATATTAGTTGTTGCATATATAGGCTTATGTACTTCCGATTTTCAAAGCTTACAAAACTTGCTAAGAACACCATCGTAAAGCCTTTCGAAAATCGAGTGAAGGTTTTTTGTATAGCCCGTGTTAATCTTCATTGAATTATGTGAACATTACAATGACCAATTACGTAGGCACATGATTCCAATACGATATACAAATGGTATTGAAATTGCTTTTGATTTGTGGTTGCAATTAATAGGGGAACTGAAAACACTTCCCGGTTCAACAAGCGAATATATAACTTGTTGGTATGTGTGTAGCTTGTCGACTTTCTAAAGGCAGACATATGTTTTCCTTCTTATATCACCTTTATCTTGCAAAAATATAGGGCACTACACAATACGTCAAGTTATATGTTTTCAAGACCAGTACACAGGAAAGTATAAACTATACAATGAAAGACATTACATAACATACATTGACACATTCATCAAAAGTATACATGGAAAATATGCAAAACAGTTTACATATATAAACACCCAAAAGGTATATTTGAAGAGTAACATTATAAGGTGGGCTTTGGGCAAAAGATGAAAATATATAATTTTCAATTCATTTCACTACGATCACTGGATATATTATTAACAAGAGGAAAACTTAAGAGAATCGTTTGTTATACTTACGAGAGCTCTGGGCAATTATCAAAACGAAGAGAAGAAGGCACGGTCCACGTATCCACCCCATCGTGATTATAGTCCAAACAAGGAATAAAATGTTTATCCAAACCGATGAGAAGATGTCTTTATTCCATATAAATCTGACGTAAATATATCGAATTGATTCCCGATACTCACAAAAACACAATCGTCCACTATTATTCCTATGACTTAAATGTCACTAAGACATTTGCAAACACTCTGACAAAGACAAGATTGAGTAAAACAATTCTCTGCGATTTTAAAAGCTAAAACAGTCCCATGAGAAAAGTTATGAAGCGTCGCGAATTTGACACAGCATCAGCTGTAACGTGACGCGGTCAGGTGAAACTCTATGGTATATTAATCCACCAATTGGTGGTGTGATGCACTCGTCTGATATCCAATAAAATGTCTCCGAATATAGCTTTTTGGGTAATGGATCTCGATGGATCCCGGGTATGTACGAAGGACTGTCTATCAGGTCGGGTAATCTGGTAAGCCCGCTAGTGGTGTCGTCTGGTTCAGCGGGTGAAAAGACTGATATGAACACTTCCTGGTAATAGTTCCGGGAAATGATGCAGATTGTCATGGCAACGGTAGACCACCCCTCCATATTAGCCCTAATTAGCCTTCTTTCTATCATGCTATTTAAACAAAATATCAAACATTCTCTTTTTTCTCAGGTAATCAAATATTCATCTTTTTGTTATTGTTGTTGATACTTACTTTCTGTTATTTGTTTCCCTGTATGCTAAGAATCATGATAAATTATCGTATAATGTTTGATAGATAGTTTCAATAAATGAATATTTTGTAGTCTTGTAATAACTTTCACGCCTCCGTTTCATTTTCTATAAATGAATGCATACACTACATGGGTTGTCGTTCTGGTTTATGATCATTCAAAAGAACATAAAAAGACGGAAACATGTTTAGAGAATCATGTCTTATCTTTAAACGTTTTGTTTCAATTGATGAATATATTCTTGTCTTATATTGCCTTTCATGTCTCTATATAATTTCCTAGAATGTAGTCCATATATGGGTTGCCATTCCTTTGTACCGCCCCTTCAAGTAAGCCATTCATCGTGTGCCAAGTTTTTGTTTTTGCTCTCGTTTACTCACTTGCTATGCAATCTATTTAATCTTTATTTCATTCTCTCTCTTTCTCTCTCTCTCTCTCTCTCTCTCTATCTCTTTTTTTCTCTCTATCTCTTTTTTCTCTCTCTCCCTCTTTCTCTCCCCAGTCCCCCTTTCTCTCTCTCCCTTTGCATATTTTCTCTCTCTCCCTCTTTCTCTCCCCAGTCCCCCTTTCTCTCTATCTCCCTTTGCATATTTTAATTCTCTCTCTATCTCTCTCTCTCTCTCTCTCTCTCTCTCTCTCTAACTTTCACTTTTCTCTCCCCGGTATTTAAAAAAAATATTTTTCTCTTCTTCCCCTTAATCTTTTTCTTCTCTTTCCTCTTCTTCTTCTTTATCTTTCTCTTTCTTGTCTTCTTTCTCTTTCTTTTTCACTTTTCTATCTTCTACCTCTTTTTGTACTTCTCCTCTTCCCCCCTTCTTCTTCAAGATGATACAAAAAGTTATATTTGACGGACCACTATTATTTTATGCAGGTATTATATTATCACTCGAAATACCTTTTAAGTTTGGCAAGTTTTGTGGTTCGGTCTTGTGTACATTCATATAAGAGTGATTATCCGTTAGTTGTTTGAAATTATTGTTAAATGGCCGTTTTCAAAATCTCAGTATTTTATGTTGACTAAGTTTTTTTATATTCCCTGATGTATTTATGTACATGTAAGTCTAAAGGGCTTTCTCATTGATGACAAAAAAAAAAAATATATACATCAATACAAGGAACAAAAATGAAAGTAAATTGTTAACGATGGACATTTGCAAAACAGCGAATGGACGAAATAGTTTGCAACGATGGCCTATATATTAATCAAAAGAACGTTGACGACGGATCTAGTCCCAAAATGAGGCATTATTTGTCCTTCAACTGGCAGAGAAATATATAATGAATTTCTCCAAAGAAAATCCTCTATTTATGAAATGATTGTGACGAAAAGGTTTAGTCTTGATCCGAAGAATGTATATCTTCTCAGAAATGTGTTGATCAATCTCTAAGACTCTTTAGAAGTATAATCAATCAAGGTCTAAAAGTTATAAACTTCGTCTATCAACAAAAAAAACAATATTGGCATAATGATTTATTTAAAAGAGATGCGAACAAATTATTCCATCTTTATGGGCAACAGTGTATGTACGCCTGGCTGGAATGCTCCCCAGGGAGTGGAGAATGTGTATACATTGTGTGCGGGTAAGCCTGTATCCGATGACCGGGGTAATAATATATATATCTGTAAAGCGCTTTGATAGGGCCCTCCTGAAAAGCGCCATATAAGAAATAGTTATTATTATTATTATTATTATTATTACAACTCCTGACGATGAACCGGGCATTTCGTTAACTCAGAATTAAGAATTATAGATACAATGGAAAGGCCCTCAAAGGGAATCTATCTTGGTCATATTCATGAAATTCCTCTCTATTCTGGGTTAATTCGAATATAAAATCCTTGAAACATTGACCCCTACTGACATGACCCAATTACTTACCCAATACACTACATAAAGATAATAAAGAAATATTCCCACTAGTCTCTCTTATATACTATACCCATACCAATTATATGAACTTTTTTCGAATACGATATTTTCAGAATGAATTAATATATATTCTTGAAATGAACTGCCGGAAATATACCGGCGACCCCTTTAAAAAAGAAATTCACCTGTCATTTTTTTTATTTTTTATAGAAACACTGCCTATGATAAACTATAAGCAGCATGCTCTGTCACTCTTATCTATTGTTTCGACTCGCTTCTTTTTCCTCTTCTTCTTCTTTTTGTTCTTCTTTTTCTTCTTCTTCTCTTCTTCTTCTTCTTCTTCTTCTTCTTCTTCATCTTCTTCTTCTTCCTCTTCTTCTTCTCCTTCTTTCTCCTTTGCTCTTGCTCTTTTTCTACTTCTTTTTCCTTTCTCCCTTTCACTTATCCCTTTCTTTTTCTTTCTCTCCCTCTCTTTCAAATCGGACAGATAAAATAAGGAACAAAATACTGCGCGATAAAAAAAAAATGGTTATTACTATTATCATCACGTCTTAACAATATTAAACTATTGTGTGTTTCCTTATCAAGTGGAGTTGTCCAGTGTCCATCAGAGCATTACTCATCATCATGGAGTTACGATCTATCAAGTAGATATTGATGAAATCTAGTGTATATAACTGATGACGTGCTACGTTGCTTGTTGTTTCTGGTGTAAGAGAAAGGAAACAGGAAGTGATCTGCAGGATGACCCCGTATCCGGTTCATATCGGCCACTCTCAATGTGTACTCTAAACCTGTTTATTAGCCTTCAGGCATGTCGGGCTGGAGATTTGTGTGTGTGTGTGTGCGTGCGTGTGTGTGCGCGCGCGTTTGTGTGTGTGCCTCTCTCTCTTTCTCTCTCTCTCTTTCTCTCTCTCTCTCACACACACACAAACACACACACATTTATTATTTCTCTCTATCCCTGTCTCTACTCTCAATCCATCTCTCTCTCCCTATTTTCCTATTCATAAATCCAAATTATCCTTTTATCAGTGGCTAGCGTTCTGCTGCCCTATACTGGTGGGAGAATGTCGACCGCGAGCTAAAAAATTGGCCTGACGCGGCTTACCGGCGGGGGCGCTGTTCATTGTGAATCCCAAAGAGATTCGATTATACACAGTATGTCCTCCGTAGGAGGACTAGATGGACAACTAAAATCGTGACCTTTGACATTTCATAAGTTTTGCATTGGATGCATTATGGGGGTTTTGTCCGAACGACGGTTTTGGAGGGTCAATGAATATTCATGACAATGACGTAAAAAATACGCCAACTACTGTTTGTTGATTGGCCATCGACAAAATGTTTTAAGTATTAGGTCATGCATAAAACATTTTTTTCATTCCCGGAATTCCCTACGATTCGAGCACGGAAATGGCGGTTGTATGAACTGCAACTTTCAAGTTATTCAATTACGAACAATGAAACATTTTTATTTTAAGTGAATTTCTATTATAATAGAAGTTTGTCAAATACATCTCAGTGAAGCAGAAAATCTTCAGGCGAACATTGACATCGAAGTGATACCCTATGATATCAAGAAAAGTAGGTAAAGATCCATTTTGTGTGAAGGTCTCAGAAATGATTGTGATGTGTTCGTCATTGCAGTGAGGGGCTCTCCGCATTGTCAACCCCCTACCCCATCCTTATTTCTTTCTTCTGACCAAAGAATATTAACTGATTGAATGAACTCTAATTTAAGTCAGCGACGGTAATATTTTTTAAAAACAATCAGGATTTTACCGTAGGTAATTTCATTAGAGCACATCTCATAATTTTAAGTTCAGTTCATAGCTTGATTACCGATAGGAATCAGTCGTAGATGTTGACCTGTTGTAGACTGCGCAAATGGCACATTGCTAGTCCAAGCCGATGAAATCTCGTCGAGCGGTTTATGATTTTCAATTCGCCGGTGCTAGCTAGCCTTTAAACAAGGCCACATGCCTGATAGACGCCGAGCGACTAAAAAGAGACTAATCGCGAAAACCTGGATTTCTTATGTTAACCCTTGTTTCCGACTGGAATTCTCTACCGAAATGGTAGCGTCAAATCAGCGAACGTATCCTCGCACGACGTCAGCATATAGTATCCATCACACACACACACACACACACACACACACACACACACACACACAGTAAACTCTACGTAGTGCGAACATGGACCTACATGCTATGAACTACTACGTACGTGCTAAGACCACTGACCTAGCTCTACATGGAACGAATCACGAATGAAGCCAACTGGGAGATCGCCGTTCTGATTGGTCAATAAATCCAAAGTAGGCGTATTGGCATGCTAATATGTATCTATGAATAATTCATGCGGAGCAGTGAAACCCACTTTCCAAAAGGCCTCATGACATTCGTCATTCGGTCGTGCGTTCACTCCGGGTATCTAGACTCATCTCAGCCGCTTAGCCAGAGTCAACGAGGCCTTGTCAAAAGGCTAGTGCTAGCCGGCTGTAACACTCCACCAAGAAGCGACTGCGTTTCCTGAGCTGGCGCGGCTATAACTTTACAGTGTGTTACTGTAAAGCCTAGGCTAGTATTCATCCTATGAAGATTTGAGCCGTGATATTTTTCTTGTTATTTTATTATTATATTATTATATTGAGCAACAAATAAGCCACAAATAAGGTATCAATATATGCTCATCTGACCGCAATTAAATGCCCAAAACCCCTTGTCTTCCCTCCCCCCCCCAAGCCATTGAACGAAATATCTGACGACGTAATTTTCCAATTTCCGCGGCGAAAAAAAAACAAAAAAAAACGTTTGCTCATCTGACCGTAATTTTTTTGCCCCAAACCCCTGAGCTTCCTGGGGCTCCGCCCCCTTGACCCCACGCCAATTCATGACCTGCCAGTGACACAAATAAGGCCAAAAAAAAAAATTGTTTGGTTGTCCTCGATTGCTTTTCTGGAGTAGGGGCGGGCGGGCGGATTTTTTTTTTTTTTTTTTTTTTAAACTTCATTTTTTGTGTGTCTTTTTTTTTTTTTTTTCCCCATTTTTTTTTTTTTAAATATTTTTTTCCCCATACAAATAAAATTAATTGGGATTGTCAAGCATTTAAACAAACAAAGTGTATAAAACACTTTTATATGGTAAAAGACCAGTTTAATGTACAATGAATATCAAGACAAACACAGAAAGTATTTTGGGCTTTGAAATACAGCACCTTTTAAATCTCCACTGTACTACTTATAGCTACTTGCGCCCTCTATGTAGCAAACAATGGCTTATCGGTGACCATTGGTCCCCATGATCCTCTTTATCGTATTACTGAGAGCTGATTTGATGAGATAACCACCTGTCCAGCGACCTTGCAGGGTGGTCTAATCCCTCCTGTAAACTAGTACAGATGGGCTTTAAAATGAGTTTAAGAATGCTCAGAACCTGATTTGAATGACGTCATTTTGACATAGAAAAATAAAAATGGCAAGTTTAATAAATACCTAATTGCGTACTGAAAAGACAAAACTGGCAACGGGACGCATTTTGATCCTTGCAAATGCATAAAATGGTATGTTAGGCATTGAAGATTGCTCCCCCCCCCCCAAAAAAAAAAAAAAAAAAAAAAAAAAAAATAAATAAATAAAAAATAATTAAAAAAATTGAATTAAAAAAACAAAAAATATTTAAAAAAAAAAAAAAAAGGCGAGCGGCCCGAAAATGACGAGCGGGCGGTCGAGGACAACCAAATGATTTTTTTTTTTTGGCCTAAGGTATCAAAATATGCTCATCTGACAGCAATTAAATGCCTATACCCCCTGAGCTTCTGGGGGTTCCACCCCTTGACCCCCGCCGAGAAACGTTCATCGGGGCCTGCATGTAAGAGTGGCCCGGTGATGGGGATTTTTTTGTCTACCCCCCCCCCCCCCGCGCTGTACGATCGCTTGCCTTCTCGACCCCTACACGATATTTTTTGACATGCCCAAAATTGTTGTGTAGGAAGCCAGATCGACACCGATCAAGGTAAGACCGACCCCGATCGCCTTTGCCGACCGAGCCCGACCAGGCCAAAATAGCTTGATCGGGCTTGGTCGGGTTGGTTTAATCGGCAGTGGGAACCCACCATTAATGAACCTTCCAAGTTGATATCCCAAACCATAGAGGTCGTTTTTATCAGAATCTGACCCTGTGTATCAGATTTTCTTCTTCTTTCTGCTACTACAAAATCTTTAAAAGGGAGCATATTTGCTTCGGAGTAAAACATTACTGACTTTCGTAGGTATGGTTTCATATCCTGAACTTAGCATTTACATTTTCTCTGTATTTGTCCATATCCATTGTCAACCCGTGTTAAATTCCGTGGATAGATCGACTACTCATAATGTTTAAAAGATCAAGATATTCCTCATAGCATTTTGACAATTACTATTAATCATACGTTGTTTACCTTTTTTTTTGGGGGGGCGGGATCAAAACAGTGAGTCTGAAATAATTTGACCGTCACTGAATGAGGATGTAGGCTTACAAATTTTGGTTGTAAAGTTAGAATCTCACCGGGCTGCGACAGCTCACGACCTGTTCGAGACACAAAATTTCACTTGGAATCACAATGAATCGTTATAAATTTACGAATGTCGCACGAGCCACCGGCAAAGTTTGGGCCTAAATTCGCATGGAGTTCGCATTCATGTCATACACGAATTTTGCACGACATTTCGCGGAACCAAATTAAGGAGTTTTTGTACTTGCCATTGTCGCGCGACGGTTGCTCGAATGTCATGCAACAGCCACATGACAATTTTGCGTGACATTTGAAAAATCAGAACCATTAGATATATCGCAATTTGTTTGATATTTATTCTCAATTGATTCAATGTTATTGTATGATAACTCAGTCTTGACTCAGTCACACTTAGTAGTCACTTCGTCATACCTCAGTCATACCTCAGCCATACCTCGTGTCGTGGTCGAGTGGATACGTCACCGGACTGTCGATCACAAGGTCTGCGGTTCGAGTCCCGACGCGGCACTAATATCCTTTGGCAAGACATTGATCTACATTTGCCACACTCGACCCAGGTGATGTAAATGGGTACCTGGCAGGAATTAATTCCTTGAAATGCTAGAGCGCCGTAATGGCAGCCGTGCTAAAGCCAGGGTAATAATCAGCCTCTGCGCCTCAGAATAGTTTACTAGATTGATGGCGCATAACAAATGCTGTAGTATTATTATTATAACTCAGTCATACCTCAGCCACACCTAAGCCAAAATTCAGCCATACTTCTGTCATGCTGTCGGTCTGGAGTCGATCTCGTCGTTTTGTGTGAGGTGTTAGTCAAATAATGACAACATTTATTGATATTCCGTATTCCACAAATTATTCAAGTTTGTGACAAATATTTACATTGAATTAAGTAAAAATCAGATCGAGCATAATGAGCAGATTGAGATTTTCAATAAGAAAGTAATGGGGAAATGTTGAGGGGTCTGCTAAGAAAATTAAAGCTTGTTAAATGTAGACCTCCTTGCTACTCTAATATACAACAACAAAAAACCTTTAACAATATATGATTTGGCTAAGCAAATTAACTGAAATAATAGAAAATAATACAACAAACACCAGATAATAATAATAATGATAGTAACAATAATAATTATGATAACGATGATAATGATGATGATGATAACAATGATAAAAATAATAATAATACAAATATAATAACAATACTATTTCCAAATTCTACGCAATCGTACATTTTCAATAGTGTTGGATGCCATTTATTTATTCTATTTTATTATATAATTCCACTATGTAAAAACGATTTATATCCGTGTTTCCATATGAATATATGTCATTGTACATTTGCTACTGTGTATCATCTATTTGTGTATATTATTTTATATTGTAGATTGTTCATGTGCTTATGTAATGCCAACAACTGAATTTCCAAATGGACCAATAAAATTAATCTGAAACTGAATGAATGAATCTGAATCTGAGTAATATATATGTAGACATATGCATGTACAGATGGAATAAACGAAAGCAGTTGCCACACGAGAAAAGTATGAATCATGTATGAGTCAAAGAGGTGAAAACAGACAAAGCAGAGAGGGGATTATATCGTTAGAAATACAGTATAAAGTTGTTGTGTTGTTTAAATTGTATGAACAGCACTGGCGTACTGGTGGGGTGGGGGGGGGGGGGGCTTGGGGGGCGCCAGCCCCCCAAATAAAATTGAACCATGAATTATTTTCATAAGTGATGTATAAATGTTTGTGATATCACATGATTTTCAACAAAATGCTAGTTTCTCCATTATTTCTTGCAGACTGACCCATTCCCAAAATAGCCAGGAAGAGCATATGATTTTTTTATAGTCGCTTAGGGCCTTATATAGTGGCCACTAACAGTAACACTAGTAAAAGAAATCCTTTCCAGAAGCTACTGTGCAAAGCACTGCCGGGAGATAACATGCTACCCATCACCACTCGGGCTACGCTGAACATGCACAGATTTGCGAACGAGCGTTCCATACTTACATCGGTAACACTGCACATATATCGGGCCCAGTGGGGGAAATTGAATTCAGACAAGATTAAGAGTAGAGAACGGTACAACGAATCGTCTTATTTCTCCAATAATTTAATGAAACGCGAAAATGATATCAAACAAGGATTAAGAGTAATAATTAAATGAAACGACAAAGCTTCCGCGCTTCGCGTGGGAGGGAAAAAACTAAATTCAGACAAAGACACGATAAAACGAATCGTCTTCTTTTTCTAATAATTTAATGAAACTTAGAAGCTTCCGCGTTTTGCGCGGGATGGGCGAAAATGAATTCAGACAAGGATTAATAGTAATAATTTATTGAATCGTCAAAGCTTCCGCGCTTTGCGCGGAAGGGGGGAACTGAATATAGACAATTAAGGATTAAGAGTCGAGAACGGTTCAACGGTACAATGAATCATCTTCTTTCTCATAAATTTAATGAAACGTGAAAGCTTCCGCGCTTCGCGCAAGATAGGCGAAAATGAATTCAGACAAGGATTAATAGTAATAATTTAATGAAACGTCAAAGCTTCCGCGCTTTGCGCGGAAGGGGGGGGGGAACTGAATTTAGACAAGGATTAAGAGTCGAGAACGGTTCAACGGTACAAGGAATCGTTTTCTTTCTCTATAAATTTAATGAAACGTGAAAGCTTTCGCGCTTCGCGCAGGATGGGCGAAAATGAGTTCAGACAAGTGTTAAGAGTAATAATTTATTGAAACGTCATCGCTTCCGCATGTCGCGCGGGAGGGGAGGGGGACTGAATTCAGACAAGGATTAAGAGTCGAGACTGGTACAATGAATTGTCTTCTTTCTCTAATAATTGAATGAAACGTCATAGCTTCCGCGCTTCGCGCGGGAGGGGCGTAACAAGAATTAAGAATCGAGAACGGTACAACGGATCGTCTTCTTTCTCTAATAATTTATGGAAGTGTCAAGGCTTCCGCGCTTTGCGCGGGAGGGGAAGAACTGAAAAATAACTTAGTTCCTGGCCCCGGGTTTATAGGGTTAAATTTGTAGACATTTGGACATTGACGTTTTTATATTTTGTCGGTAATTGGTGGCTCGTTTTGTCGGTGATCGGTGGCCTCTATACCCCCCCCCCCCCCTCCCCCACTCAAAAAGGTCTAGCGACGCCCCTGATAATGACACAGTTTATACACTCGAGATAATTTTTGCAAGTACTACTGGTGAAGTACCGGACCACCGTCTTTGTGAATTGTACGGCATCAAAGCATAATTTATACAACGTCTCACGACGTCACAGATCACTTTTCTCTAACTTCTAACCAATCAGAAGGACTCTTTTTTCCAGGAAGTGCCGGTGGACATTAATGCGCCAAATGTGGTTCTCGCATTGCAAAATATCCTTACTCTTGGAAGGGGTAGGAAAAAGCAATTTTAGGTCATATTACTCCAGGAAGTGCCTGATAATGCGTCTAATTCGGTTCAAAAATTGCAAATGCTTCTTACTCTGGGAGGGGGCCAGAACCCGCTCCCAGACTCACCCCCTGCTTGGTCGCTCCGCTCCCTCGCAGTTAAAGCCTCGTTCTGTCGCTTCATCGTTTTACATATATTTCACCCCATGCCATCTTGCGCCCCCCCCCCCCAGTAAGAAATTCCTGGATCCGCCACTGATGCCAATACCCCTTGAGCCCCTTGACCCCCGCCGGGGCTTTGCCCTTAGACCTCACTTTGAGAAACGTTCAGCGGGGCCTGTATGTTAGAGTGGGGGTGATTCGGATTTTTTTTGTAAGCCCCCCCCAAACGTTTTTGCTCATTACGCCACTGATGAACAGTGTATTCAAGATAGTCAGAGAGGGAGCCTGTGTGAGTGATGGAGAGAAGGAAGAAAGAGATAAATATCTACATGTATGAAGTGGGTGTCAAATTAGGGATACCTAACTTCGATTTATTTCCATTTAATAGTCATAAGCTTTATCACATTGAAATACTTTTTATTTTTAAGAGTAGCTATATTTGGTATAACTATACATTATTCATAGCTCAGCTTCCACGGATGACTGAGAAGCAGCCTTTTCAAAAGGTATTGTCAATCCATCTTGTATACCAAGTTATGGCTGGAGCAATTAATGTGTTTTTTGAGTTCGAAAACAATTGCTGACTTATTCGCATTTTAATAGAAAAGGGCCGCTGTCAACTCAGACTCAGTAGAATGGTAATTTACTACCAAAATTAATGATATTCTCTTCGTTATAATTACACAATCTTAGCTTCATTCGCATTCTCTGTTTAATGTAATTCATTTAAAAGTTTTCTTCGGATGCTATGTTTTTTCATGAAAGTTTACTGGCAATGTTATATCTTGAATTTATGTAACCTTTGATGTTAATTAATATCTGAGTTTTCATGTGCTGTTCTAAACTAATACCTTATGCACCTTACGCATATTGGGCATGTCAAAATGTGCATTTGACACGTTTAGATATCATATCACGAGATCATAAGTTAGTCTGTTAGCCGTGATTTGAAGAAAAAAAAATGGTTATCCTTGGTATTTAAAGAAGGTCGTGTGACAACTTTAAATAATGAATCACTGAAGCATAAATTAGGATTTAACTGCTTTTGTTTTGTAGAGAGATATTTGTGAGAAGCGAGGGGGCATAAATGGCCCCCTCACCGATAGAAGGAACCACTAGTCCCCTCGCTTTTGGCGCCACTGGGAGACAGGATTTCTACAGTATTAACATACGCCGCTTTTTTGTGTACATTTATTATGGAAGGGAGCGTGGAGTCCAATTAAGGACAAACATTAGGTTTGGAAAGGTGAAATTGCATTTAAAGAGCACTTGTAAGCTGGTAGCTTTACTGAAAATTATGTACACTATAATCTTGTAGGGAAAAGAACTATTGCTCCCATGCATTGATAGAAGATAGATTAATAGATGGTAGCATCTGCTTCCTTGATTCCGGTGCTTATACTAAGCATAACTTTTAAAGTTAAAAAACACTGCGTGTGCTAACAAAATACTCGAGGGAGCGTAGCGACCGAGAGAGACAAAAAAAATGCTGAAGTTGTGTATGCTAGAGCACTAGAAAGCTGAATATAAACACTGCAGTATATGATAAATTCCTGCAATTTTCTCTCCTTTTTAGTTAGGGGCTCTTTGGGAGTGCAAACAATTATTCCGCCCCCCCCCCCGATTCTGGCAAAAATGCTCGCATTTCTGCCAAATTACTGCTTTCAGTCGAACTTGTGCAAAACTCAAAGAAAGCTATATTAAAAGCAAACATGCATACATATTGATATTTATATAGCGCCTTTACGTGAACATGCTCAAGGCGCTTTACATTTAAAAAAATAAAAACAGAATAATTATATACTCTCCAAGTGCATTGCACTCTAAGAAATAACAATTACAAAGAAAAAAAATGAGTTCTTAAATTTCTCTTAATTGATGCGACTGAGGTGCATCATTTAAAATTTCAAATCTGAGATGCATGGCCCTATCAGTGTCTGTGATACGGTGTAATATTAAAGCCCTAAAAAAATTGCGCTTCAAAATGAGCATGAATTAGTGCCTCTAAAAAGTAAAACATCTTTGAGTGACCGACTCATTTTCCCAAGAAGTCAAGACTGAAGTGTTATGAAAACCGTTAGGAAAACCCACAATTTGATTTCGAGTTCCAATCATAAATATCTTGATAATCAGACAGGCATTCGGCTTGTAAAAATCATGGTGTTCCTGACTGACCTAAAGGTTTATGATTATCATTGTAGCATGAGCTTAATTCAGGATGTTGTTTCAGAATCTGAGGCAAAGTTACCCAATCCCTTTTAGAGAATAAAGAGAACGTGACACAATTCGGAGGAAGTCGTACATAGACCAAACTGGTCGTGGAAAGGTTTTCTTTGTCTTTCAAGGGAAGGCGAGAGTTCTAAGAATGATTGCCGGTTGATCGCAGATCGATCCCCAGTGCTTGCCGACTATTATCAGGCCAAATATAGTTGCGAAAGGATCGGCCGCTGATCGACGAAATGATATATGATCAGACGCCGATTTATCTCTAATAGTTCGCCGAATACCGACAACCGGCAAGGAATTTAAATGTAGAAACGTCGACTGATTATTGTTGCTTCTCCGTGTGGTCCATAAATTCAGCATTTTCACAGAGAGCGAAAAAGTAATTAAAAAAAATAAATCTATGAAAATCAACCGTTTACACTGTTTCTTAATTTACTTTTTTTCTGTGATGCTTTAAACTTTTTTCTGCAGCAGCCTTGTAAATGTACCAAATGTAAGTCAAAAAAATAAGATAAGTGCCACGTATGATACTATCTGTTTTATGGGGGTCTCTCCATTTCATTATATTCTCGGGATTTGGTTTTATAGATTGTCAACAACAACACAAATGTCAACTTAATGTTTTAAAGCTTATCTGCCGTAGTTTACAGGAGGGATTAGACTGCCCTGCAAGGTCACTGGACAGGTGGTTATCTCATCAACTCAGCTCTCAGTTAACATAAGAAAAAGAGGATCATGGGGGACCAATGGTCACCGATTAGGCATTGTTTGTTATATAGAGGGCGCAAGTAGCTATAAGTAGTGCAGTGGGCCTTTAAACATAAATATTTCGCATTATCAGTACTTTGAGTGAACATCAATCCATATCAATAACCAGTTTATATGTAATGGATATACTATTATCATGATAGTGTATTGGGATTGTTTTTAAGCTGGGCTCTCGTAAGACTTTGCGACCGTGCTCCCAGCAACTCCTGCAGCACCCCAGAATAAGGGAGTCTACAGATAGCACATGGTACAAATGACCCCAAATATCCACAGATCTTTTACACATGGAGAAGTTCCACTTTGAGCATATTAGAATAATAACTGCCAAAGTCCTAGATGTGCTTCATGGATACCTTTTGTTTGTCCTCTTGAAAAGAATACTTCCACCTGCGTATCATAGAATGTACCGTTGGTGCATAAATGAATAATGTTACATAACTTTCATGAGCGCATATCCAGTATTCATCTCTGTGGGTTTTACCTTTTTGGTACAAATGACCTTTATCTGCCCATGCGCAGATTGTATCTGTAAACTCCCTTATTTCCCGGTTCCGGATCCAAAACAGTTGTCCCTTGCGACGCGGCTCAGTCATTCAAGGGTAACGGGCGTATCTTCATCTCGCTTCCCGTAAGGATTCTCTTGAAGTTCCACAGCATGCCTCTTTTGTCCGCGGGGGTAGCGAGATCCCCGTCGTCCGAGTAGATCCCGTTAAGGTCGCAATAGCGACACCGATCAAACCACCACCCGGATGAATAATAGCTGGCACAATGATCTTCGGTCCCATCGTTGTCTCGGTCTCTGGTACTGAATTGACGTCCGCGGTGTAAACCAAGGCGATCTCCTGCATGTTAAAGGATGATGGATTCAATAGATTTTGATTTATTTATTTTAAGTATTTATATATATAACTAAACCATGATTATGTAAACAATAAAATACCCCAAGGCAAATGGGTCCCATATGACTTATCTTTATTAACCTTTTAAAGGTAAAGACCAGTATTGGAAACGCCCCAATTTCAAAAAATGAAATGAAAGCTCTCATTACCAATCATGTGAAAGAATATGTTTTGACTCATACATAATGATAACAAATTTGCCGGAAAACCGCCTACTAATTCATATATTTGGTAAATTTGTTTCTCTCATGGACTGTGAGAGATATAGGGTAGTCCCATATACATCTTTCTGTGTATAGTGCTTGTAACTTTACGAAGAATGGGCCAAATTTCTTTTCATTTTGATGATTCCAGAACCTTGCAGATGCTAGATGCTAGATGATCAACCTTTTCTGATCGATTCCACAACGTTTCTTTCACAATGCAATCGCATGACCATAACTGGTTTTTACCTTTAATGAAATTCATGAAAAAATGAAAAAACATTTGTTTATGATTTCAAAATGTGAGTGATACCAGAAAGAGTAATTTATTTTGTTTTGTTATACTTGGCTAAGTTAGACTCATTGCATGGATTCGCCCACCCGCAATAACCTCAAAATAGTACTCCCCCCTCCCCCATCCCGGTCCATGTTTGAAGCCATGCAGGGACAAGGGTCATAATTGCGAGAAATAAGTACCTGCTGTTCCACCAGAATAAGCGCCTATCTTCAGATCATAATTCATCGTCTCGTTGCCAATCATGAACTCGCGGTAACTGGCATGGATGGTCGTCCCAGAGAAATCTTCCATATCGACCCGTAGTTCATAAGTCTTCTGGCTCGTCAGGCGATGAATCTTATCGTTCCCAAGCCAGTGTTCACCAGAAACGCTCCCGAAGCCCTTCTTGTAGTGTGACCACCTACCACTGAAATTAACGGAACCGTCCTTTCTTCTTTGGAAGACCTATGGCAAAGAGCGTATAAAGTGTGGATGATAAACACTTTCTTAAATAATTCAAACATTTCTACTTGTTCCTTTTTGGCTTTGGTTTTGGTTGTTATTTGTTTGTTTGTTGTTGTTGGGGTTTGGGGGGAGAGAGAGAGAAAGAGATAATTTGGCTCTAACTATAGCAATCCAGGCGTCTTTTCAATCACTGGTTTGTATATTATTCATACATCGATATGTATATTTTTGAATAAAACAAATCTAACCAATAAACCAACACATCGTTCAACTTTGAAAGGAGGACAATAATGGTGGCTTCTTTTACAGGGCACATTTACGTCACGCCGTGACCATCCTGATTCTCCATCCGATTTGCACCTAGGTGAAAAGTAGCGAACCGTGAATTGAATTGCCAAAGGACCTTAGTGCCGGGCTGGGATTTGAACCCTCGACTCACCGTCCAACCACCACCAGCGGTGTCCATGTCACAGTAGACGTTGAACGGTCTTCCGACGCCTTCAGGGTGGATGCCATAGATTCTGCTGATATTCATACCACTTGCCTTGATGTCAGCACAGTCCTGTGGCTCCCCAGGAAACACTTCAGGAGAGCTTCTCAAATCTTTTTGTCGCGGTAATAAACAAAAGTAAAAAGAGACTCTCACAAATGTTTTTTTTTTTTTTTTTTTTTTTTTTGGGGGGGGAGGGTTATCATTGTGAATTGCATTATGTTCCATCCAAAAGATGCGGCGAAAATAAGCTATACAGTGCCTCCCAGAAAAAAACGAAACCGAGAATTATCGATGTTTCATCATAACTTAATCACAATAAAAGTTAATAAATGACACCTATTTGTAAAGCTTAGATCCTCCTCTTTCATTCGATTCAACTCATATAATGCATTTTTCACGCATGAGTGATTACAATGAATTTGAAGATAGTCAACCAAAAAGTCGGACGGTATCTGAATTTCAAAGAGAACAATCACATTTCTAGAAAGTTGAGTTTCCGCTCTTTCATATGACACCTCAATCAGGAAAAATAAGCAAGGAATAACAAAGTTCTGTTTTTCAACCCTTACTGTACTGGGCTATTTTAAGCACCTCGTGACTGGGAGGGATGGGGGGGGGGGGACTGGGAGGCCCCCCCCCCCCCATGATCTCGGCCGTCGAAAGTCCGATGAACGCGAAAATGTGCATGTTTGTAGATATTTACGTAAGGAACGAGATAGTATAATTAGTTTTTTCCTAATATGCAAATTTTTGTCGTTATAGCCTAATTATTTATGCAAAATGCTAATTTTATGCATTTTTTCAGAAAACTCTTCATATTTGTCGGTAGACTTGTGAAGAATGTTGAAAATGTATTGAATAAATGTTTCCTTCATCTCAAAGTCATGAGGTTACATTATTTTTATGATATTTGAAAATACATAGTTAATTTGCATAAATTATGAATACGCATTCATGAATATCAAATCTAGAAATATACAGGGAACTAGAATCATTACAAAAATTGTCAGACTCCACTTTTTAAATGTTAATTGAAACTTCTTTTCTAACACAAAATAGTTATTTTTATGAAAATGTCGAGGGGGGGGGGGTACAGTAAGGGTTAAAGTAGTTATCAAACGAATGCGTTTTCACTGGCTGCCTGCCGTAGCAACAAACAAAATTGACTCCGTTTCGTTGACAATCAGCCGAAGATAAAGACTTCGTGCATGGCTGATTGTCAATTCTGCTTGTTGCTACGGCAGGCAGCCAGTGAAAACGAATTCCTTTGATAAAATTATGGAATTGCAAGCACTACTACTTTAAACAAACATAACTCTGTCATTCCTTGCTCATTTTTCCTGATTGAAGTGACATGTGAAAGGGCAGAAACTCTACTTTCTAGAAATGTGATTTTCTCTTAGAAATTCAGATACCGTCCGCCAAATGATTATTCGGTTTACTCTCTTCAAATTCATTTTAATCACTCATGCGTAAATATGCATCATATGAGTTGCAACAAATGAAAGAGGAGGTTCTAAGCTTTACAAATATGTGTCATTTATCAATTATTATTGTGATTAAGTTATGATAAAACATTGATAATTCTCGGTTTCGTTTTTTCTGGGACGCACTGTATTATAATGAGAATTTTTGATTTATTATTTCTTTTATTATTACTTAGGAGCCTACATGCTCAATGGAAAAATATTCATGTATAATTTACATTTTTGGTTCCTTGAAGCTCGTGCAGAATGAAATGAACCGAGGCGGTGCTTTGGTCTCTGTTTTATTGTTGTTGCTGTTGTTTTATTAATATTATCTTTATTTACCAATCTTTTTTGATCAGTAAAGTTCTGAGAAGATATGAACTTTATCTATTGAGATTATATCGTATTGTCACAATCATTTCACGAAAACATATACGAAAATTTGTATTTCAACTTACGGCGCGGCAGTTTATGGGAACCAATATTGCAATGTAAAACGCACAGAGAATGTACTTATAATGTGGTATGAATCAACGTTCGTACTGTAATTATTTCAAT
Organism: Strongylocentrotus droebachiensis; assembly: GCA_035222895.1. Taxonomy (NCBI): domain Eukaryota; kingdom Metazoa; phylum Echinodermata; class Echinoidea; order Camarodonta; family Strongylocentrotidae; genus Strongylocentrotus; species Strongylocentrotus droebachiensis. Next base: position 268,677 of record JAVYIG010000851.1, on the reverse strand, counting down.
ATCAAATCGAGCAATTGTAATTATTAGATAAAATCTCGTCAGGATATATGATAGATGGAAGACCCCCACTATTGGTGAAAAATGACCCACCCAGTATACAAATGATAAGTTTCAAAAATAAATGAGTCAATGTTAGGTCTTAAATTGAATTGACTTCTCCCATGTTGAATTACCAAAGGGATTCATGTTCATACCGGGTGTGCAGTGTTTACGTTGAACCCGGTGGGACCCGGGCTTCCCGGGCTTCCCAAAAGAGCGTTTTTCGTCTGCACGGTATGTGGTCTTTTGTTCAACAACTTTTCCGTCCAAAACGACTGGTTTGCAACTATCACTACCATGTCCGAGCGAACCCGACGATTCGAGTGCTGAAACTTGATGCGAATAGGATCAAAGGATTAGATATTAAACTTCAGTCACACCAAAGAGACGCCATCACACCGACTACACATTGAACAAAATATGAACGTTAACCGCAATGGTCGAGAATCAGCCGGTGTGGAGTCGGTGTGGAGTCGGTGTGGGGTCGGTGTGGGGTCGGTGTGAGGTCGTCGTGGGGTCGGTGTGGGGTCGGTGTGGGGTCGGTGTGGAGTCGGTGTGGAGTCGGTCTGGGGTCGGTGTGGGGTCGGTGTGGGGTCGGTGTAGGGTCGGTCTGGGGTCGGTCTGGGGTCGGTCTGGGGTCGGTCTGGGGTCGGTTTGGCAGTGTGAATTCGTTTTTCAGAGCGTAACTAAATTTGATGATAATTCTTGGAACATTAAACATTTGCTGTGCCGGTGTCACATTAATCTGACAAAAAGCTTCAAGGTATTTTCAAACACACTTAATACCACCAAGAAATAGCTAGCAGTCAAATTTAATCACTATTTATACCATGTAACAATCATTCTAAATACCTATTTAAATATATATAACTAACAAGCAACCCTGTGTAAATGAAAGTGAAGTATATATATATATATATATATATGGGGTAAAGTATAGGTATTTTATTCCATTCTTCATTTAATATACACAATACGTACAGAGTATACACATGGGAGATGTAGAAGGGTAACATTACAGATAATAAAAATAAAATAATATTACCAGTAAATATTTCTGTCCAATGAGGGGTCAACAAAAAAAGAGCATTTAGCTTTGTTGAACGTTGATCCCTTTAAACAAATTTAAAAAAGCACATTAAAAAAAAAGGCAGGTGGACACAGGAGAAAGGAAATGGAAAACTTAATACAGAAAAAAATATACAAATATATACGTCATAAATCAAATATTATATTTAAGTTGCTGAGTAAAAATTTAATAAATACGATCTAAAGGATCGTTTAAAACTATGTTGATTCTTCAGATAGTTTGGAATAGTGCTCCATATAAATGAGGACCTTTCTGAAAATAGTATTCTTTGAAATATTAGTTCTAACTTTTGACAGATGGTATACTACATTACGTGTATTTGAATTATGTATGTTACAATTTAAAACAACTTGTGATGTAATTAGAGATGATAATAAGTGTCTAGAACACATAAACATAATTATAGTAATATTCAATATATTAATGTCATAACGTTTAGGAGATATAACTAGGAAAACATCGGCAAGGTATGAGCATTATATGGTGAATTAGAAATTATTCCTATGGCTTTTCTTTTTGCAGAACAAAAGATTTAGTAATAAAGTAATCATGACTGTTTGACCAAGCAATATTAAAGGTATTACAAAGTTTCGGTATGGGGTCATGAATTTGGTTTAAATTAACATATCGGAAGCATATGCGTTCCTACAATATTCATTGATCGTTGTCCCGGTTGAAATCGAGTCTAAAGTTATGAAATTATAAATAATAAACCCTTTATGTTGTATAGCTCCCTCTCAAGGTCAAGATATTAGTTTAGCTATGAAATAATGTTTCTTGACTAAAATCGACCGATTAGCTATCCCCGTTTGGAAATTATATATCACAACTACATATTCCGAGATTTTCATGGTCGCAGCTACCATTGTACGGCCGTAGTCGCCATTTGAAATTTATCAAAATTTACCGGGAGCACCGGTAAATGTTTATATTCAATTTTTCTCGAAAACAGAAGTGTTTTAGGGGTTAATTTTTTTAGTGCTTATAATACATCCACAGGGGCATCTAAATATATCAAAATTGTAAAGATTCACTATTCACCCAATTTTCAAAATTTCCCAAAACTTTGTATTACCTTTAACATAATTGACATGGGATAAATCCCTGCATAAATATTATGACATAACTAAAATATGTCTTGAAAAATGTCTCGCTATACTAGCTACGGTTTTTTTGAAAATGAAAAGATCTGTGTGGATTATTGGTTATATCATTCTTGACATTCAATGAATTAGGGGTTAGGGGTGTCATAAGAATTGGTAATGAATTTTTGAACAATTTGTGTACATCCTTTTGTGATATGGTTTAACAACAACATTTAATTGAAAAGTAACCATTGTTTATATAGGTAAAATCTTGAAACAAGTTAAACTACTTAGGCATAGTGAAACTGACTACTTACATGGCGTCATCACTGCCAAAGCACAGACAATTTTTGTAAGAGCGATGCACCTGGAGCTTCTTGCCATGGCCAAAGATTATTATGTTATGATAGAGAATAAGACCAAGTTTAGATGAACCCGTAAAGTAGTAAAATATTGTCAGGCGTCAGAAACGCATTTTGCACATGAAGCAAAATATGATCAGATGCTAAAGAAACGCTTTATGAGCCCTTTTTATGATCTTCCCTCTTGTTTATGAGTATGAGTTAGAAGCAGTAAAAAGATAATATACAAAAAGTGGTATGATGATATTAACAAGGGTAAAGAGGGAGAGTGCGATATGAGATGTAGTAAAACAGAGACAGTTATTTTAATAGTAACCATTGTTTATGTTTTTAGTAAAATCATGAAACAAGTAAAACCCCGTTGGCATAGTGAAATTAAACTGACTACTTACATGGCGTCATCACTGCCAAAGCAGACAATAATTATTAAAGAGCGCTGCACCCGAATCTTCTTTCTATGGCAAAAGATTGTTATGTTATGAGAGAAAATAAGACCAAGTATAGATGAACTCTTAAAGTAGTAAAATATTGCCAAGCGTCAGAAACGCATTTCGCACATGTAGCAAAATATGATCAGATGCTTAACAACGGTGTGTACGCCCTACTTACTAGAGGTAGTAATGAGGAGGTTTTTATAAGCCCTTTTTATGATCTTCCCTCTTAGTTATGAGTATGAGTTAAAAGCAGTAAAAAGATAATATACAGAAAGTGGTATGATGAGTAAAGATGGGTAAAGAGGGAGAGTGAGAGGTAGGAAGGAGAGGGAAAGAGTGGCGGAAGAGAGAGAGAGAGAGAGAGCGAGAGCGAGAGGAGGGTAGAGAAAAGGAAGGGGTTGAGGAAATTGGGTAAGGGTTAGGGTTATGGTGAGGATTAAAAACACTGGGGACATGATGGATTTCTAAAGTACGATTCGACTGCAAATTTTATTTGACAAAAAGACTATGTATTTTCAATGACACATTATTCCAGCCAGGAATATATGGCAGTCGATTTATATCACTATTTAGACCATGTATTAAGCATTCAAAATATCTATTCAAATATAAATATATACTGAAGAGGCAACCCTGTTAAAAAGAAGTGAAATGTATAAACATACACTTCTAGCCACTGCTTTTTAGAAAATCGAAAATTTCCTTTGGATTCTTGGTCATATCAATCATGACATTCAATGATAGGGGTTTTGGGTGTCATAAGAAATGGTAATGAATTTTTTTATTACTTTGTATACATCCTTTTGCGATATGAGATGTAGTAAAACAGAGACAGTTATTTTAATAGTAACCATTGTTTATGTTTTAGTAAAATCATGAAACAAATTAAAAATTTGTCAGGCGTCAAACACGCTTTATGTACACGTATTAATATACTGTCAGATGCCTCGAAACGCTTTGTACGCCCTATTTATTAGAGCTAGTAATGAGGAAGTTTTTAGAAGAGCTGGAGTGCAAAGGAAAATAATAATAATAATAATAATCTTTTAAAGTCCACTCCAAATTTTATTAAGTTAAACCGAAAATAGAAATAATAATAATACGTGAGGTGTTGATTAGGCAGTTGAAGTTCATGTGTCACATTATACGTAAAGAAGGCCTAGAGAATCTTGCTTTGACATGGAAAATGGTGGGAAGTAGGAGTAAGGGAAGAAGAAGGATACTGTGAATGGACAGTCTGCAGACATTGTTAAAAGAAAGAGGAGTGAAAGAACTGTGAGTGGTTCTAATAGAGAAGGCTATAGGAGCCGAGAGTTTCGGAACAGCATGGTCGCCAAAGTCAATCGATATGGCGATTAGACAGAGAGACACCCTCTTTACAATTTTCCCTCTGGTTGATGGTTATGAGTTAAAAGCAGTATAAGTTAATTGGAAACATACGAAATCGGAGAATACTCAGTGCAATATACATGATGATTATATAAATAATATATGGTAATATTTTGATGAGCTGAAGTGTTTTGCTTAATAAAATGGGACGTTTTCGATGCATGTGATGCGATTTATTTGTGTGTGTGTGTGTGTGTGTGCGCGTGTGTGTGTGTGTGCGTGGGTGTATATGTGTGTTATGTGGGTGTGGGTGCGTGTGTGTGTGTGTGCCTGTTGTGTGTGTGTTAGTGATATATTTTGCCTCCTTAGAAGATTTATATCACATTTAAATCTTACAAATCAATAAAACATTAATCATACACAAATTACATCAAGGGTATAACTGCAACATCAAATTTAATTTACACCCCTTATTAGTCAAATTTTCAAAAGATCTTCAACAATCCCTTTGGTAAGTCATCTCCTTGTTCTGTTCTGCTACATGGTATTTCTATCCTCTTTCTGATCCCCCTTTCAAAAACACGTTTAAATGATCATACAGAACCTCTTTTATCACTTACTAGTTTTTGTTGCGTTTACAATGGGCGCACAAATAAACCAAGATTAGTATCTTGCTCTTACTAAATATAGAAAGTAATTACCAGTCTGTAATATTTTGACCATAGATTTCTGGAGTGTACATAAAGTTTTTTTGGGTCGTCTGGCTGGGGTTAACTGGTAGACCTCTATAGCTCTATGAATCTCGTGAGGAATCGAGAAGGGTCTACGACATGCTTTATGACACGACGACAATTGCTCCTTGGCGGTCAGTGTCCTAGCTACACCAAGGAGTTACCAGGCGAGTCTTCTCCTTAAATGTCAACACTACCTCCACCCACAATAAACCAGCACTCTCACCCGCTACTACACCAACACTTTCACCTACACTACACCAACACTTTCACCCACACTATACACCAACACTTTCACCAACACGTTCACACATACTTCATCAACACCCACACTCCACCAACACTTTTCCCCCACACAATACAAACACTTTCATCCACACTACACCAACACTTTCATCCACACTTTCAACCGCACTTCATCAACACTTGCCCCCACAGTACACCAACACTTTCCCCACACTTTACAAAAACTTACACCTACACTACACTTACATTTCCATCCACAGAACACACACACTTTCACCCACACTACAACCACACGTTCACCCACACTACACCCACGATTTCACTCACCCTACAGCAATACTTTCAAACACACTACACCAACATTTGCACCCACACTACACCAAATACTTTCACCCATGCTACACCTACACTTTAACAACACTACACTATACCTTCATCCCTTCGCCAAAATCTACACCTAACCCTTAACCTTAAGCAGAAGTGGTTCTAATAAAATAATCTACGGGGGAGGGGCGCTTTGGGTAATTGCATTCATTTTCTACATTGTGCCTCTTACATTAACAACATTATTTCAAAAATTTGAAGGGATATAGAATTTGTACAAGTAATTATACAAACAAACAATACATTAAAAAACGAAATACAAGTAAATGAATAAATTGAAGACTAAAGTACAATAAAATATTACATAATCAACAATTTCTTTGTATTTAACATAACGTGACATATGGGGGAACCAAAAAGAAGCAATGCTTGTAAAAATATTTGGTTCCCAGGGGTAATCGTGTCTAATCAATATTAATCAAGAAAAATGTATAAAGAAAACGAATAAGATAAGAACAAACAAAAAACAACAAAGAAGAATAAAAGAAAGAAAACAGACGACAAGGTGCATGCCAACTAATTGACGCGAGGAGCAAAACAAAATAGGTCACTAGCAGGTTTTCCAAACTCTGGCGACAATAATGCTTCACCCTTGATATCATTTCTAACCGAATCTGATGGATATATCTAACATTGAAACAATTAAGCGCTAACTGTATCACCAAACCCATACCCGTAAACTATTACGCAAGACTAAGAGATATAAGTTAACCTTAACCCTTATCCTATATCTTTACCAAATTAGGCTAGAATGAACTCCGTAGCAAATGTCGGGTCAATTTAATTTGCTTGGCGTCTGTGGACTTGTCCTTAACGACTACCAGATTTCTTTAATTTTTATTTATCATCCCAAGTGACTGTTTCTGCATTAAAAAACAATGTTTGACTATACATGTATAATACATCTATATCGTACACAACTCTTAAACTCAGGGCCGGACATGACTATGCACTTATCCTATCATCTGGTTCCATAAAATATAATCAGATGATTGTAATTTGACATACAAACGGCATTAAAAACGCCATGAAGGCCCTGTTTATGTATAAATAATAGGGACTTTCAGAATGAGTGAACGAGAACACGACGAACGCCGACTGATCATGCGTGTCAACGTACTTAACTGCCCATGTTGGCTACAATTAGAAATCTTTTAGATTGCACTCGACGATATGCATGCAGGAAGTAACACAATAAACATCACGGACAAAGAAAGAGGACATTCCTCATTCTACCCTCAACAAAAGAACATCCCTTCACTGCTAATATGTAAATATGTGTAGAACAGGTGCATGTGACACCTGTTCTACACATTTCAGCATGTAAAGGCGCTTTATAAATGTCAATATGTATGTATGTATTGCATGTACTAGATTTAGGAAAATCAAGGTTGACGCATTCTCGATCGCCGACTGAGACCACGTGACGCAGGCGCAGTGCCTTAAAATGACGTCACACGTTGCAGTCAAAGCTCTTGACGTGCATTTCTAAAAGTCCCTAATACAGGATGCGACGACGACGGCGTGTAGTCTGCTCCCTCTTATCTCAAGTTTAACAAGTTATTTTGGACGTTTGGAGGAAATACTTTTACATTACCTGCATACTGATTCTTCAGGGAAGAATGTAATATCTACATCGGATCCTTATGGGAGTAATCTGCCATGTTAACAATGTTCATATAAGTCTGGTTTTGGCGAGACATCTATATATAGCTCGGGTGTTTCCATTTACTGTACCACTTCTTTCTGACCTACCTGACACACTTAATCTGACACACTTTTTTCCTATTCATTTTCTACATAGAGGCATTTTCAAGAGCCATGATCTGTGATTGGCTTTTTTGCTAGTAAATATTCATGATATGCAAATTATTAAGATCGCGCGCACAGTTCATATTCTTTGTTTTGATCTTGCGAAAAATACGATCAACTTTTCAAAAAGTTCCTGAAAGTGACACTTTGAGCGAGAAAATGTTATAATGAGTCAGCTTTGTCATTTCTGAGGTATGCATGTTGATTAGGTAATATTTAAATGTTATGAAACAGACGTATATTTCTTCTCAGGACCATGTTTTGAGGGGGTAACGGGTTTATTTTTCGCCCAATGAAGGTGATCGCAGCCATTATGTTACTGCACGACTGCTAGCCACGGCTGTGGGGCCGCAGCCGCCCCGCCGGCCAGCTGATCGACCTGCTGGGGCCTAATCATGCAACATGACTTTGTCTACATAGGACTTGTTTGTAGCATCAGAATTAGAAGTTCAGACGTTGGTCTAGGCCTACATTACCATGTGCAGAAACACTGTACAACTTTTACTAATGTAGGCCTAGACCTACGGCTGAACTTCTAATTCTGATGCTACAAACAAGTCTACCTATGCAGACACATGTTGCATGATTAGGCCCCAGCAGGTCGATCAGCTGACCGGCGGGCGGCTGCGGGGCCCACAGCCGTGGCTAGCAGTCGTGTAGTAACATAATGGCTGCGATCACCTTCATTGGGCGAAAAATCAACCCCGTTACCCCCTCAAAACATGGTCCTGAGAACAAATATACGTCCGTTTCATAACATTTAAATATTACCAAATCAACATGCATACCTCAGAAATTACAAAGCTGACTCATTATAACATTTTCTCGCTCAAAGTGTCATTTTCAGGAACTTGTTGAAAAGTTGATCGTATTTTTCGCAAGACCAAAACAAAGGATATGAACTGAACGTGCAATCGTAATAATTTGCATATCATGAATATTTACTAGCAAAAAAGCCAATCACAGATCATGGCTCTTGAAAATACCTCTGTGTAGAAAATGAATAGGAAAAAAGTGTGTCAGATTAAAGTGTGTCAGGTAGGTCAGAAAGAAGTGGTACAGTAAATGGAAACACCCATATAATACCTCTGTGTAGAAAATGAATAGGAAAAAAGTGTGTCAGATTAAAGTGTGTCAGGTAGGTCAGAAAGAAGTGGTACAGTAAATGGAAACACCCATATAGCTCCATGTTCTTATACCCTTTTCACATCTACCAAATATTGCTTAACCCCGGGAAATAGGTGGGGCTAAGGGGGCTCTTAGCCCCACCAATTCCTTCCTTAGCCCCACCAATTACCCGGGGTAATTTTAGCCGGCTTTCTGTTCACATTACGTTTTGCCAAAGTGGGCTAACCCCACAAATAGTACGGGACTATCTGGCCCTGCAAAATAGCAGGGTTAGCCGGGCAATTGCGGGGTTAGCCGGGCAATTGTGGTGCTAAGCTGCGTAGTGTGAATCCGAACCGGGCTAAGGAGAAGCGGGGCTAAGCAACAGCCAATCACAGACAGCGTGGTCGTGTGGTCGTGAATTTGCATTTATCGCGCGCTATGCATGCAGTTCACGTTACGCATGCATGCAGTTCACGTTACGCATGCATGCTCTCTGTATTGACGTTTAGTCTTTTACGAGGCAGAGGTCATTATGAAAAAATCTTTATTATAAAATTGATTTAAAAAAATAGTGAAAGAACATGTAGCTCATAATTTTTTATTGCATTTATCATTATCAGTCATATTTACGTAGGTAAATTTATCAAGTGAATTGGATGAAAAATGGGTAATTGATTTGTATCGGTAAAATAATAAAGGGAAAACGCTTTGCGCAAGGCTGGATAACACAATAACACAATCATATCTGATTGATACACGTCTGTAAAAACCCAATACACACACACAGCGAGCTAAAATTATTACGTACCGTACTGTATATTGTTGGTCTTTTTACCACAAGCAAAGAGTTCGTTGACCGATATTGATTATAGTTCAATTGTTGCATTGATTGTCTCCTGATTTTAATTGTATTTACACCGGAGCCATGATTACTAGTATGCGTCGAGATCGAGATCGAGATCGAGATCGTTTACTACGTAGGCCTAGAACTACTTCCAATTCCGATCGATCGGAATTGAATTTATATTTATATTGAATTTAGCGCGCGGGTTTTTCCCCTTCATTTAGTCAAAAGGCGCATGCGCGGTAGCAAAAGCATTAATATTCATGAGCTATCGAATAGTCCGGGGCTAAGGCGAACGTAGTGTGAATCGCGTGAAATTTCTTAACCCCGGCTAAGCACATAGTCCGGGGTTAAGAAAATAGATGTGAACAGCAAAAAAAATAGTATGGGGTTAAGGATAGTATGGGGTTAAGGATAGTCCGGGGTTAAGAAAAATAGATGTGAAAAGGGTATAAGTGTGCTGTACGTTCTTCACGTAGTATGTTCTATCCTGTGCATGCTAGGAATGTTCAAGTGTGCTGTGCATAGTGTGTATGGAATGTTCTGACCTTTACACATAGTGGGATTTATTACCGCCCTGCTCCGAACTGACCATTAATTTCATCCGACCTCAAAATGCCAACCACCCCACCAAGTCTCAGTCAGCAGACATTGCTCGGCAGGTTATCGCCGAGTTGAAAAGCAGCAGTCTTCTAAAGAAGTTGGTGAAAGATGCAGTCCAGGAGGCTGTATCTGGCATCGCTGCTCGGTTAGAGGAGCAAGAAGGGCGGGTAATGGATTTGGAGGGGAAGGTGAAAGCGCAGGAAGAGGAAATCAAGCGCCTTAAGAAGGAAGGAGAAAGCTGTACAGTTTTTTGTTCGGCTTTAGAAATAAAGCTGGATGCGTTAGAGCAGCAGGGAAGGTGTAACAACATCCGAATCCTCGGAGTAAAGGAGTCTGCAGAGGAGATTCCGGAGGTGGTCGTGATGGAGGTTGGAGAGAAGCTTGGAGTCAAACTAACCCCAGCTGACTTCGATCGCTGTCATCGCCTCGGCACGTCTTCACCTGATGCCAATCAGAGAAAAAAAACATCGCTTTCTTCTGGTAAAGTTTTCAAGCCGGCGCATCAGGGGTCTGGTAATGGGAGCCAGATCCAATTCCCATGACGAAAATCCAATTGAATCCCCATTGAATGTCCCCATTGAATCCAATTTGGAGTAAATGGAAAGTGAAACAATGGGTCCCCATTGAAACCAATGGGGACCAATTGGTTCCAATGGGGACCAATTGCCAATTGGTTTCAATGGGTACCCATTGTTTCACTTTCCATGTACTCCAAATTGCCAATTGGTATTGAATTGGGATTCAATTGGTAAATCGATCCAGTTAGAAGAACCAGTGATAAATTATTGATACTTCATAATCGATATTGGCAACTGTCCACCAATTAGGTATATTCCAATATAATTTGCATTAACTTCATCACAAAGATCATTTGAAGTGAATTCAAGAGTTACATTTACAGTGACATTGGCTCGTACAAATATATACTAAATATGTATATTCTTTCTTGGTTAGTAATCATATAATCAATATATCTATTGCTAAAACGTGAATGTAATTGTAACGTGATCAGACAAAATAATATATTGGTTAATAATTGCTGAAGCAATAAAGAAATCACAAAATTGATGTGCATTGTCATAATTTGCTTAACAAATCATGATAAATTTATTTGTCTGTGACACGTGTAAAGTGATAATGAATATTCATGAGATGCCTAGATTTGTTGGTTTCTATTGGTTTCTGTTGGTTTATATTGGTCCTATTGGTCCTATTGTTTTTTATTGGTCTTATTGGTCCTTATGGTTTCTATTGGTCCACTTGGTTTCTATTTAGCATTGGTCCTATTGGTTTCTATTGATTTCAATTGGCCCTATTAGACTTTAATGGAATTTCAATTGGTTTCAATGGGACCAATTGAAGTCCAAATTAAGGCCAATTTGTCCAATTGAAACCAATTTGGGACCCATTAAAGTCTAATGGGGCCTAGGCCAATGGGGCCAATGGGTCCAATTTGTCCAATGGGGCCAATCCGGACCAATTGAAACCAATTGGGGACCCATTAAAGTCTAATGGGGCCTAGGCCAATGGGGCCAATGGGGCCAATTTGTCCAATGGGCAATCCGGACCAATTGAAACCAATTGGGGACCCATTAAAGTCTAATGGGGCCTAGGCCAATGGGGCCAATTTGTCCAATGGGGCCAATCTGGACCAATTGAAAACATCTGAAGTCCCATTGAAACCTGTTAAAACCTATTGAGACCAATTGGAACCAATTGAAACCAATTGAAACCAATTGAAATTTCAATTGGTGTTCAATTGGTTTTAATTGGATTTTCGTCTTGGGAAGCTGAAAGGCACTGACATCTTCCTGAACGATGACCTCACACCCGCCAGACAGAAGCTTTTGTACAATGTCCGCCACTGCCCGAAAGTAGAGCGATCCTTTAGCCAAGAAGGGAGGATCTTTGCGGGCATAAAGAACACAAGCGGCGGCTTTACCAAAAAACTTATTACTTGTGATGCAGACATTGCTAAGCTCTGAAAACCAACAGAACAGTACACCAGCATCTCATTATCATACTTTCAGTATTTTTCCTTGCAGTTTTTCTATGGCAGCCTTTACATGCCCATTTTATTGCCTTACGTTATTTTTATACATTTTCTCGTTTTCATGTATTTTCTTATTTAACTTCTTTTTCTGGTCTCTTTTTTCTTTTTCTCACTCTCTTGCAATTATTATGGATCCTTCCTATATTGTAGCTTTAAATGTGTTTTTGTTACCTTTTAATCTTTGTAGTATATTAATCTCCCATATATGTGTTAATATGTTTTCTGACAATCTTCTTGACTTGTACTCCCAACACTTAGACTTCATATTTTATTTTGTGATTCCAATCCAAGATGGTTAATATAGAAGAAGTTGCTTGTAATATTTTTGAAAATAATGCAAGCACGCTAGAGCCCAATGTTAATGATAATTTTGATCATGCCTCTCCAATTGTTTGTCATTACTGTTCAGAAAATCAATTTATGGATGGGTTTCGTAATAAATGTGAAAATGATGTTACTGTCCTACATTTAAATGTTGGAAGTATGCATAAAAATGTTGATGCTTTTAATACTCTTATCAGAAACCTCAATGATAGCTCTACAATAATTGGGGTCACGGAGACTTGGTTTTCGAGTGAGAGTGATGTTAATTTATATTCTATATCTGGATATAGTTTGGTGTCTAATCACAGACGTGATAAAAGAGGCGGTGGTGTTGCTTTATACATTCCAGTTGGTGTGGATTTCCAAGTAAGGCATGACTTAAATGTGATGAATGATCAGTTGGAGTCTTCTTTTGTAGAGTGTTTTATTCCAGGCAAAAAGAATGTTATCTTTGGAGTTATAAATATAGACCTCCCCAGAGTAATATAGATCTTAATGTGAATGAATTGCAGAGTATATTGTTGAACCCACTATTTGTCAATAAGTCAATATTCTTAATGGGAGATTATAATATAAACCTTCTTCAATGTGATGAAAATGACCATTATAATGCTTTTTTGAATATGATGTTGTCATTTTCTTTAATGCCATTAATTACAAAACCCACAAGGGTAACTGATAGTTCATCTACCCTTATTGATAACATATTTTGTAATTTGCAACCTTTTCCATATTCAGGTATTATAATATCAGATCTTTCAGATCATTTCCCTATCTTCACTAGAGTGAATTTTCGTAATACTGCTCATAAACATGAATGTAAATATATTCGTAAAAACGATCGTACTAACATTGAGAAGTTTCGAGAAGCACTAACGGCAACTGACTGGAGTGCAGTTTTACTTGAAAAGGATGTTAATATTTCATTCAACAATTTCTTTAATAAGTCTTTGCTACTCTATGATGAAATTGTTCCGATTTCCAAATGTAATACTAGAAATCGTAAGAAAATTCCACGCATGCCATGGGTCAGTGCTTCCTTGTTGAAGTCTATCAATAAGAAGAATAAGTTGTATTATTCTTATAAAGTTAGTGGAAGAGAATCATCACGTAAACGATACGTTGATTATAAAAACACCCTTACTTCAGTCTTGCGTGCAGCAAAGAAAACATATTATTTTGCTCAGTTTCAAGCAACTTCAAACGATATCAAAGGAACTTGGAAAGTGATAAGAAATGTGTTCAAGTCAAAGAAAAAAAATTCTGATGTAAAGAATATTGAAATTGATGGTCGTTTAGTGGAAGATAAGAATATTATTGTGGAAAAATTCAATGATTATTTTTGCAGTATTGGTCCTAATCTGTCACGGGCGGTCCCTTCCTGTCAAAAATCTTTTAACGATTTCCTGAAAGAATCTAACAAGAAAAGCTTATTCCTTTTCCCATTAGTTAGGGAAGAGTTGCTTACTATTGTGAATTCGCTTAAGGCTGGGAAAAGTCCTGGTTACGATGGTGTCAATAATGACATAATTAAACAGGTTATCTTAGCGATTATTCAACCCCTTATTCATGTTTTTAATTCATCAATGTTAAATGGAATAGTCCCCGAAAACATGAAAATTGCAAAAGTCGTACCCGTTTTTAAAAAGGGTGATCCTCAATCTTTTTCAAATTACCGTCCTATTTCCCTTCTAACCTCCTTCTCAAAGATCCTTGAGAAAGTGATTTATGTTAGAACTTTAGAATTTTTCAACAAAAGTAAAATATTCTCAAATTTTCAGTTTGGGTTCCGAGAGAAACATACTACCTCTCATGCCTTGCTGCACTTTATAGATAAGATTTCACAAGCAATAGACAAAAAGATGCACACAATCGGTATATTTCTTGATTATTCCAGCATTATGGTGTCAGGGGCACAGCTCTGGACTGGTTTAAGAGCTACTTAGCTGACAGGAAACAATTTGTTTCTTTAAACGGTTTTGATTCAGGGTTACAGAATGTCAAATGCGGCGTTCCTCAGGGATCTCTCCTTGGTCCGCTCTTGTTTATTGTATAATATTAATGACTTTCATTTCTCATCTGATATTTTGTCATTCATTTTATTTGCTGATGATTCCAGCTTGTACTATTCACACAAAAATTCACAAACTCTGTTAGAAACGGTTAATTTCGAACTAAGTAAAGTTACTTTGTGGATTCAAGCAAATAAATTGTCTTTAAATCTGCAAAAGACAAATTATATGTTTTTTAGTAATACAATCAAAGTGCTTCCAGGAGATGTATCATTTAATAATGTATTGATAGATAGGGTATCATCAACAAAATTCCTTGGTTTGCACATTGATGAGCAAATGAGTTGGAAAATTCATGTAAATCATCTCTATAAGACATTGTCAAGAAACAGTGGCGTAATTCATAAATTGAAATCAATTTTACCTTAAGGCATCCTTCTATTAATGTACTCGACATTATTCCTCCCCTATCTTAATTATGGTGTTCTTGCTTGGGGTAACTCTCTTAAAACTAACCTTGAAAAGTTATACTTGATTCAAAAGAAGGTCTTAAGAATTATTTGTAACGTTAGCTTTCGTACGCACACTAATTCGCTTTTTTATACGCATAGAATTTTAAAGGTGCAAGATATTTATCACCTTCAACTGGGTTCTTTAATGTACGACTTCGATTCTGGTGTCCTTCCACAGGCTCTAGTCAGCATTTTTAAGAAAAATAGTCAAGTTCATGACCATGCTACACGAAATGCCTCTGCGTTTCACTTACCCCAAGTAAGGACAAAGTTAACTTTTAATACTTTGGTTTTTACTGGACCTAAATTTTGGAACTCTCTAGGCTCTAGCGTTAAGCAATCTGTTAGTCTCTCTTCATTTAAGTATAAACTTAAGGTTTATCTTCTCGATAAATACTGTGACTCATAGAGTAGTTCATTTTTGTAGTTATTATGGTGCCAAGATATATTATGTATTACTATAAATGTAAATTTTCTTCTTGATATTAATATGTGTCTAACTGAATATTTTCAGATTGTCAACCTCTTATTCCCTCCCCCTGTTTTCTTGTGCCCGTTGTGTGCTGTGCCTATTGTCGATGTGCTGTAGTATTCTATTATTTCTCATATTTTCTCTTTTCTCCCGTCTTGTCTAGTCTCGTCTCTCGTTTTGTTGTTGTTGTTGTGTGTGTGTACACTTCTTGTTTTGTTATACCCCCTTTTACCTATTGTATTCTTAGGTAGTCACAAATATCTATTCATCATGTTTTATCCGGCTCAGAGGGGACCCTAATAATTACAAGCTCTGCTTTTACCAGGGTCTCCTCGTCTTTCTTTTAGTTAACTTTGTTTTTATCATTGCCATAATTTGTTATTTTGCATTGTAAATGTGTTATGATCCAATGTTATGCTCTGTATGTCATTTGAAAGAAAGACGAATAAAATCTTATCTTATCTTATCTTATAATGTAACAATGATTAAATGTTGAAATTGTTCCTGGACAAATTTAGATAACGATTTATTTAATGAAGCCCGATCTTGAAACAGGGCCTAATTGAATATGATTTATTTAGTAACTCTGCTGATTATTACACTAAAAAGTCATAACGATTATCTTTTTTTAATAATTGCCCTTTCCAAGAGCCGTCTCCTCCCTCTCTCTCTCTCCCTCTCTCTCTCTCTCTCTCTCTCTCTCTCTCCCTCTCTGTTTGGTCTCTTTTTTTGTTGTCCTGTACTGGGTGCAGGGAGGGAAGCTTTGACGTTTCGTTAAATTATTAGAGAAAGAAGACGATTTGTTGTGCTGTTCTCGACTCTTAATCCTTGTCTAACTCGTAACGTTTCATTAACTTATTAGAGAAAGAAGACGATTCGTTGTACCGTTCTCGACTCTTAATCCTTGTTTGAATCAAGTTCCCCTTCCTCCGCACGTAGCGCGGAAGCTTGGACGTTTCAGTAAATTATTAGAGAAAGAAGAGGATTCGTTGTGCTGTTCTCGACTCTCTAATCCTTGTCTAAATTCAGTTTGTTTTAACGTTTATTAAATTATTAGAGAAAGAAGACGATTCGTTGTACCGTTCTCGGATCTTGATCCTTATCTGAATTCATTTCCCCCCCCCCCCCCCCCCCTGGCTACGCGCATGTGACTGTTGTTTGTAAGACGAAAACATAATCAAGATGTGCGTGCTAATCATAAAAGTGTCGTAATTGCATCAAAAAAGGAAAGAAACAAACAACGAAAAAAAAACACAATACAATAGAAACAAGAAAAAAGAAAAGTAAGATAGAAAGAAAAAAAAGATATAAAGACAGTAATAAAGAAAGGGAAACTGAATGGCTGTGCATAGTATCAATTCTTTTTCTCTTTCCATAGACAGTCTATACGATAAAATTGAAAAGCTCAGCTCTGCCTAACTTTTGTGTAAGCCGCCCTCTGTCGTCAATGAGACGTGGCAGCTAGCTAAGAAAAAAGTGTCAACAGAGTCAGAGAGCAGCTAGCAGAGAAGAAGCAAAAACAAGCACCATTGTTAGGAGTTCTGAATCAATCAAATACATCATGATTTCAAATATACTTATTTTTGGGTGAGTTGTATTAACAGGAATAAAGTAATTTTCTTACATGGATCTCAAAGTTATACAACGCTGGCTATAAATTTTGCGTTCAGAATTGTTCAGTCCCACTCGCTGAAAACTGTGGTAGTCTATAGATTACAATTTGTGTGCAATGAATTATTAGCCTGAAGAAATCGCTTTGCAAACATTTGCCTCTGTAAAGACCATGTAACCAAAAACAGAAATGTGCACATAATCGCACATTCCATCACATGACAACCTTGCAGTTGCAAACTAGATCCTACTTGCTGTGTTCGCTAAATATAAACTTGAGAGGTGCACGGCAGCTTCGTTCGGGAGATTTTATTCCATTTGTCGATTTGAGAATGAGAGACTGTTGTCTGTTGGCTTGTTGTTTTGTTTTTTGCCTCTGACTCTGAGGCCAAGAGTCCATTGGTTTTGGATGTGCACCTTCTTCTTCTTCTTCTTCTTGTTCTTCCTCCGCTTTTTCGGAGATCAGCGATCCCATGGGCCGCAAGACATATAACAGGAGCACAAGGTACTGGTAAACATCATACCAAAAAAAAATGACTGTGAATTCTTAGGTAGACCGGGGGGAAATTCCTTAACCTACATTCTACATGATCAGAATTAGGGTAATTCTACATGAGGAATCTTCTCATCATATTATATTTTGCAAAGGTAAGTCCTTTGCAGCAAATGCAAAGAAATGAAATTGGTATACCAAATGGGAGACTGTCTCCCCAATAGGCTACTCAAATTTTTGACAAAAGTCTCTGAATGAAGAAATAAAATTGAATTGTGTACAAGATAGCAGAGCTGACTTTTTCTGTAGTTTACATGGCTGGAAACCAATCTGGTGTACGAAAAAATGCTTATTTCGCCTTGCCAATTTGATGCCGATTTTAGGACTAGAGTGATTAATGTAAACAGGTTTGCGCTTGGATTGTCGCTGTTTTAAAGGTAAAGACCAGTTATGGTCATGCGATTGAATTGTGAAAGAAACGTTGTGGAATCGATCAGAAAAGGTTGATCATCTAGCATCTAGCATCTGCAAGGTTCTGGAATCATCAAAATGATAAGAAATTTGGCCCATTCTTCGTAAATTTACAAGCACTATACACAGAAAGATGTATTTGGGACTACCCTATATCTCTCACAGGACCATGAGAGAAACAAATTTACCAAATATATCAATTAGTAGGCGGTTTCCCGGCAAATTTGTTATCATCATGTATTAGTCAAAACATATTCTTTCACATGATTGGTAATAATGAGAGCTTCCATTTCATTTTTTGAAATTGGGGCGTTACCAATACTGGTCTTTACCTTTAAGCTAACTCTCACTTGCCTACACTAAACCAGTCAATAAAAGTTGTTTAAATTCTTTTTATCACTAGGACTCTCCTGATAAATGCTGGAGCGGTCTTGAACTTCAAGTTGTAAGTTACCATTCAATTTGAATTTACCAGGTTGCTTTTTAACCCACTATAGTTTCATTTAAAGCCCCACTGCACTACTTATAGCTACTTGTGCCCTCTATACCGTGTGAGTAAAAAAAAAGTTTACACCTAGAAATTTGCTAATTATTTTTAAATCATTTATGAACAGTAAATTATTATACACCTTATAAAAGAGTGTTTTATCCTGAATCATTTGGTATCATTCTTGTGTGGTATGTGTTCACGCTTGGATGAACAGGAGGCATTGTTTGCGAGAGTGCAAAAATCGACTTGCGCCAAAGTGATGCCTACATTATGTTTGGATTAGCGGAGTGAGAGAATGAATTAAATGTATCAAATGAAATGCATTTGATATGCTTTTTGCAGAAGCAAAGTCACACTCACACATGCACAAATGTTTGTTGATATTTGATAATCCATATTTGATATGTGTGGCATGATTCATTTTGTTAGGGAGGATATTTGGATCTGCAAAGACCGAATTAATACCCAAATCCTGATTTTTTTTTTATTCAAACATCACATATGCAACTATGGCGCAAGTAGATTTTTGCACTCTTGCAAACAATGCCTCCTGTTCATCCAAGCGTGAACACATACCACACAAAAATGATATCAAATGATTTGGGATAAAACACTCTTTCATAATAATGTGTATAATAATTTACTGTCCATAGATGATTCTTAAAATAATTTTCTAGGTGTTAACTTTTTTTGGACTCACGCTGTATAGCAAACAATGCATAGTCAGTGACCCTTGGTCCCCCATGGTCCCTTTTTTCTTATGTTAATTGAGAGCTGATTTGATGAGATAACCACCTGTCAGTGACCATGCAGGGAGGTCTAATCCCTCCTCGCCCAGCTAGTGCAGATAGGCTTTAATTGTACACGGCCTTTGACAATTAAATGAACTTCTCCTTTTTATTATCATTTCAAGATAAATGATACAAAGCATATTATCTTTCATTACTTTCTTAATTTGTCTATTCATTTATTTCATTTATTAATTTTATTGGAAGCATGAAACATATCTAGGCAGAATGGTATGACAATGATTAGAAATTAGTCATTAAAATTTGTTGAGAATGGATTTTGATTACACACCAAACAAACTGTTCTAGGACTAGAAGTATATGTAACATTGTATTGTATTTGTAGGGCTCTTTAATTTGAGATAATGACTCTTAAATCATTTGTCTTTCATTTTGCAGCAAAAAAAGAAGTGACAATAGTGCCTTCTATGACGGTATCATGGAGCCAACGACAGGTTTGTAGTTTCAGGAAATTTCATGAGTTTATAAACTAAATATTACAAATACAATGTATATAATAAAGTGAACTATATTTCTGTACTTTAAAAGTTGCACAACAACATAACAGCATAACTTGATATTTTGTGGATATTATGAAAGTAAAACCTGCACTTTCACTTCCAAAATCAAATTGTTTTTCATAATTTTTGGACAATGTATGCTTTTTCTATTATTGAGTGGGAGAAAATAAAGAAGTTTTAATTTCCACACTACAGGCATTTTGAATTGTGAATAGTTTCAAGTAAATGGTTCTATTAATTCTATTGCCTCTAGCTGTTTAGGTATCTGTTTGAAAAGTTTCATTCCAAAAGGTGCATTATGAAATCTGTACGAGTTCTAACCATACACTCGTAGCAACTACATGTTTTAAATGTCATTTTTTGGTCATTTTTCAGGCGATAAAGTTCGTGAATTTTTGCTGAATCTAAGATACTTCAGGATATTTATTGCTTTATGGAACATATTGATTATGTTTCTCATGCTGATGTAAGTACTACTGTACCTAATCCTATCCTTGTATCTTTGTGTAATAAACTTTTTAATAATTATATTAAATCTGGTGCTTTACAAATACATAGTATTATGATCAACCCAGTCATGGGGATTAATCAATCACGCATCTACACTCCCTGGGAAGAATTCCTACCATAAAATTATGGTGACTGTGAGGGCATATCGAGGCCCATAACTAAGATTTTAGTGGGGGGGGGGGGGGGATGCAGACATCATATGAGGTGGATCCTTTCAGGGGCATTTTGCCTGATAGGGCAATTACTACCATGAAGGGTTTGGTCATTTTACTAAGTCCCCATTTCTCTCCTGGGTATGAAGTGGCAAAAGTAGATTAATACCTTGCCCAAGGACATTAGTGCCATGTCGGGCATCGAACCAACAACCTTGCATTTCCATTCAAGTTCTCAAACCACTCAAAAAAGATGCATCTACAAGTGTCAGATGAATTTCTTACACTATGATTTCCGGTAGTTATCAGAACAAGAAGATATATATGTCCAACAAATATATTATTTTTTTCTTTTTTTGGCAAGTCCAAGCTATTTTGCCCCGTATATGCCATCAATCACACCTAGGATTTTACTACAGTACAACGTACACCTGATCTTTGTTTTTAGTAAATAGCCGTACTAGATCTTACGTCAAACCTACCATGAAGTGAATTGACACATATGATATCTATTTATGTTAAGAAATCTGCAATACTTGGTAGCATGGGACACCAAAAGACCAACCTTGGACTTGCCTTTTTTCCCCAAAAAGAAGAAGAAAACAAATCACGGATTGCAGTTCTGTTAAAAAAATATGCAGAGACATGCACACAGACAGGGACCATTGGGGCGTTTCACAAAGCCTTTTTGCAATGACAAATGACAAAAATCTGTGACAAATCTGCTGATGACCAATCAGAAGCAAGGATTTCAGTAGCTTATAACAAAAACTGTCATTTGTCACTGATGACAAGTTTTGTGAAACACCCCCCCATGTCCCCTTATTGTGCCAGCTACCATTAAAAAAATGTCCTCTCCTTTAGTCTCCTATTTAGTATCCCTCTGATTTTAATCTCATTCGTGACTGCATTTGACAGATTTTTCGGATCGTGACCCTGTGATGCCACATGTCTAAGGCCTGGAACGAGTCTGCAATACAATACACATGGGCTGCACATTGAAGGTGGTGTTATCTTTCCAGTTGGAGTGAGTTACTGAGAGAAACTTTAACGCAAATTGTGAACAAAACTTCTTGAAAGAAGCTCTATATTGGAGGCATTTCTGAAGTGGGAGAAATTGATGCTCCCTGTGATTGGCCAATGCATGGTGCGGACCACCAAAGAAGACATAGTTGTGAATATGTGCCTTTCTATACATGCACAAATGTATTTACTGTAGTCATAAATGCTAATAATAATAATAAAGAAGCTGAAAGGAGAAGTCCACCCTGATATTCAGTTGGTTTTAATAGAAGCAGAACAGTGAGAGACACAGGTCAGTGAAAGTTTGAGGAAAACCTATTAGAAATAAGAAAGTTATGCTTTTTTGAAGGTGCAATAAATTAAACACAAATTGGCAACTCTGTGTCATATCTTGCAAGGTCCCCTTCCTTTCGCCCTTTAAAAATCTATGTTGTCCTTTAAGAAAATTTTCATTCATGGCATTCAACCTAAATATATTTATTGCAAATATGTTTTTATACAACCCCTGCATGAATAGAGCTATTCTGTCATCGATAACTAAGAGAATAAACTTTTATGTACAGAGCAAAATGGAGAGGAGTTCACAAGATACATCAGTGTTGCCAATTTGTGTTTCACTGATTACAACTTAAAAAGTTCATAACTTTTTTAAATTTTTAATTAGATATTTCGCAAACTTTTCACTAATTTGTTCTCTCATTAAAACCCACTTAATATCAGGGTGAAATTTCTCTTTAATAATGTATGTATTAATTTATGTGGGGATCAATTCCAGGTAGTTTAGCAAGTGTAGGGCACAAAAATGCATCTCGGGAATACAAAAGGCATTCAATATGTGATGTTGGTGAACAAAGAGTTGTTTATTTTACATAAATGAATGACATGTTATGTGATAATATAAAGCCTAATGGAAGTAGTATTTACCAGCTGCTGTAAACTTATAAATTTTAACAATTATGCATTTCGTTTTCTGGACACGTCTTTTTTTGTGCCACTATATTTTGCAAAACTACCTATAAAAGATATTGCGTTTTGCTATTGTTGTATGATAGCTACTGTATAAGCAGTTATTTTTCGAGGGGGTTAAATTTTTCTTGAATTTCATTAATCAATTATTGATTGAGAATATAATAGCACATGACAATATTTCCAGCAAGTGATGTTGCATCCTGAAATCACTAAAATAAGCCTGTACAGTAACACAAGCCATCACAGGGTTCGAGACCACACTGACCATCGGAGCGCTTCAATAGATTATTTTCATTTATTTCTCCAGAAATAATTCTTATATTATGATTGTAAAACTCTCTAATGACGTCTTGATCCACAAAAATATAAAGATTACTATTGAAAAGTATGAAATTGGTAGTGGTTGTGGCATAATGCAAATTTAAAAACTCATAAATTTGTCATTGAACCCTAGATCTGCATCAATATCTTTATGTGAAAAAAAATTGGCATTTACAGTACATCATATGTATGTACATATATTGTCAAATTTGTCATGATCTAAAATTATGTGATAAATCTGAGGTAGTAAGATGCCAGTGTTAACACTGCCTTTAACACAAACAGACAGTCACTGCTTTCCCCATGGCAAAGTTTTACCAAAGTTGCCTTTTGAAGGCTTGTTCAGATACATGTAAGATGCAGTAAACCATCCCCCAAAACAGCCCCTTTTTCAGAACTTTAAATGGATTGCAACTACACGCAATCCAAGTGTAAAGCCTGCTGCATTTCAGGAACAAGGCTTTAATTGTTAATTTGATACATGTACATGATTCTTGATATACTTTTCTTTTTCTTTCAGTCCATTGTAAAATAAAGGTGGGGATGGTTGCATTTTTTCATGTGGACGTTTCTTGATTTTAAAGCTCAGAGTGTCTCATCCATCTCTTATGATGCCCAAAGCGACCATTTCTTTATCATCTCTTTCTTTCCTTCTTTTATTTGGAGGGGGGGGGGGGTTAAAGAGCCTGCTTCTTGAAACATGATCAGGGATACCAGTTTTCAGGCAATCGCCTGAATTCAGGCCCTGGCGAGTTATTTTCAGACCATAGTTTAGGCTTTTTTTGTGTACAAAATAGCTCATTTTAGGTGATTTTCAGGCCCTCTGATCGATTCTAACTGGCATCCCTGCATGATGTATAAATGCCAAGAAAATATTAGAAGTGCAGTGTAGTGGTATAGGGAAAAGATTATTATTGGAATATTTTAATGAATCAATTTGCCTTCTTGCAGTTTTGATCCTCCAAAAGAAATCCATTGCGAATATCTGACAATCTAAACATGTGCTGACAGACAGATCTGTGAATGAACTGTGAGAGTGACAAAATACTTGAAAATGTAATTCATTAAATGTTATTTTGTGTTGAATCCTGTTAGTATAGTTGTATGTGATGTACTAGTAATCTCATGTGGTCAACTGTTTTCCACTTGCATCAAGAGATGTGCTTTTGAGTAGAATGTGGTTTTACAGTTCTATGCTATGGCCTAGGCTTCTTTTGTACATACGAAAAGGGTGTAAATACTTGTGCTCTACGTTTGCAAAAGTTTGATGACCTTTTGTATAAATTCAAATAATAAACAATCATTAGAATGTAGACAAATGTTCAGTTATTTATTTTTTGAAAATCTGGGCCCATTTCATAAAACATGCCATCAATATGACAATAACTGTTATAAGTTACTGAAATCATTGCCTTTGACTGAGCAAGAGAAATTTATCATAGAAATGTGACGCTCGTTATTGGTTAAAAAGTTTTATGAAATCAGGCCCAGGTTCCAATCACCCTGGTCAGAGAGAGAGAGAGAGAGAGAGAGGGGGGGGGGGGGGAGGAGAAAGGGACCAAAACAGGGATCAAGTGTGTGGGAAAGGGAAATAGCCAAAGAAAGATGGGAATAGATCAAAAAAGAATGGGAGAAAGAGAAAAGGGAAGGACAAAATAAAATGTGAGATAGAAAGAGATGGCATTCATAGGGAAAGATAAAAAGTGTGTACAAGATGGAAAGAAGAGTTGAGAAGAAATGTAATTTAATCTATTACAGAAAAAATACAAGTGATTTGAATGAGATAGAAAAGAAAGTATGAAACAATTTTGGAGAAAGGAAAAGGAGAAATAGAAATTCACTATAAAAAAAAAAATGTCTCTTTGAAACTATGTTTCTCTCCCTCTCTACCACTATTTAACACTCGTTCTCCATCCCTCCCTCATTGTTTTTGCTTCTTTCCTGAATTTCCTTCCTCTCTATATCTCTTCTCTCTCTCTTTCTCTCTCTCTCCTCTTCTCTCTCTTCCATCTTTTTCTTATTTCCATCCCTCGTGATTCAAATTTAAATATTGAAGATACCAATATAAAGAGATTTATTTCCTCCACTAAAACTGATCAAGAGCTAAAACATCATGAATTATTTGTTCAAAGTCACCAAGGGCCATTATCTAAACCCCCAAACAGATTGAACCAAGGGCAGGGTTTCACAAAACCATCATAAGTACAAGTTGGCTGACATCCTATGGCAGACATGCTTTAGAATCAATGAGCTTGTCAATGGGATGTTGGTGAACTTGTACTAATGATGGTTTCATGAAAATGTACCCTGGTGATTGAAAAGTAAATGATTGTCTTCTACACAAGAATTACAAATTACAAGAATTTAATGACCTTATTCATTTTTACATCTATGTACAAATGTCAAATATGAAATTAATAATACAAAGAGCATTTTCTCCTCAAGTGGGGTCTACTCGGTGATCTTGAACATCAATACATCATGGCCTGGGGGGCGTTTCACAAAACTTGTCATCAGTGACAAATGACAGTTTTTTGTTATAAGCTACTGAAATCCTTGCTTCTGATTGGTTATCAGCAGATTTGTCACTGATTTTTGTTATTTGTCATTGAGAGAAGGCTTTGTGAAACGGGTCCCTGTATTCTAATACAATTTAAACCCAACTCAAAGTGAAGGCTTTTGATAATAATAATAATGATAATAGCTAGTTCTTATACAGCGCTTTTCAGGACCAAAGGGCCTCTCAAAGCGCTTTACAGATATATATATATTATATTATTACCCCAGTCGTCGGATTCAGGCTTATCCGCACACAATGTACATTCTCCACTCCCTGGGGTTTCACAAAGATTAGTTTTCCTTTAGTTAAACTAAGTTTTTGACCCGCAGTAACTGTTGGGTTTAAATGAATTACAATATCGACCCATGGGTTTTAGAGTGGTAACCATTGGGCAAATTCTCTGTACATCAGCATCGCATTACAGAGGGGACTCCTGTGACATAGCTAGTTGACTTAGAGATAGTCAAAACATCATAAGATACTCCTGATTAGTAAGTTAGTCACTTCATG
Source organism: Strongylocentrotus droebachiensis (assembly GCA_035222895.1). Classification (NCBI taxonomy): domain Eukaryota; kingdom Metazoa; phylum Echinodermata; class Echinoidea; order Camarodonta; family Strongylocentrotidae; genus Strongylocentrotus; species Strongylocentrotus droebachiensis. The sequence continues at coordinate 242,816 of JAVYIG010000851.1, read as the reverse complement.
GAACTTCAAATAGCACCCTCCCCGCGCCTCCAATAGAGATTCTATGTCGGAGGGAACCATTTTTTTAGCTCCAATAACCTACGATTGCATTTCTATATGTGTATATGCGCATGTCAGAACTATCTCTGTTAATACATTATGACTGACCAGGAGGTGCATTATGGGTGCAGCATCGACAAGGGGTAAGTGGGGGAACCTACATATCCTATCAATAGAAACTACATTCTTTATCAATCTTTTCCCAAATGAGGTTGAAGAAAAAATACAAGAGTACATGGGTGTATCCCCTGTAAATTCAGCTATACGAATGAGCCCCCTTTTAAAAACAGATCTTCTCTGTCTATACAGTTACATATATATGAAGTCATGCCATTGCGGGGAAAGTTCTCCATAGACATTGTAGTCCTTCCAACATCCTTAGCAGACTATTTCCTGCATGAATCTTGAAACTAAAACTCATTGAAGAGCTCTCGTCATACTGCCCACACAAAGATGCAATCTGGGGGGCGTTTCACAAAACTTGTCATCAGTGACAAGTGACAGTTTTTGTTATAAGCTACTGAAATCCTTGCTTCTGATTGGTTATCAACAGATTTGTCACTGACTTTTGTCATTTGTCATTGAAAAAAGGCTTTGTGAAACGGTTCCCTGGATTTCATCAAGTCTTCTGTCTGGCATCTTGCGGACTCTGAAGGCTCTGTAGAACCCGTCTTGGACCATCATCAAGGTGGGTCCATTTAGTGCAAGGAATCATACTGTGATCAGATGTTCTAGTTCCATTCAAGAGCCCCTGAAACATGACAGATAAACACAATCAGAAAATGTATCCAAAGGGTGGCAACAAATGGGCATAAATAGAGTTCAGTTAAAGGTAAAGACCAGTTTTGGAAACGCCCCCCTCTCAAAAAAACGAAATGGAAGCTTTTATTACCTATCGTGTGAAAGAAAATGTTTTGACTAATACGCAACGATACAAATTTTGCCGAGAAACCGCCTTCTAATTTATATATTTGATAAAATATTATATCTATTTTGACCTGATAGATATAACGCACGTGTCGCATAGTCCCAAATACATCTTTCTGTGTACAGTGCTTGTAACTTTACCAAGACTGGGCCAAATTTCTTATCATTTTGATGATTCCAGAACCTTGCAGTACACACCAATACTTATATGCTAGATGATCAACCGTTTCTGATTGATTCCACAACGTTTCTTTCACAATGCAATCGCATGACCATAACTGGTCTTTATCTTTAAACACCTTGTGATAAAACGTTAATTCCATGCAGTGTCATAATTGAGCAGCGTATGGCACATTTCCAGTCCCACATGGTTCTTTTGTCTAACATCTACTGAAAGACATCAATTTGTGCGAAATGAAACTTTAAGAAGTATCGAAGACAGCTATTTTTGTGGCAAGAAATTTCCCTCACTTGCACACATTGCCAGACCCATCAACTTTTGGAAATCCTAAATTTTGAAACCCTAAAAGTTGTAATTTATTGAGAAAATTAGACCCCGAGTTGTGCCCATGACATTTTACAATGAAGACACAATGGAAACAAAAACCCATTTATACTTCAGATAATGTGTCAAAGTGATTATGGTGTTATTAATGATTATGAGAACCTGTAGAAAAATAAGATCAGGAAAAAAAATACCTGGAGGATGATTCTTATCGATATAAGAAGAAAAAAATATTTCCATGTTGAACTAAATTTGTAGACTACCGATTTATATCATTTCCATAGGCTTTAAGTACATTAACAACCTGATAGGCAAAGAGTTAATTTTTATGTTTACCGTAGCTGTATGACACTCATGAAATTTTGACCATTCGTGATTTCTATAAGTTGCTGATTTTCCTGTAATACCATCATCTTACCCGACAAAAGAAGATTTTCACATGTACTTATTGTGATCAAAATCGTGGTACACACACTATTACTTGAAGCTCGTTGTTTAAGTAGTTAGAAACAACCGTGTCTGTTTACTTCTTTTATTAAACCCTTTAATGCTACATTACATTTCAGGATATGCACAAAGAGATCACACAGAGATGGGTGTTACAAGTGTCGGAAGTTGGAAATTTGTGAAAGTCTTTATTTTATGATGTTTAAGTTTAAGGCAAATTTATATTCTGCTTCCAATTAAGTGTTAAGGATCGAGGTTAGATCTGATGTTTTTTCACTTGGAAAATTCCTTTTCCATAGTATAATGTGACCTGCATAGCTGAGTCAGGTGTTTATTTCAGTTGTACGCTAGATTGCGTAATGACATTAGGCCAAGTGGCAGTGACATTCCTTTTTTTATTGTATGCATGAATTAGTCCGTATGTTAACGTACATACGTACGTATGCGGCATGGGCGAGTAGTTCTATCTTGGGTGTGGTTAGCTCAGGCACCAATTGAGCATCCACATGCACGGACGTGTTCTAGGTCGGGCAAGACTCTGGTTTTGGAGATCCTTCGGGTATGTGAATTTATACTTGTAAATGCATTTTAATCTTAATTGAGACATTAAGAAGTTACTGAGGATTCAGAACAGAGTTTGTATAGTATTTTGCATTAGGTTAATTGGAGTGCATGGATGACTTTTTGCCACAATTGTATGTCATGTGTAAACGTTTTTGAAACGTCTTTCGATGTAACAAGTTCAAAGCTATCATTGAAATTGCAAATGATATTGGTTGAGATTGAGAATAGACAGTGAAATCACTGTTGTATTTGCTTTGTTAATTATTTCATGTTTAATAATAACAAGTGCAGAAACTTGCTTGTTTTTAGTAGTTGAAGAGAATTATCAACTCAGTTAGTTTTTGTAGTTATGAACGTAGAGGGCAGCATTTTATACACAAAGATGGCGGCGCCCATGAATCGTAGATACCGACTTATGGTATGAGGGTGTGTTTTTGTAATATAATCATAGATATTGAATCTTGATAGAGTTTTTCCGTAGATAACATGTTACATTGTATATATTTAATACTTAGTGTATTTTCAAGGTAGGTTTCTATGGTTACGGGTGTATTGACTTTTCATTTACAGCTGGGAGATATGGGACTACAGCTGGTCCAGGCCTACATGTAGGTGATGACTGTATTTCTGCTCGTAGCAGTGACGGGTAGTGAGTGACTGTGGAGTTTGCAGTCTGGTTGTTGCAGCTTGTTGCTCGACATTTGTTTGACCTTGGGTAGGCATCTTTTGATATTGGTTTGATATGTTTAATCAAACAGTGATAATTTTTATGTTTATAATGCAGTATAGTATAGTAATATTAATGAGCTTTCTGATTAATGCTTTACCATGTTTTGTAAATGCTTTCAAATAATATTATAAAGGATAATTTATCGAGGGAATGAATTAATTCTTTATCAGAGGGTTTGATAAGATAATTCACTTTATGGAGTTAAGTGTAATTTTATTGTCTTATATCTGGTTGCTGATTAAGATGCTTTGATGATTAAGATGCTTTGAATATTTAGATAAATATTATTTGATTATGAGGAATCTCTAACTAAAGTACGAGACACACATATATTGTTTGTAACAATATATGATTATTCGAGGACTAGAAGTCTGTTTGGTTTTTATACAATACATGCATATTGAATATGTTTGTGAGAGATGACATTGAACTATTTGAATCTGTAATGTGGTACAAGTGATGTATCACTGGCTTTTTCTGTATCATTACAGGGTTTTTTGTTATGACACAGAATAAACCTCATAGACCTTAATCTGCTGTCCTGTCTCATCATTGATACTACCGGTCCCTAGGAAGGTCCAACCCCCACCCACGACACAAGAATTACATCTCACCTTCTAGAAATGCATATGCATCATTTGTGTCAATGGAGAGATCTGGAAAAAAAGGAAAAGTAAAAAAAACAAACATAATTATTACAAAGTTATAACAAATTGTCATTATCAAATAGAGATTCATGTACATTGTACAGTAATAAAATCTTAGATTCAGAAATGATCTAAATATCATTTAACTCTTTGGTTCCTTTCTTTGCCTCTCTGCACTGTTGCTCATTTGCCACACAAATAATTTTGCACAAAACTTAAGGCATCATTAAATTAGGATTAATTCATATCTATCCTGATTTAGATGATTTCAAACAAATTAGAAAAACTGACATCTATATTTCATTAACTTTTCTGCGGAATAATAACTTTTACTTACCTATGTCTTGTTTTCTGATAGTCTTCTTTTTACCCCTTTCAGTAAAAGTGTACGCTGACTTGGTAAAACTCTCAAGAAAATACTCCTGAAAAGATAAGAATACAAATGCTGGTGCAAAAGGTACACTTACATGTATATAACTTGAACTACCAATAAAAAAAAAGAATTAAATCAAGATAAATTGGTTTAGTCAAAGGTCTTTTATTCAAATCTGGGCAATTTATGTTTTGTGTATTAATCATTACAATGTTTAATGCTAGAAGTTAGTTAATAGTTATGTTATTGTTCCAATAACATTATTGTTCCAATAACATTTTTTTTTTGTATCAGCGTGTGTCAGTATTCCAATCACCTCTATACAGACTGAAGTACATCGTATGGGTAATAGTGAGGGGAGGTTATGCAATATAGTTTGTGTGTGATTGCAGATCTCATCGTGTGAAGTTTTTTTTTAAGAAAGCAACCAGATTAGCTGAAAGTAAGTCCCAATATTTTGATCTTTTACAATGATTACAATGTTATTTTGATAGTAGTTGAAAATCAGACCTATTTTCTTTCCAATCATATTTTTTCTTAACAAACTGTTCAAAGTCTAGATAAAGAAAAACTAAGGGCACATTCTTTCTTCTTCTTCTTCCTAGAAAGTGTAGGCTTTATGAAATTAAGATTAACGCACGCACTATGGGTAGACGCCAGATGGTGCCGTCCCTCAATGCCGCTTTAAAGGGATTCAGTGAAACAAACGCTCTTGGGTATTTTTTTGGCAGATCAAGTATGAATATTCATATCATAGAACCCCATTCGCTCGAAATTGCTGAATATGCAAGAGGTCGAGAAGGGCTCTGTCTCTTCGATCATGCCTAAATAAATCAGTAATTTTGTGTGAACGGCGCTCTATAATCATGATAATATGAATATTCATATTTGCTCCACCGCTGCTACCGCGCATGCATACTTTCTCTTCGCCATGTTGAATTGACGATATAACATTGATGAATCGTCGGGTTAGGACGAAGAATCACGCTTTTTCCCATCGAAGACTTCTTCAAATTATATGGTTGGAAAGATGCCCAGAGGAATCGAAAAACATTGTACCGTAACTCGTTAGTCCAAATTGTGATTACTAGGGTCTACCTCTTTACATTGCGAAAAAGAGAGGAGCCGACCCTACCCAAATCAGAGGCTAACGAACGAACATGACGAAAGAGTAAATGTTCGGTCTATGCACAGACATGACAAGAACAACACAACACACTTCACAACGACTGGGACTGCACTCAGTTCCACTGACTTACTGTAGCTTTTGCTAATAAAAACACCGACTCTTGACTTGCTAATGTCACATCGGGATCTGTTTTCATTATGTTCTTTATCCTCGTCAATGGAAATTTGTTGTTTCTTGCGACTGCTTGTGATTTGTCATCATCCTCCTTCGGCTCCGAGTTTTCGTACCCAATTTGATCCTCCCGCGAAACAGTGGAGCTTTCTTCAGCCATGATTATTTTTTTTTAGTTGAACCGTAGAGGTCTCATTATAATTTTAATAGATAATTTTATTTTTAATACGTGCCCCAAAGTTTTTTCCCTTCTCTTTTAAGTGCCCATTTGAACATCTTATCAGTTCCCCCATGGGCGCCGGAAGTGGGGAGACGCATTTTCGCCCCCCCCCCAACCAAAAAGAAAGAAAAAGGGGAGTAACTCTGCCCCCTGGCAACCCCCAAAGGTACCAAGGAGCCGGGCCCCTCGATGCTCATCTCAGTCATCTGACCGTAATTAAATGTTTAATCCCTGAGCTTCATGGGGCTCAGCCCCCTGAACCCCAACAAAGGCCCGAAGGAGGGCCCCTGGATGCTAATATACCGTAACCGTTCGTTCGTGTCTCCTTAGATCAAGATTAATGTACGTTCCTTAATTAAATTAAATTAAATTAAGCTCTTTCATCGCCCGATGGCCGTCTCATTTACAAGAGCCTGGGGGTGTTTCACAAAGATCCTAATTTGAACTTATCTCTTAGTTGGACTTAACAATTATGGAAAGCCGTGAGCATCGTTGAAAATATTTTGTAAAAAATATTTTAAAGGGCATAAAATGTTGATATCAAATCATTCATATTTTCTATTACCTTGGGAGATTTCATGTTCTTAATGTGGAATTTATGAAAAGTCTAAATACTTGAATTTTGCTTCCAATGTATTTCATTATAGGCTACAAATGGCTCTCCATAATATTTAAGTCCAACTTAGAGTTAAGCCTTAGAATCTTCGTGAAACACCCCCCAGGTGCAACTCGTTCCGTAATGCCTTAACCCCTTGAGCTTCGTGGGGCTAATCCCTCTGGACCCCCCGGTCAATAGTGCCCTGCCAATGTCAGGTATCAAAATATGCTCATCTGACCGTAATTAAATGCCTAAATTAATGGCCTAAATCCCCATGCAGGGCTTCCGGAGGCTCCGCCCCCTGGACCCCACCAAGGGCCTTAAGGCGCCCCTGGATGCTCATCTGATCATAATTAAATGCCTAAAACCCCTGAGCTTCGTGGGGCTTAGACCCCACACCAAAGAGTGACATACCAGTGTCACAAGGTATCTAAATATGCTTATCTGACCGTAATTTGATGCCTAAAACACTGAGCTTTTTTTTCAAATCTAACATTTCAACTTTATTATTATACTTACTGACAGGTATATGAAATGAAAGATGCATATCTTGGCTTGAAATATGACTAGGTTAGGATTAAGTGAAACAATTATTTTGAAGCCATTATCATTTCAAAACCGGAAGTCAAGTGTTACAATTGCCCACAAAACGAGGCAATTGTAGCACACCCATACATATCGCTCATATCCCTTAGAATTTTGTTTATATTTTTTTTAATTATTTTTTATTAAAGGTGACGCGCTGGACAATTAAAATGCTTGACTCATTTAATTTTATTTTTTCCAGTTACGTGGGGAAAATTATACTACATATTACGTTGTTACATTTGCCCCCGAGGAGGGTGGCCATATCTTAGCATTAGTATTCGTCGTTGAAACTTTTGCCAAATACAGACCTAAAAACTTATTTTTTGACAATATAAAAATGACAGTTTTAGCTGATGCATAGCCTATATTTGTCCAGACAAAATAATAGGTAATTCAAAATGTTTCTAGGCGCCGTAATGTTATTACCCCCGCATTATATGGCCGAGCAGCCCTGATAATGTGCTCTGGCATTCGAGGAATTTCACACTACCGGGTAACCATTTATTACACCTGGGTAGGAAGTGATTAATGCAGGGTACCAAATTTCTTGCCAAAGGACTTTAGCGCCGCGGCGGGACTTCTCCTGGATTGTATGAACATGAACAAAAAAACGAGTCGATCCTTTGGGAGTTCTGAAAGAAGTACTTTAGCCTTGTTACCTGATCTTTAAAACTTCGAACTTTCAACTATTTTTTTGTATTCATTGAATTTATTTCTCACAACTCCAATTCCTTTTCGTGCATAACAAAGAAGCAAAGAATTTTGCATAGTCCTAGTTTATACAAACTGAAACATAATTATAACAATTTTTTGTGGTATCATTTGATAAACCAACATAAACTTACAACATAATTCATTGTTTATAATTTCACATTGTATAGGACTGAAATATATCACAATTACATAGTAATAGAAATGTATTACCGCACTACACATTTATTTCAATCAAAAAACTAAAACAAGCATTGCTTTTATTTCAGAATAAAACTGAAAACCTAAAAAGAAAATAGAGGTCATATTTCTCAACATAATTATTATTATACAGAATTAAAATGATGAGTTTTTCTTCTATTAAAACACACAATCTACCCCAAAACTATCCCCTCACTTCTCGATCGTGATGAATAACAATTTGTTTAATGGACAAGGCTTATAAAACATTCGACTATTCATGTAACAACGGTAATAGTGATGATGATGATGACGCTAATAATAATTATAATGATAATAATAATAATAATAATGATAATAATAATAATAATAATAATAATTATAATAATAATAATAATAATAATAATAATGATGATGATAATAATAATTACAAAAATATAAATCATAATAATGATAATAGAAATTATGATAATTATAATATGAATGATAATGATAATAGAAATTATAATGATAGCAATAAACATGATTACAATTTCAATGGTTATGATGAAGAAAAAAACGATAATTACACAACATTCCCCTGAATTTGGTACCATCATAATTGAAAAGATTTATATTTTATTTAGTCAGAAGGCAAGGATTTTTGTCTTCAGTTTGTCTCTATAATGCAAGTGCATAACATTCACGACAGCATTTAGACATGAACATCCGTTTTCATGATTACATCAATATCCATAATGCGTGTTTTCTGCGTATCTGCCCTACACATCCCGTACCACCAGTCGTAGAACACAGGATGGCTAGCCTGCCACTGGTACATCTCTGGAAACAATGATTTTAGGAGCAATGTCCTGATAATGAAGCACAAGGTCTTTCCATTACTCGCAGTCACGTTGGTCAAGATTGATGACCCCTTCATCACGTGACCTAACCTTCTCCACGAGAAGTACTCCAGATACTTTTGCTGGTCGCGATCCAGGAGATGGATGTAGTCGACGAACTCTTGAACGGTCTTGAAGTCATCGAGGTGTATGAACGAGTGAGGCGGGGCCAGTCGCTCGTAATCGGCTTTCGGCCCCGGCCCCCCCACTCAGGTTTCAAAATGACCGCATGCGTGTTGCCAAAATGTCCGGTAAAGGGGTACTTTTCGTGCAACAAAGTCCGGCCCGAGAAATGTAAAAAAAGGGGGTGTATTTGACTTTCACCCGGAGATTTCTTTAAAAAGGGGGTGTTTTTCTCTCATCTCTTTGTAATTAAAAAAGGGGGTTATAAAATATCTTGAAGTTGAACATAGAAAAATTGATGAAACCCCGCGATCAGATTTCAGAAATTCCTGCTAGTTTTGAAAGCTCATTCAGGATTATTTCATGAGTAAAAACATTGAGTCCCATGCACTCCCGTCCCAGTACGGCGGCAGTACGGACTTCTAAAAATCTGTGTGTGAGAGAGAGAGAGAGATAACAACAGAACGTATAGTCTGTACGGCGCATCCGCTGGCAGGACCTCAGCATGCATATCGGCATAGGCTCGGCATCAAGCCGGAGCATGAAGATGGGGTATGTTATGAGGCGTGGGCCCTGCCAAAATTGTCATGATTGCGACGTCTTTGAGCAGGACCCACAGTCTCCTCGTTGTGGATATTGTGGCTGTCTACCTGTGGCTCACAGGGTGGCACGTTCAGGTGAGTAGTTTGCCCTATAGCTAGTTTGATCGCAATAGTAACACTTTCAAACTCATTTTCCAACACCCATGAAAATGAATATGTGGGACTTGGATCTAGACCTATTTAGTTTTGTACTGAAGTGTAGGCTACCCTAATTCACACACAGCTGCGTTACTACTATCCTGGCTGTGTATTAAAGGGATCGTTTAACAATGTTAAATCTGAGATGCAAGGCCCTACATGTTATCAGTGTCTGTGATATGGTGTAATATTGAAGCCCTAAAAAGAATTGTGCTTCAAAATGATAAGAAGAAGAACTTGAAGAAGTGCCAACCAGTATACAACTTTATCTGATATGAGAGGGGGGGGGGGGGGGGGGGGGTTCTGCATGTCCTGAGATAGGGGGGTACATTGAGCAGTGTTCTGGATTAAGGGGGTACATTGAGCAGTGTTCCGGAATTAGGGGGGTCTCCAAGGCAGGAAAAGCCCGTGAAAAGCCCGCGAAAGGGGGGTTCGGAAATGTTGGCAGTACTCAGATAGGGGGTCTTTTCAAAAAGAGGGTACAAGCATACGCGTACCCTAAATAACACTAAGTGGGGGGGCCGGGCTTTCGGCGCTCCGAACACAACCGGAACGGTGCCGACGGCGAAAGAGTTTAGCCAGAGCTTTTCAGTGATGCTGTACTCCGGACATTGGCTGTTTTCTAGAGCTAAGTAGAATTTGTACTGTCCACGCATTTCCAAGCATTCTTTCTCCGAGCGGGGGCAGTCCAGATGCCCGCAACGACCATAGGTGTCGATCGGCAAGTACTTCTGGAGTTCTTGAACAAAACCTCGCCTGGCCCAGCTAGTTTTGTTGCAGTTGGTAGCAACCCATGACATCAACTTCTCCTTTCGAAGAATCTTCGGGTCTCTGTCCGTATGCGCTGTGTCCAGGTAGTAGTACCCAGGGGCGATGTCCGCCTCGCTGTTATAAGAGATCGAGATATTGAACGGATTACCGAACTCTCTGGGAGGGCTCGCAGGTGGTCCATGGATAGGAGCTTCCTTCGAATGAAACACCCAGAGCTGCCCAGGCAACCGAGTTTTAACTAGCGGTGCCCAGGTTCGATTATCGATATGGAAGATTACTACGTCACTCTGTTGAAAGTCCGTCAGGTCGTTCCCAACCTTCATCTCAATCCGACAGTTGGAGAATTTACATCTCGATCTCGTCCAGAAGTGTTTGGCCTCGTCCTTGATATGCTCCAGGCACAACAACCTATGGCACATCTGCAAGATCTTGATGACGCAACCACTGCTGGTGTTACGAAGAGCCGAATCCTGAAGCTTATACAACAACCTGTTGGCCTCGAACGTAGTTCTAGCTGTCTCAGTACTCCATATCTTCCTCATCCATAATGTATCTGCGTCACTATTAGAATTGATATCCCGATTAACTGCAGCTGTCTTCAGGATGTCCGGGCTTAGTTTAAGATCTCCCAAATCTGGTATATGTTCGTAGTATATCTCCTCATTCGATTGGGGCCGGACTGATTCATTTCGGTATGGAACTCTGCCCACTGATGCGACATATTTGTTTCCAGGATAGGTGATAGAGATCAGATGGTGCCTAAACTCAACGTAAGCCTTGAAGGCCACTATCATTAACAGGGCGCCACCAGCGATGGTCATACGAGTCTGCTTTGTGTACATTATTGCCTACAGGAAAGCAAACAGAATGTGGAGGTCATTGTTAGATTAACGTTCATAAAACACGGGACCCTAACGGTGCCCCAAGGGCCCTTTACAGGCTTTCTACGGCTTAACGGTCAGATGAAAACGCCGGGAGGATTGATTAAACTTTTATAGGCATGCATATGAAGGATTGTAAGAAGGAGGAGGATTATTTATGAAGATGAGAAACGAATTACAAACAAAATAATGAGTACCGCTATTATTGTTTGTCTCTTTATTTCCTACAACTCTGTTTCAACAACACAACCTGATTCCTCGTTGCGTTTCCAAAAACAATTATATAATTGTACTGGACACTTCTGAGAAAATAGGTTTATTTTAATCAGGTGGGCTGTATATAATACAGACCACCTTATATTTTTGTTAAAATTGCCTTTATTTATTCTTTCTTTATTATTTATTTTTTCTTATTTGGTTTTGTGTGCAAGTTAAATTTAAAATGGCACACTTTTAACACCTTTATAAGTAAGGTGGTTTATAATAAATGTCGAGTTATCTAAACAATTATATTGGTTATATTCCATTCTTGTAATAGCACATAAAATTATGACATTATGATTTATACAACACCTACGAGGATCCTTGTCATTTGATTGGAGGATTGTTGGTCACATGATCATATTCAATAGATGTTATATTGCACGGGCGTGCATTTTTGGTTATATGCGCCGTGCATTTTTGGTTATATGCAGACTGCGTACCTCTCTCTCTATCCTTGCGTGTATCTGACGTGAAGGCAATCTGAATGTAATCGAGAAGGCTTGACTCCAACTTTAATTTATCTTTAATATTAGGAGTAAAGCATAATTTGTTGATTAACGTTCTATTAGATCTTCTTCGATGTTGTATAAAACAAATAATGAATGTTTTTCATTCGTTTAATAGCCTCATAACCATTCATTATTTTGTATAATAACATCCAAATGCGCTTCCAATTAAAGACCTTATTATTTATTTCATTTATTTTATTCATGGTATGATACAAAATATGATTAGGGATTTGCAAGCCAAAGAAAATGTATCTAAAAATGTATCTGTATAAATGCCTGATCTAGTCTAATGGTGCAGAGTCAACCAAGGTTGTTTTGGGGGAATCGATTGTACCCCATGTTTTGCCCGCTCTATTGCAAATGGTCTGCACCTATAAATATACGTTTAGTATAGTCCTATATAATAGCAAGTTCGCAAACTAAATTTTAAGCCTTGTGGCTGCTCACTCAACCAAGCTGGTTGTGGAAAAATCAATTGAATACAAAAGGCCGCTCCATAGCACAGGTCATCATGCTTGCATAATAACTTAGACTGAACAATTCATGCCCCTTGTGATTTTGATGTTTTTTGTGTTTTTTCGTATCTCAAGATTGAAAGTGGGATTGGTTGAATTAGGGTCATGCTTTAAGATGCAAACTTTAAAATGTCACATTCTCAAGAAAATTAAATCTGGACATAAAATAATTTGTTTTTAGAAAAACTTGGTAAGGGTATGAATAATGCAGCTGTTAATTGTATTTGTCTACAATGCACTCAACTGGATGCTAAGTTGGGTCAGACCCAACACCCCTCCCATCCCCCCCCCCCAAAAAAAAAACATGATAAGATATTTATGAGAGTGCCCTCCCCCCATTTAATTTTGAAATTACATCATTTCGTCAGTTTGAAGAAGAAAGGACATCACACATGGAAAAATTACTAATGTTTATCGGTTGTAATTATAGTTCCCAATTATAATAGGCTTTTTAGAGTCAAACACATAACAAATGTAATGTAAATTGTGATATCAACATTCTGCATTGTTTTAATGAGAGATATTAGATGGCACCGATATTTTCTCATAGATTTTAATACATATGGAGACGGTACGGTTATATGCTACATTTTACCATGTTGGTTTAACTGAGACAATGGTTTGGTTGATCTGATTTGGTTTTATTTACCATCATGATATATGAAATAAAAACATCATAACACATAAGGAAACAAAACACTAATATATTTTACAAGTACTATTGAAAATAAAATGAAGATCGAGGCATCGATATCACCCGCTTCAGACCAACAGACAAAGTTGATCTGGGCCCCGTCTTACAAAGAGTTGATATCAATAGCAACTTATTTGCGATTGATATCAATCGCAACTATGTACATTAGAGATAGGAGACTGCAAACTTGCGATTGATTGGAGGACTTACGATTGATTTGGATCAATCGCAAGTCTTTGTAAGACGGGGCCCTGATCTTCCTCGGGGTCCCAAAACAATGATAGTCAAATATACTTACTTTATTACAAAATGAAGTTAACGATGAATAATGCAAAAGAATATCTGAAAATTACTCACCCTCTAAAATGACAGAACGAAAAAAAAACCCATCCATGTCAGATCGAAAGAACTTTGACAAGAACGGTCTGTGCAATGAGATAACTCATCTGTCTGTGCATACATGTCCGTGCGTCTAATCCATTATTGATTATATCGGGGTGGGCATTTTCCGGGCAGTGAATATTTATATTGTAGGATGGCAAGTGAGGATTTTATATAGTCGGTCTGCATGAGCAAAGAGCAATCGCGTTGCTCGTATCGACTTTTCTTTTATTGCTTAACTCAGAACCTTACATCTTACATGTAATCGGAGCCCTAACCCAAATCCCAAAGTACATTTGTACCACTAACATTATATTAGGTTACTGTTAAAAATTGATTGAAAATTAAGGTCAGAGGCGGCACTTCCGGGGGGGGGGGCATAGTGCCTCCAATTTTTTGAGTTTTCGTAAAGTGTCCCAAAAGTCTCCCTTTTTACATAGGAAAAGTGCCCCTTTTACTTCAAATAGTGCCCCTTTGTCTTTCTAATAGGTGCCCCTTACCACCTCTGATAAGTGCCACCTTTAACTCTAATAATTGCTCCTGTTCAAACTTAAGAAATGCCCCTTTCACTTCGACAAGTGTCCCTTAAGTTCCCCTTCTAATGCGTGCCCTTTTCACGCCTCCGTTGTTTTCACTCGTGCCTTTTTTCCTTTTTTATAAGTGTCCTTTTTCTATTCTCATAAGGGCCTCTTTCATCTGTGGTAAGTGCCCTATTTTATTTTTGATATGTGCCGCTTTCACCTCTGATAATTGCCCCTATTCAAATCTGAGAGGTGCCCCTTTTCCTTCAACAAGTGTCCATGCTCCTTTATCATAAGTGCCTTTCCCCTTTTCCTTTTAAACGTACTCCTTTTCTTTCTCTTATAAGTCCCCTTTTTCATTCTGATAATTGCCCTTTCCCTTTTTAAAAAGAGACCCTTCCCTTTCTCAAAATTTGATAAGTGCCCCTTTCCCTTCGACAAACACCCTTTTTCTATATTCACAAGTGCCTTTTATCACCTAAATGGGCACTCAACAGTCACCAGACTCGGAGTCTGGTGAGTGCCCCTTTTCAGGTGCGAGAAGTGCTCCATTTTCACCTCTGATAACTTAACTTAACTTTTTACACTTGCTCCTTTTCATTTCTAATAAGTGTCCTTTTCCCTTTTAATAAGTGCCCCATTTTCATTCCTTTATAACCGTATCCAGACACCTAAACCAGCCCCGGGTAACCACTACAATAATGTTAAGCAGATTCTAATCAACATTCTTTTGATTGTTATTTATCTTATCATAAACAAACACCACCATTGACACAATACAGCATGTATTATCCACATTTAAACTCATATCACCATTGTGAGTGTTAAAAAATGTCCTTTGATCTACGTTTGTATGGATAATAATAAAGTCCATGTAGGTTTTGCATGCACGTGCCGCCTCCGCCCCCATCCAAAAATATAACAAAATAAAATAACCATAATACAGCCATGATAGAAAGGATGGTTCAGGGTATAGAAAAAGAAAGAACTTAATTGATGAAATATAAATTGAAATCAGGGTGTTACAATCAAACTGCTTTTACTGATTCCAGCTCCTATTTATGTTTGTCTCTCTATTTCTGTCTGTCTGTCTCTTCCTCTCTGTCTCCCCTTCTCTGTTCGTCACACACCACACAACAAACACGCACATAAACATCCTCTGTCATTCTCATTCTCGTGACGGCCCCCCCCCTCTTTAGTCTGTCTTTCCGAGTCTCAATCTTACTGATGATTCTGTTTGTTTTTCTCAATTTTGTTGTCAGTTCATCCTTTCAAAATGTTTCGTACCCTATCAATAGGCCATTTTCGTAAAGTAACCAAATTTAATGCATAAGTCTTTGTGAAGTGCCTCAATACAAATTATTTCATTCACCTGATAAGAATAATAGTATTTCAATAGACAGAATCCGAACTGCATACATCAGTGTTACCAGGTAGGACAAACATTGTGGCTTGACCTACCTAGTAACACTTAATAATGCAGTTTGCATTCTGACTATTGAAATGCTATTATTCTTATCAGGTGAATGAAATAATTTGTATTGAGGCACTTCACAAAGACTTATGCATTAAATTTGGATACATTACGAAAATGGCCTATTAAGGAACTTACCCTACCCTCCTTTCTCTCTCTCTCTCTCTCTCTCTCTCTCTCTCTCTCTCTCTCTCCCTCTCTCTCTCTTCCTCACTGCCTAATTCCTCCTCCCCCTGTTCTCTCTTTATGAACAGAAAACAAAACAATTGCTTCCCAGTGGTATCTATTTACGAATTGTACTGTGATTCCAGATCTTAACACGGATTACTGATTCGACACAAAGAACGCTATTTTGATCCCATACCAAAGAACAGCATTTTTTATTAAGGAAGAGAATCGTAAATTCTCTTGTTGTAGTATACTTATTGGAGAATGGTCATTGTTTGCGTGCTGGTTATGTGTAATCTCATCCTGCGATTGTTATTATTCACCATATCGCAGTTTATGGCGGGTTGCTTTTTAACGTGTATTCAGAAAAGGTTTAAAGGGAAATTCCACCCTACTAGACAACTACTCTAAAAGGAAGCATAAAAAAAGAGAAGCAAACTGATGAAAGGTTCAATTAAATCTGACTAAAAAATAAGAATGTTATGATTTGTTGAAATTTGTAATTATTATACGTACGGGCACTTCAAATTGGCTGAAGCGGTACTGTCAATGTAATGTAGTGCCAGACTACTTTCCCATCTGTTCCAACATATAAAATAACTACAATTTTTCTAAATTCACGGTTCAGGAGGGTCTATTCTTTTTATAGGACCTATAATAATATGCTATGTATACTACTATATTTTGAGTAGTGCCCCGAGGGAGAAGAAACTTGCGAGAAAAGCATAAATGAATGATACTTTTGTACACGGCAAATAGGAGAGTTATCCACGTCCTACGTCACAATCCACTGACCAAACTACCAATTTTGGATTCGTATAGACTTAATGATCTCTCATTTCAAACATTCATAACTTCCTTACTATTGGTCTAATTCATTTCAAACTTTTGCCATTCTGTCCAACAAGGGTTGGATTGCCCTTATACGAACTTTGGATTTGAATGAATAGATTCAAATAAATATTTTTTTAAACTTTAAAAGACAGCCTCAGTCGAAATTATAATTTATTCTGCAGTAAGCTCAGTTTAACTTTGCGAGACATTTATAAACAAACGGACAGTCTGTTTAGGGCCGAAAGGTTTTACACCGAGTAAATCTTTTCTGGCTTCTAACACCTTGTCATTAATGATTAATCATGTTCCTTAAACCAGGAGATTTTGAGACAGAATGATGATCGTGATTATTATGTTCCTATTATTATTCTGTCATATAGTGTATTTGGTATTCTTCCTAATGCCCATTAAACTGAATTGTTTTTCTTCTCATTAACATGTCCATCTGTTCAAATCGGAAATCGGGCAAAGAGGTAGATGAACTCATGAAGTTTTATTGGTGCATTTCCCAAGAAATATAACAATTGAAAGCAATTAATTTTTCACAGACAAGGTAACAGTGGGGTTCCGTTAATCTGATCTAACCTTGTACTCAGTCTCACATATATATAAGTACCGCCATTCACAACAAAACAAATGATGCGCCTTGCGTTTCAAGAGTCAATCATTGATTTTTCTGATCTTCCTTTACAGAACGAACAATACTCATGTTCGCCAAACATTCTTTGAAATATCGATCTTATGTCAAACGAAGAAAATACGAATCCTGCTCCAATATAATTATCTTTCCGTTTTGTTTCGACAGTGGTAGAAAGAGATATCGTTAGATCGTTCGATACTCGTTAGAGTGACTTTATTTTGTGTATGATGGTTGAGTAAACAATTCATTCGAACGTGACTATCTCTTTAAATCATCGCGAAATTTTTATTCGGTTGTTTGATGTCAATGGTTATGTTTGTGTTGTCGCATGCACACCATGGGTTTGCCATAGGAACTAGACTCCTGTTTTAACATAACTGAGTGAATTTTCAATAATTTTCGTCGCCAACAGACGGAGGATATAGACTTACATTCACGTTCGTCTACATACTTTCTACCTGGTCCGGATTTCAGTATCGACAACAGGTTCAGTCGCTCAGGTAAGAGTAACATACCAGTAAACACCTGGTAACGCTTGGTTTCCTTTGCAAAATTCACTGTGGTGCATAACCCGCGTGATTTCTTAAACTGACTTTTGAGGGTTTTTTTACTTTGAGTTTCAGTACAAACTTGTTGAGGGATTTAAAATTCTCTTTTAGAAATGATTCTGACTCAATTTGAAACGTTGTTATTGGACTTAATTAGACCCTCTAAAGGTGATTTCTTTCTTCTTCCATGCATAGTCTTTTAAGTTATTTATTTATTTATTATTCTTTTGGGTTGCCCATAAAGTCTAACTGCCATAAAGTAATCGCATTTTGGTATTTTCATGTCGAGCGAGGTATTGTATGTCTTGAATATTTAGGGGAAAAAATCCCTTCAACTTATAGCGTCAGTTTATCACACTGTGAAAAGGTTGGGCAATATTTGTTCAACACTTTGCCCAACGTTGTGCCAATAGTCAACCCAACCATCTATTGGGCAATATTTTGCCCAGTGGTAAAAATTTGGGCAAAGATATGACCCTTCAACTCCCCGACTACGGTAGCCCACTTGTTGGGAAAATCTTGACCAGCTGTTGGGCAAAATACGAAAATATTGCCCAATAGATGGTTGGGTTGACTATTGACAAAGTGTTGGAAAACATTGCCCAGCCTTTTCACAGTGCACGGAATATCGTGAAGTATGAGGAGGGGGGGGGGGGGCACCGAAATATTATCTCATCATGAGGTAAAGTCTATTCCGTTCTGGGACTTGGAGACTTGGCTGGTTAGTTGGTTGGTTTTATTTTCCGTATAAAAATTCAAATACATACAAGAATACAATTTACAAATATTACAAATCAAGAATTAAACACGGCTGGAATGCTCTATTCAGTGCCATTATCAAAATGACTCTGTTCTTCCTAAAGGTTTGGCTTCACCCAAGTCACAAGTTAAAAGATGCTAAAAAAGAATTATAAAAAAAATCAAAGTCGACGGATTTTTATGTCCAGCCTAGCGCATATCGGCTTCTAAATTAAAATGCTTATTTATTGTGTTTCGAAATATTAAGGGTATCTGCCACATCAGTGCCGGTCTTCCTGTGGTTCCTGCAATTATCAATGATAATACCCCATCATTACCAGGCTCCCCTCAAGATTCGATAGAGATAAATGCAGGCAAAATACATTGACCAAGAATGTGCGTACTTTACGGGAAGATTGAACCCTGACCTCTCGTTTCAGAATCAAAAGTCTTGTCAAATAATATGATGGTGTACACATCTAACATTTTGAGGATTATGACGAAACAACATTCGTTAAATATGCAACCGATGAAGATACTGGAAGCGAAGTAAAGTAGAAAGGGAAACAAAGAAGTTTCAAAGACATAAGCTCTGATGATCCAGCAGAATGTTATGTTAAATAAATTTGTTATTGTATCTTGCCTATATTCGAACTAATAGAATAAGATGTTCGTTCAAATCATCTACAACCTCAAGTGGGATCATTTTCTGGCTATTTTTATTTCATTCTTTCCTACACATGTACTTTTAAAATGAAATTACTTGTCATAACAAAGTCTTTTAAGTATAAATACAATAACATAATGATATATAACGCCTATATAACGTCCCTTTGGAAGTTGTGAAATTATGGACTTACTTGAAAACTAAGCTAACAAAAAGTTTGTTTCCCTCCCTTGGTGTTTCATTCATCATTTCTTCAAAGAGTCGTCTATTAAACTTGAACGAACTGCAAAGCCGTGCACGCAAGTGTGAAATTTACAAAGCCTTTGATTCCTATTCAATACGACGCTGGTTTATGTCGTCATGACAACCAATGTATACAAACGTGGTTATTTTTAGTCTTTGTGGATTTGGGATGTGGTTATAGATATAGATCGATAGATACATCTACCCAGAATGAATGTGGGTAACGACTGGTTCAGAAAAAATAATAAGTGGTCTCATAATATCAAATCACAGATAAACTGATAAAGGTTTGGGACAAATATCCTAAACTATGGCAAAATTACATTAAATACCATCATTGATATCGTGTCATGTAGACCCTGCCATTATACTCAACCAAAACAGGAATTTCCCATTGACAATATTTAATGGAAATCGAGGAAAAATTGATAAAATTATGAAGGAATCTACACTGTATTATAAACTGACTTTGTTCCTTTTCTTGCCCGGAATTCTGATTTGGAAAAATGTGCTTTTCGACTGGTTAAGGAATGATGCGTGAGAAAGGAAGAGAGAGAGAGAGAGAGAGAGAGAGGGAGAGAGAGAGAGAGAGAGAGAGAGAGAGAGGGAGGATGGGGGGTATTTGGGAGGTTCATGAATAATGGGTGATACGAGAGAAAGGGAGAGAGAGAGAGAACAAAATAGGAGGGGGGGGGGGTATTCAGGTTTTTTTCACGACATGTTTTCGATGACAATTGAAGAAGAAGAAGAAGAGGAAAGAAAAAAAAAATATCGAAGTTAGCATGAGTTCTATTTCCCGGGGTCACCCCCTAGAGCTCACCCCGCTACCATCTAGCTTGGCGTTGCCATGCCAACCATTGCAGACAATGCGGTCGTCTGCTCGTGTATTCATCACAAACTGTGGTGAACTTGTATTTGTTCGCAAAAGACTCTCGATCGATTTCTCCCTTGCTGTAGTGACATGCGAAATATAAAGTTACTCAACGGACCGTATGAACTTGAGCGGTTTATCCCACCTCCCGGTGAACATGGACTATGCATGACAATTGACAGCGGACTTGTTGGAAGGAAGCTTAAAATCCTCCTTAATATGCTGATCCTTTTTTCTTACCGTTCTCAATGGTCTTGAACTTATGTGCTTTAAGATCGCAGCGAAAACATCAGGAGTTTTGCTTTGAATACCGATGGTAATATTCTTCATGATAGTGTTATCTTATACTGATGTGCAATTTGGTTACAACAGACAAGTCAGGACTTTGTCTTCCATAGAAACAGTAGGATTGGTAATATAACGACAGCAGACTGTAATTTTCCAAATGATCTGTTCCTGATAATTTGCATCTACCGTTCCCAACGATCTACCCATGCGGTGTGATTATTTATGGATCATGAATTAGTGAAATTGCTGAGGGATTATTTTCGTTTGCTAGAGATGAGAACGGTGAAATATTGATATCCGCTAGCAGATTAATGTAATTATTTACTACATCATAACAATTATTGTGTTCATTTATCGTTATTCTTCGGCATGGTTCTCAACGTTTCGAAGCTCATTTATTGTTTCTTATTCATTCAAAGGTGCAATTATTGTTGATTTCTTTTCAGTCGACAGAGGTGACTGACTAATTTATGACAGTCTATATCGGATTGGTGCAATGTCCCACAGCATCTTTTCGTGTATTCCTACCACCCCAAATGACCGTGTACTCTGTGCTATGTGCCTGTAATAATTCGTTCTAAACTGTAATCATCAGGGTTTTTTTCCTATATACTAAGTGTTAGAGAGGAACACTTTTCATGATATTTGAGGGCGGATCGATGTACTAATTATTTACCAATAGTCATATCTCTTTCTGATAGGCCTAGTTTGATATTGCTACTATTGTGACAAGTCTAGAGTGGAATTGTCGGGAATTTGTTTACAAAAGATACAGGAGTACTTTATTTTGTACGTTCTCCAAATCATTTCTTTTTTCTGGTATCTAAATCATACCGTTCTCCACGATATTGTATTCCGAGCATGCTTCTATACTTCTACTGCTTCTATGGTAATACTCTTCAAAGACTGTTCAGCATCTATATAGATGAGGGTAACGCATAGAGTTGTTATATACAGCTCTATGCGGTACAGTTCCTGAAAAGGGAACTAAATTGTTACAAGAGCCACCTTGAACTGCTCCAAAGAAGGCAGTTCGACGATGATCTGAGGTAGCTCGTCCCAGTACTTATAAGTGTCCTATATAGGGAAATAACTAAATTTGTAAGTGTCCATTGAAGAGCCTATCATATTATATCGTTGTTGTTGACTCCTCCTTGTAGTTCGCTCCCTCGGTTTGATCAGGGAGGTCTTCCCATCTCCCTGGTTTGATGTAATCCGGTATTGGTATCGCAATTTTGGTATTTGCTATCTTGTAGAACATTGATATTCGTGCCCGTTTTCTTCTTTCTTCAAGAGTTGGGAGATTAAGTTGTTCTCGCATGGATGTTACACTGGCATCACGCTTGTAGTTTCCACAAATGAAACGCTGAAGTAGGATATTCAAGAGCTTTGTTTTATTGGTTTGAAGGAAGTAGTTACAACATCTATTAGGTAAATGTTTTCCACACAAGCAGACAGCTAACAACTAAATTATCCATACCCCTTGTAAATTTGATGTTTAAAAAAAAAATCGTTACTCAAGTAATATGTAAGATGGACTGGTTGAATTAGGGCCTTTGCTGACTAATTTCATATATAAGCTTAAAAGGTACTATGTCCCATTTGCAGGCCAAAAAACCCGAGAAGGTTAAGTTCCAACGGCATTTGAAAGATAATACTAATTTAGAACTTCCCTAAAGAAGGTGGGGCTTGAAAATGTCTTCAAGTGGGAAAATAACGACTATTAGTTGTCAAATCGACTTAGGAGCTATAGAGCCAATAAGTAATAGTCTTGATTCAGACTATTGTACCGAATGGTCACACGTTTTATGCTGCGCAAAGATTCAATCAGTTTAATTTGGGCCATCACAAGAAGTGGGTCATTGATGTAGACAAATGCTCATGTACCCTTTACAGCTCATTATGTATGTTATTACCAAAGAAGAAAAAAAGCCAGTCAGTCAGTCACTCAATAGTGGCTGACAGTGAAGTCTAGCAAGTAAACGGGTTTCCTTGCATAATCTGAATATTTGGACACTGTTAACGTTTAAATTTCACAGATAATTATAGGACATACATGACATATTCATAATTCCTGCAAAGTTCTACAGAATTTGAGGCTGGCTGCAAAAGGGACATAGTACCTTTAATATGTCACATTCTCAAATAAAATAAATCTGGAGAGATAAATTTGTCGCATGCTTAAAAAAATACAAAACTTGGTAAGGGTGCGAATAATTAAGTTGTTAACTGTTAACAAATTACTGTTTGTAGTTTTCAAGCACGTATAAGGGATATAAAAATGACAACCATGGTAACCTTGGTGTAATGGATGAATTCACCCACCCCCCCCCCCCCTCACCCCGATAAACAAGCAAGAGAAATGTAATTTATTATCATCTCTACATTATACATACCTGGGCCTCGTCTTATAAAGAGTTGCGATTGATCCAAACCAGACACAGTTCCTCCAATCAATCGCAAGTTTGCAGTCTCCTATATCTCTTATGTACAAAGTTGCGATTGATATCAATCACAAATAAGTTGTGATTAATATCAACTCCTTATTAGACTGTAAAAATGTGATAATGAATGATCAATAAAACATTATTTTTTTTAAATAATAAAAAAAAACTCCTTATTAGACGGGTCCCTGAAGAGGCATTTGATAGTACGTTAATTTGTGCTATATCTGTTGTAATTTTGACATTCGCACTCAATCATCATTTTTGTACACTATAATTTCGATTTGTTGGTCATCCTTTGCTTAACAATTGAGAATATGATCCTACAAAATTACTGTTCTAATCAATACAATTTAAATGCTGTTTATATTGTCGGCTAGGTTTTGGGAAAGGGGGGGGGGGGGGTTAAGGCAGCAGCCAAAATAAATTTGAAGAAAAAAATGGTTGTTCTTAGTAGGTCTGAACGTTTTGAGATTTATGGATTAATTCTGTCGTACAGTAATTATTAATAATTATCTCTCATTATTAATTTTGTATGCGTCTCCCTGCTAATTGTTATACACGATCATGGCCGTTATTTTAAAGCTTATCTGCCGTAGTTTACAGGAGGGATTAGACCGCCCTGCAAGGTCACTGGACAGGTGGTTATCTCATCAACTCAGCTCTCAGTTTACATAAGAAAAAGAGGATCATGGGGGACCAATGGTCACCGATGAGGCATTGTTTGTTATATAGAGGGCGCAAGTAGCTACAAGTAGTGCAGTGGGCCTTTAAGTGTATGTCAAATTGTATATCACCGTTGCAATGATACTCTTAACGTCCATGTATGATGAATGTACAGTTAACAACAAAATTATTCATACCCTGACCAAGTTGTGTAATTTGTTAGGTATGTGAAAATGTATTTGTACCGATTTATGTTTCTTAAGAATGTGACTTATTAAAGCTTACATCTAAAAGTATTCAACAAAGGTGCTAATTCATCTCGTATAGCTTTTATTCTTGAGTCACGAAAAAAAAAAATTAAAAAAAAAAAAAAAATCAAATTTTAAAGAGGTATGAATTATTCTGTTGTCAACTGAATATTCCAAAGTTCAGCTCTTGAGCTGCGATACGTTTTTTGTTGTTGAATAAACACCTTTCAAATTAAATAATGTTTCGTTACAATGCTGAGCAAAATCCCAATCGCGATGTGAAATCTTCATGCGTTGCATAGTAATCGAGAGATTACAGGCGCTTGTGTTTAGGGTTTAATGCTTCCTCACTCAAAGGTTGTTATCTGCGATGTACAATTCAAGTAGTTATCTATTGGGCAAAGTTTTCGGCGTTCGGGGGGGGGGGGGTGCTTTTCTCAGGATGTTTATTAATCCAGGAGATAGTAATGTTGTCCTATGATCATTTGATATAATGATATCTCTCAATCCTTATGGACAGCTATATTCGATTCTATAATTATGAAATAAGGCCTAATGAATTCAAATTCAACTTCAAGTGACTGAATTGGATGTAATTTATAGGGCCTAAGGATCTTAAGTGCTTGGAAAAAATACGAACAAGTTAAAGACAGAGATAACAACATACAGTTTGTTAAAAAGAGACGTTTGTCTCGTTCATGTTCCTTGTGCTGAGCATTAAAATGAAATTATTAAAAAATGTAATACCGTTATTACCCACAATTGTCCTTTTGATAAATATTTTCCCTGCACTGTTCTGTCTTTATTTGCTTTCGCTTTCGGTGAACACTTCGCTAGAGCATGACGTTGGCACTTTCAAGAACTTGCAGTTTAGTAGTATAATGTTGAATGATAATCGTTATTCTTTTTCTTTCTTCTTCCTTTCAGCAACGAAGGTGCCCAAGCTCAAACCACATTATCATCGTCGGTTGGTAAAATTGGCGTATTGTAGGCAGGACAAAATTACTGTGAAATTCTATACTCCATCTGGAATACCTTGTAATTTA
The DNA here is from genome assembly GCA_035222895.1 of Strongylocentrotus droebachiensis. NCBI lineage: Eukaryota > Metazoa > Echinodermata > Echinoidea > Camarodonta > Strongylocentrotidae > Strongylocentrotus > Strongylocentrotus droebachiensis. The sequence goes on along the minus strand of JAVYIG010000851.1, from coordinate 217,832 downwards.
CAATCAAACATCGAATTGAGGCGAGCTAGAAGCTGATAAATTGCAACGTCCTATTTCAATTTCCACCTACTTATTGTCCTCTTCAAATTTTAGTATAAGCCCATTGCTCTTCTAAAGAAAAATGGCGGCGTTAAGTGAGCATAACCTAGAACAGTTCAACCAACAACAACCCACCGGCCGGCGCCGAACCTCGATCATGTCTCGCCGAACATCCATTGTGAGTAGTCACTCGACCTCTAAAGATGGCGACACGATGGGACCACCTGGTCATCCAGGCAAATGGCGACGTATGTCGAGAGCGTACTCGATCTCGATGGGCAGTCATCGAGGTGCTCATGCCTTGCGATCCGCCGCCGAGTCGCAGCAGTCGAAACCGGCGCCGAAGTTCGAGAACACGTACAAGATGAAGCCCGATGAAGAAGCGGTCTTTAAACCGAGCGCTGTACGGTCCATCCTGGAGAACGTCCTAGAGCGGTACCTATCCACCGCGCAATACGCTCCAAAAACCGTCTCCATATTCACACAGAACATCGTGGATGAGGTGAAGAGACGAGTGAAGGACTTGAAGATGCCGAGGTACAAGATAGTCTGCCAGGTTTACATCGGGTCTAAGAACGGACAGAGTATGCAGATGGTGAGCCGAGCAGTCTGGAACACAGATACAGACAACTTCGCCACTGCTAGCTTTCAGAACCAGTCGCTCTATGCCATAGCTTCGGTACACGCAACGTATTTTGAGTAACCATTGAACAACTCACGCACTAATTCAAAGTGTAGATATTTAGTGGGGGTAGCTTCGGGGGCGGGGTGACGGGGCGCATGCCCCCAATCAAGTCACGAAAAGTAAAGCAAATATGAAGAAGGAGCCTGTAAAAGCCTGACGATACTACCCGCTTTGATCAGATAGAACACCCCCCCCCCCCTAATCAATGGCCTTGTATGCCATCGAGTGATCCCGGCGCCCCCTTTCTGGACCCATGCTACGCCACTGTAAATCGTCACGAGACATTTTGTAAAGCAAGAACATTGTGACTTTGCTTTTTTGTGAGGATTCCTTCAAAGTTATCAGCTTGTGAGACAAATTTGGACAAGGGATAAAGGACTTCCCAAGCAGGAAAATAAGGATGGAAGAACTGTAGCCTACAATAGACCGGCTGACGATTGTTGTCATGTTCTATGACAATATTCCATGACAATTCCGGATGACATTGCATGAGGTTTGCACGATACGGCATGCAAAGTGCACTGAATCAATAAACATACAAAATAATTTTTAATCATTCATTCAATTAAATACAAAATATTCCTGTTTGGAGCAAAGCCATTTTATACACAGAGTTTGGCCAACTTGGTTTCACTGGGTCACATCATGGCGTGTATTCTTTTGTTTTGTGCTTGCCCAAACAAAGCAGTAGGCCTAGTCGCCATATTGTGTCCAACTTAACCGGGTTGGCCAAACTCTGTGTATATATGGCTCTGGTTAAGTGACGTAACTAATATGAATGTGTACATGTGCCTTTCAAAGCATCCCCTTTTGACTTTGATAGCAAACTATTTTGAAGGAAAGCAGAAAAAATAGCAAAGTAGACTGGTGAAAGTTTGAATGAAATCGGACCAAAAAACGAGAAAATTATGATTTCTTTTTAAATTTGTAATAGGTATAGGCTCTTCAAGCGAGCTGAATCGGTAATGTCTCTGTGATGTAGGGCGGAATATTTTCTCATTAATTTTGTTCCAACACAACACACAAAATAACATTTCAATTTTTTCAAAAAATGTATGTTTCATGGGAGTCCTTTCTCTTTAGTAGATCTAAAATAATATGCTGTATACACAACATATTTTTAGTATAACGTGCCCCAATAGGGAGAAAGCATTTATGAGAAAAAACATTTATGTAGGCATACACAACAAGCGGGAGATTTATACGCGACCGCATTGCGTTACAATTTACTGACCAAGCTGCCAATTTGAGATTCGCATAGACTTAGTGATCACATATTTCAAACATTCATAACTTTTATTATTATTTGTCCAATTTATTTCAAACTTCCACCAATCTATTACTCATATTTTTCTGCTTTCATACAAATGAATTTATTCAAAGGGATTCAAAGGGTTTGATTACCCTTTAATGTAATTTGAACGTGAAAAGCATTTGCGATCGATCGAAACTGAGGAACTAAAATATTGTGTACTTTGGGGTTATTTTCAACTTGAGATTACTAGGGAGACTGATGCAAGAAAGATGAAACTGTGATGATTTTGCCTGGTGTGAAATACTGTTTTTGTGATGAAAGATTTCTGTTGGTGTTCAATTTTGTTCATGAAAAAGGTTTTGAACCAAATTCGGTCGGCGCGATTTCCAAATTGTCTGTATAGTACATGCCGCACCGGAACAACAGCTGCGAAAAACTTGTTCAGAGATATTTTATTCTGTATTGTATATTAATCCATAATGTATATCGAACATTTCAATTGCTTGACGATCTGAACAGGCGGTGTTGTATTTTTGTGTGGTTTTATTTGAAATCTGATGCTTGCACTGTTAATCTTTTATATTATAAAAGGTATGTCTTCGGCTTCGGTGTTCATATGAATATAATAAATATCCATGTATATAATATTATTTCAACGAAAGTCTGAACCTCGTCTGAATTATGTGTCGTTTTGTTTTCGGAAGATGGAGGGACAAAAACAAATGAGGGATAGTAGGAGGGAGAGGGAGATAAATAGAGAGAGAGAGGGGGGGGGGAGATATATATAATTATATATATAGAGAGAGAGAGAGAGAGAAAGAGAGCGAGAGAGAGAGAGAGAGAGAGTGAGGAGAGGTAGACTCTCGGAGAGAGGGAGAGAGAGAGGGAGAGAGGAGAGGGAGACTCTCGGAGAGAGGGAGAGAGGGAGAGAGAGAGAGAGAAAGAGAGAGAGAGAGAGAGAGAGAGAGAGAGAGAGAGAGAGTGTGTGTGTGTCCAGGGAACCAACAAAAGACCCTCGCCCCCTTTTTAGAAACATCAGAATGGTCATGAGAGATCACCAAGAGCGGAGAGTGTTGAAGTTACGGATGTTGAACAAATTACGAACCCTTTATTATCCCTTCAAATCAATAGTTTTAAAGGTATAGACCAGTTCTGGGAAACGCCCCTTTCTCAAAAAATGAAATGGAAGCTCTTATTACCAATCATGTGAAAAAATATGTTTTGATCAATACGAGATGAGACAAATTTTGCCGGGAAACCGCCTAAGTGTACTAATAATATTTGGTAAATTATCATATCGATCCGGCCTGGATAGATATCGCGAATGCAACATTGAACATTTGGGCATATATTTCTGTTGTTTTTTTGCGAATTTAGGTTGACGTATTGTTATCTAAAACTCTGAAGGCAATATCTAAACAATATTGAATGGATATTTTGCACCCAAAACCCTTGAACCGCAATTTTACCACTACCGGTCTATATCTTTAAACTAGCCCCTGTAATACTTTGATTTGATTTGATTCCGTATCAATATAATCAGGTACATGATATAAGTCATGTAGATTCGATAACTGACATAAAACAATCCACTAAAATAACGGGACACAGTAGAAATATTGAAAAACTGAAGTTGTTAATTGAACTTTGATTGTTGACCTGAATATATCCATTAAATCGGAGGGGCGTGCTAAAAAAGGGGATTTTTATATATTGGATGATTTTATCTTATTATCTACGAAAGCAAGCAGGCAAAATAATTGTCTTATTAGACTCAATGTAGTACAACGTACAGTATAGGCCCTAAGGATTTTTTTTTTTTTTTGGGGGGGGGGGGGGGGGGGGGGGGGAGGGCACCACTGATCTCTACGGAGATTTTTCCGTAGAGATCAGTGGGGGCCATGCAGCATGACAGGCGCCGACTATAATGTCTCTACTGAATGATGGCGCTATACAAATTCTTACTGATCGTACTCATTGATAAATGACACTGTCGATCTTTCCAACATTAGCTTCATCATTAACAAAACAAAGTATTCTTTTGAGTCTGTCTCTTCCAAAATGCTCTATAACATTTTTATTGCTATAATGCAAGATGCATTTGCTTTTAAACATCCAGAGGCAATAGCTTTAAATCTAGATAAGTCGGAAACTACAACATGTTTCTCAATCCCCAGATTTTCCACTCTAGATGGGAAGTTAAGGGAATTTCAGTATAAACTTTTACATAACATCATATTTTGTAATGATAAATTGTATCTTTTTGGATTAACACAGTCAAATTTATGTTCCTTTTGTAGAAAAGAAGTAGAAACCTATCATCATATCTTCTTTGAATGTTCTGAAGGGTCCAGAATATGCATGGAATGAGATGGGAAACAGTTTAAAGATGTGTTGCCTGGATTTCAGAAAAATTATGAAAGATAATATATTGTTAAATCATATATCGATTTTGGTCAAATATATGATTTACAGTAATCGTAAAAATGGAAAGTTCCCAACTAGTAAAGAAATATGTAAGGCTGTAGAGAACTCAAAAAAAGTTGAATATGAAAAAGCAAAATTAAAGGACAAACTGCCAATACATTATCAAAAATGGGAAAATTTTACCCCTTAAGGCAGGGGAACTGATTGTATATTGTAATTCAATTTCACTCCCTCACTTTCTCATCGATCCGGACACTTATCTACTATCGTGTTTGCTTGTTTTTTATATTTTATATTTTTATTTTTTTAATAACGGTATAGTTACAGACCTCCACTGATACAAGACCCTCATATAGTTATAATGAAAAATGCACTATTATCATTATGTAAATAATTTGTTATCATGGGTTATGAAGCAGCACCTTCACCTTATACTTTTTGTTTATATAAGGAAATCTTTGTTCAGATTGCTTAATTTATATTGAACTAATTAATTTGCATATAAAATATGACGTTATTACCGTCACCTTTTCCTTTTTTAAAGGAATTGTAGCACATTCTGTACACTTGTTTGAATGTGTACTATATTAGTTTGGATACTTTTGGAAAATATTTTTTAAATATGTCTGTGTTTATAATGTATGAGACAATGTACTACATGTATGTTTATACTGTAAGAACAATTGTGTTCCTATTCATCATTTTGTATAATTATGAAGATCTGAATAAAGGCAAAAAAGCTTTAAAAAAAAAACATCATTGATACATTTGGTTGTGGCACTGGATCTCTATACCTTCTTATTAAATGGTATTGCATTATATAACTTGTGAAGGTATGTTTCTAAAAATAGCCGCAACTCTAACTCCAACGTTACCTGATGCATCCGGTATTCAAATGAGCTACTTTAAATACAGTACGTTATGCAATTAATGGCCTTTTTATTATTCAAATAATAGAATTAGTACAACTGATTAAATTATGGCTACCCTATTAAACTGATGTGCATATTATAGTAATATGCACCGGTGGCTATGAGTGGTGTGTGTGAGTGAGCGGGAGGGGGGGGGGGGGTAACACCTGAGTTACCCAAGTCCCCCCAAAGTGCCCCCCTTATAAAGTATTCCCGATTTCACAAGGGGAATAGAATAGTTGCATTATGAGTGGCACTAGCAAATCAATATTTCACAATATCTCATGAATATCTCAGAATTATATCTAATTAAGTTCAAATTAATGTCATCGCTATTATGTCTTGAGTGGAAGTTCACTAGTTGAAATCCGGCCTACAAAATATAATTTTTTTTTCATCACCTTGAAAGTCATATACATATAAATATAATGCAGAATATTATTCTCCTTCAAACGGGGAGGGATTACAAAGAATAAGAACAACACTATACAGGCCAATTCTGTTTGTTTTCATCGTCATTTAGAAATTTATCCAAATCTACTTAGAAAATGAATTATTATGCATAGGAAGAATAATCACAATTTTGTGGAATTCTGCTGTATTTCGGCACTATAAGCCAGTTCACGGTTGCAGTCTGAGCAGGAGCAGATGAGGCCATTGCAGAACAAATTTTGAAATACACGGAGACGAAATACTGGATACGTGCTCATGAAAGTTATGTAACATGAATTATTCTTTGAAAAGGGGGAACAAAGGCTATTTATATAGCACCTCCATCGATGTAGGGGTGATTATTTCAAAATGTACAAAGTGGGACCTCTTCATGTTTTGAAGATCTGTGGATATTCGGGGTCATTGCAGTAAGGTGCTAACCGTGAACTGGTCTATTAGTGCAACTTTTGCAACTTAATATTGCGGCTTGGCAATTCTTACCCAAACATACACTTATGATATAATACTAGAAGGAAACTGCTCATTCAATTAACAATTAATCCATAACCCTATGTCCACTGCATTTTAAAACAAAAACCCAAGTTTTCGAATGATCTATTTACAATTCCTTTTTGATTCTCAGAGAATTAAAAACACAATATTTTCTAGGGACAGTCCATTTTCTCAGAAACGAGTACATTGCGGTTTTCATGGACGCGAGGTTGGTAATGTGTATGTTTTCGTTTTTTCCCACGCTTGCTAGCTATAGCAAGCTGCGCATGTGTACGTGTGTACGCTATTATACACACACTATATTCGCGCATTGGCCGTGGACAGGATAGTGCCTATTTTCTGAGGTAAGTGTTCGAAAACCTTTGAATAACTTCAGTATTAAGTATCATATGAGCTAGTTAAGCCCTCTTTATTGATGTTATGTTTGTCAGTTATGTATTTACCAGGTATGAGGGTAACATTATATGTGCAATGTGGTTAAAACAATGCCTAAATTTACTAGACACGCCTTTCTACATTCACTGATTCGAAAGGCAGCTGCAGCAGAAAGCACTAGCACTTTGTAGCAGAGAGCGAAGCAGCTGCTAGCCCTATGGGGTCCGCCCCACGCTCAAGCTCCCGCGCCCTCTTCCCAAGCTCCGCACTAGAGGCGCTGGCTAGGCCGGGGCCGTGGCCTCGCCTCGCCTAGACCGAATTTTTCTGTCTCTTTCGTTCGTTAGCCTCTGATTTGGGTAAGGTCGGCTCTCTCTTTAGAGACAGAATAGCCCTATACGCTGTAGTGGCCGCGCGTTTGTATGGCTGTGTGACCAAAGTTCGCGCGTGACCAAAGTTCGCTTTCTCAAAAAATCGGTAAGATTTCGAAAATCTGATATCACCAATGGAAAGAGGATCATAAAATTACCCAGAAACAAAATTTTCTTTGGAATTGGGTGCGAAATTGTGAAAATATTGACAAAAGATCGGCACATTTTGCAGTTATTTGCGTCCGTTCCGAAAAATTACCAACTTACCGATAAGGGTCTGGAAATCTTCATTTTGAGAGCAGATATCCTCAAAATTGTAAGTAATAAGTGGTACCGTCTGGTTGTATGATATTTTGCCTTGCAAATTATGAAATTACCTTATTTTTGATGGATCGTATTTTTGTATAAATCAGCTGTAAACCCCCGTGCGTGAACTTAGGTCTCGTTGTTTTTATGACTTTTTTAGATGCAGCGCGCATGCACGATCGGACATCGAATTTTTAGATCGCGATATCTCCGAAATCCTTCGACGATAAATGTTGTAGTTGAACCAATTGGTAGTAAAATACTTTGCCGTCCATTTGGTAGTAATTAAAATAAATAAATTTGTGTAGAATATGAGAAAACATGGATCGAATATCACATTTTCTAATTTGTTCTAAAATCTGCGCGAACTTTGGTCACCCCTTCATACTAAGAAACGTTACACAAAACTTGGCCAAACTTGACCCCTAATTTTGATATTTTACCGGATGCATATCCGCTGTATTTATACTCCTAAATTTTCTATATAACTAACTACTTCGGTTCCACTTACCAACTTGACTACTTGAATCCGTTTAATGGTCCATTTTCAGGAAATTATGGGTCAAGATCGTGAAGAAAATCTTGCAGCTGGGTCTCGTTCCTTCTAGTCTACGCCGAAGGCAAAATGATTATAACGGAAAAACTGTGCATGAGCTGACATGCACAGTTTTTCCGTTATAATCATTTTGCCTTCGGCGTAGACTAGAAGGAACGAGACCCGGCTGCAAGATTTTCTTCATGGATGTCGATCTTGACCCATAATTTCCTGAAAATGGACCATTAAACGGATTCAAGTAGTCAAGTTGGTAAGTGGAACCGAAGTAGTTAGTTATATAGAAAATTTAGGAGTATAAATACAGCGGATATGCATCCGGTAAAATATCAAAATTAGGGGTTAAGTTTGGCCAAGTTTTGTGTAACGTTTCTTAGTACAAACGCGCGGCCACTACAGCGTATAGGGCTATTCTGTCTCTAAAGAGAGAGCCGACCTTACCCAAATCAGAGGCTAACGAACGAAAGAGACAGAAAAATTCGGTCTACGCCTCGCCTAGCCTGGGGGACCTGCATGATGACCAAGGGGGGTCACTCCCATCATGACTGGCTACAAACCCGCATCCAGAAAAGCGTTGAAAGGGTGTCTTCAGCTATACGGCACGCGGCAGCATTGATGTTTCCCTAAAAAATGGTGTTCTTCAAGCACTGATCGCACAAAAACTAAAAAAGGGTACCTTTTCAGATTCACAAATCCCAGGTTCGGCCTCATCAACGGTTTCCTTAAAAAAGGGGTGTATTTCAAGCACTGATCACACAAAAACCAACAAAAAAAGGGTACCTTTTCAGGTTCAAAGGTTTCAACGTTTTCTTAAAAAGGGTGATTTCAGAAAAGGTGCGATATGCCATAATTAGGGTCCATTTCAGAGGTTGATGGACACAGGTGGGTAGCATTTGAGTATGAGAGTAACCCCATCAAGAATTTGATGTTGGCTGCAAAGGGGACATATATGTAGTATCTTTAACCAATGATTATACATGTAGTAGTCATATTTTTAGATTTAAAATGCAACCCCAAAATGCAAAATATGGCAACCTTTTTATTAGAAAGCATCACCCCATAGAACTATTTTGTTCTTACCCATTTATTAAACTATTGTCTATATTCTTCTACTTGTAATAATCTTTTGAAAAAGTGAATTGTGAAATAATTGTTGCAAAAATAAAAGACTATTTGCTTTTCTGAGTTTTGGGGTTAAAAAGACTATTTGGTGTTTTCAGAGAATTTCAAACTTGTGTCGCTGTCCTCCCCCTCCTCCACCATCTGACCAGGCAATCTTTGATTTGCCAATAATCAGGTGTAACTTGGAACCCTTGGCACCCCCTGTGCAAATGGCTTTCAGGGCATTGAGACATTGCCCCCTCCCTCCCCCCAAATTAAGCAAGAATTACTTGTATGACTGTTCATTGATTGATGAATTATGTTTCATACTCTGGCTATTGTTGTCTTGGATTAAAGCAATTTGAGGGTTTGAGACATTGATTTTGTGTTTTTCAGGCTTGCTACACACTGTAATACAGTCAAACCTGCTTTATAGTGACCACTTGTCTTCAAAGACCACATTTTTTCCCCCCTTGAAAATGGTTTCTCATTGAAACATGTACTAAAGGAGCCTGTACACAAAGACCACCTGCCTTTAAAGACCACTTTTGTTGTCCCCCTTGGGTGGTCTTTATAGACAGGTTTCACTGTATGATAATTTTTTATTAAAAAAAAAAAATTATGTCCTAAACATTATACGGATCAAAGTCTCTTTTTCCATAATATCAAAAGAAAAGGGTCCAGATAACTACAATACTGCCTCACATATTCATTGGATAGTATGACAACTGTTTTAAACAGTCTTTCTAAGTTGTGTCAGAGGATCATGATTTCCCTCAAGACCAGTGCTGTAGGTCTCTTTATATTGGGGGTGCCTGAGTGCAGTCCCTCATATAGCAGCAATGTACAGTACTTCATATACCACAATGACTGTAGTCACTGTACCACGTTTTCCCTGTCGAAATATGGCCAAGACCATGTCAGATAATCTAAGTTTGTCTGATGATGTGAGTCGATACGACAGCCCCCAGAGCCCTCAGGAAATTGAGTTGATGATCATAGGGGGAAACCTGACCGTGAAATGACTGCCGACCTGAGATGACTAACGATGTGTGAATACACCTACATGTAGTTCTTATCCTCTGGCTGGAAGGGCTCCTATGCCGTTGGTTTGGAGATCAGAGGCTCATTGAAGTTCCACCTGTTTGCAGGACCACACTGGACTATTCCTGTGTTCCAATAAGAGCTGGACAGTGCCTTTGTGCATACTACATGTTGCCTACGTGTAGGCTACTGCTTTTGAGCAAAAATTTATACTGTCTAGTGTAGTGGATGAGTTTGACACTGTTGGTCTGTAATTAAGGAAAAGGAATTTGATATTTGCCTATTCCTCAGGAGATACAATTTGGATTATCTTTTGTTGCTGGATAACGACACTTCTTGCTCTTATTATAGGAATAGTTTTATCCTTATGAATCTAAGTGTTCACTTTCTGTTTCTTTTATTTGTTTAAAAACCACGCCATGCCTCTTACCCGCTCGCCCGTTCTGCCAGTGGGTCTTTCCAAGGATGTTAGATACGCAATGGATCAGCTACAAAAGCCTGCACCACTGAGCCCTGAGGATACGCCAAAGACCACACCTTCATTGTCTTCCAAGCCCCACGGTGCCGGTAGGGAGGAGAACGTGAAACCCCCTATTCCTCCTGCAAGGGCGCCGAAGGCCACACCCGCCGTTTCCAAGCTGCCTGAGTTACCCGCTGTGATCGTGGACCCAGAGTCGGGGGAGAGGTACCGCAGAGGAAGGCTGCTGGGAAAGGTAAGAAACTTTGCATGATAGGGGGGGGGGGGGGGGAGGTGGATGTAAGATGAGGAATGTTGACAAGACATCTTCAGTTGAGTTGGAATTTATTTAAAAAATGATGAGAATTATGACAAATTAATATTTTGGGCTTTAATATGTTGACAATTTCTGTATCATCTCCATGCCGTTATTCATTGAAATCAGGAATAAAAAAAAAAAAAATAAAAAAAATCAATTTGAATCAAATAGTGGCCAGTAAAAAGATACTGGTACACTTGATTAAAAAGCCAAGTGTTCAAAGAAGCAGATATTTTTCCCATGTAATAATTATAATAATAGTTCGTCCTTATATAGCGCATTTCAGGACCGCAGGCCCCCTCAATGCGCTTTACAGATATACCTGTACATGTATATTACAATATATAGTACAATGTACTGTGCACGTGAGGAGTGCCCCATTAATTAATGCCTGTTCCTTTGTGTCACTTCAACCAGGAAAGACCAGTCCTGCATCCAGAAGTACAATGTATGTGTAACTTGACAAAATATTTGAATGGTCATTAGCTCTCCATTTTGTGCCAATTAATCAGGACGTTGTATTGTGTAATGTTTATCTTTGGCTCAAATGCCAATTTTGGCTACTTTTACATTTTTAAGAATTTCATTTAGTTTGTATCTCGATCCTGTGAAGATATAAGCATGTCCGTAGAACTAATATCCCTATCTAACACTTGAGAACACTGAAGGTTTTAGTGTACACTTATTGTGCACACATTAAAAGTTAAAGTGCCATTGTTAAATCGTTAAAATATACACGGAGTAGGGACACTGTTTTCAAAACTGTTGTCACGACTACTGTATATTGCTGGCTAGAACACCAGGCCAACCCTACATGCATAAAGATTGAGATAAGATCTGCCATCTTGAAAATATGATCACTCATTAACCCTAGTATGTAATTGTTATTGAATGCTTCGGTCTATAAACTTATATAAATAACCTTTCTAAAGCCTGGACCGTTGAAGTTAAATGAAAGTTTCGATGTTCATTTATCTCCTCATAATTGGTTATATGGGACACTGGAATGAATAACACCTTTGGTCTTCCTTTTCATGTTATAAAGTCGAGTGATTGGGAGAGAAGGAGAGAGAGAGAGGGAGAGAGAGAGAGAGGACAGATACATGTAGATGGGAAAGCAGACAGAAAGACAGGCAGAAAAAGGAGAGACACGGATTGAAACACAGAGAGAGAGAGAGAGAGAGAGAGAGAGAGAGACGAAGACAGTGGGCAGACAGGTATAATGCAGGAATGGTTGGGGTAACAGGTTTAATAGCAGACGAGGATGAGGGGGGGGGGGAGGATGATTTATTGAAGAGGGCTTGTGAGGTAAGCCTGAAAGAAGAAAAGCATTACCCCCCCCCCCCCCACCTCACCCCAACCCCTGAAGAACTTGGCGTAAATGAGGGTGTCACGGTAGCTAGGGTGCGATGCTATTAGTCAATTTCCTGTTATTTGACTTGAAGTGAGGGCTCCCCGTCCCTGTTTCATGTTATCAGGGGCTTTGTGTCGATGTTGCTGTCAGCACACCGACGATGTCACGATCTCAGCTCCTGAACAATGATAGCAATTAAGCTTGATGTACATGAGTGACACAATCTTCATGCTTCAAACATTCTGCTTCAAAGTTACGCATTTTCGATCAAATGTGGTATCCATTGTTCATTTATTTTTGAATAAATATAGGCAGTGTACTGGGATTTCAAACCCATCCAGGAAGCGATGGATTTCAACCATAAGCAGTTTAATACAATGTATTATCTTCAATTGAAAGCTATTGAAATTAGGGTTGAAATAAAAGAAATAGAAAGGAGAGAACTTCAGAGAAGAGTGTATACCTGGTAGGGGAATGAGTAGAGGTGATGTAGAAAGACAGTTAGGAAGAAAAAGAAGAGGAAGAGGGAAAAGAAAAAGGAGATGGTGAAGGAGGAGAAGAGGAGAAAGAAAGGGAGGAGAAGGAGGAGGAAGAAAAAGAAGAACAAGTAGAAGAAGGTGGAGAGACAGTTACAAAGAAAAAGAAGAGGAAGAGGGAAAAGAAAAAGGAGATGGTGAAGGAGGAGAAGAGGGGAAAGAAAGGAAGGAGGAAGGAGAAGAAAAAGAAGAGGAAGAAGAAGAAGAAAACAAGAAGAAGAAGAAAAGAAGGAGGAGGAAACAGAAATGAAGAACAAGTAGAAGAAGGAGGAGGGAGAGGGAGTAAAATTTGTAAGGAAAAGACAAAGAGCAAGAAAAGTGAAAATTGTAAAATATAGGAAAATGCATTTTTGGCTTATAAAGGAATTTTGATTGATTGATTGTGAGAGAGAATTAGAGGTGGATGGAGGAAGAGAAGAACAAAAAAATCCTGTTCCAGCTTTGTCATGAAAACATTACAAGAGGCAGTATCCCTTTTTAAATTATTTGTTTAGAGCTTTATAACTCTGTGTTTAGGAATGCCATTCCATTGATCTCATACAGTTATATTTGATGAGTAAGCTCACATAAACTCCCAACAAAGAAGATTAAATCTCATAAAAAGCTCACTTGGTTGTCAACCTATCATTTATAGACTTTATCCCTTTCCAGCTACAGTGCGGTCACCCCCAAGCTTCAGCTTAACAATGGTATTATCAGTGATGTCACAAAACATGGAGGATACACATCAGATTATGTCAGATCATTGGCTGAATAGGCCTGTCCTCATCAGCTCGAGATTGCCAAATAGCCTGCTATTTCTGATTTGGGAAATAATCCTGAAGTTACAAATTGCGCCTTCATCAGCTCGAGAGTTGACCTCGATAATTGAAACTCGAGCTCATGAAATAAGCTTGAGATATTTTGCCCAGCGTTCGCGCATAGTGCAAATCTTCAGGCTGGTAAAGAGTAAGACGCACCAGACAAATAGCAGGATATTTTGCAAACTACCCCAATATATCTTGGGATGATTATCTCGACCAAATATAACGCTAATTGCAACTTCGGGCTGATGGAGACGCAAATTAACTTGATAATTTGCGATTGGGATAGTTCAAATAGCGGGATATTTGGCAATCTCGAGCTGATGATGACAGGCCTATTGGAGGAGCTGGAGGGGTAGAGCTTATTAGATTGCAGCAGGATTTTGTGTGTACACATGTAGATGACCACTCACTCAAGATACATTGTAGGAAAATATTGAAATAAAATAATTATTGAAAGAGTAAAACGTAAACACAATTAGTTGAAAAAGAATTATATTTTTCTTTCTCCCATATGTGTGTCAGTTTTCATTTACAGTACAGTAGTAAGTATACATGTACACACCTGTACATATAAGTGGGTTTTTGAGTTTCGATAACCACTCACCTCAGGGAGATTGTGGCAAAAAAAAGGGGGAAATAAATAGAAACAAATAAACAAAAACATGCAACATTTAGGTATTAAATAGAGATGAAAATGTTGTCTTTTCTTATTTTGTACCCTTAGATGATGTATAGTTACACTGTATATTCATGCCGAATAATATTAAGTCCCATTGTTTCATATTGCACAATTTGTTTAAATCTTCTGTTCAAAGTATATATACACATACACTTTCTGCATTTTCATATGATGACACATTGATTTGTTTGACAATCTAACAAAGTACTACAGATACAATTGTCAAAATTCTACATTTTATCTAGGTGTCAACAATTCCTTAACACTCTATGTACACAATCATTATTTTTGTTGGGGGTACTGGGTATTTGTTTTCGTCTTGCTCACTCTAAAGTAAACAGAGAAGATAAAAAACAAATACACGTTTGTCTGATTTGCAGACTGATTATATTTCTCTCAATATTATTATTTTCGATATCAATGTGTAAAATATCTTGAAGACTGTCCCTGCTCCCATTTTATTCTCTTGTACAAGTAGAATGGACGCGCTAGTGAAGGTCAAAACTCAATGTAATAGAATATATTCTGTAGTCTGCATATATTCCAGACTTGGTTAAAGTTAATTTAATTCATTATGAGGATTATAATTCCTTCAGGCTGGATTCCAGACTAGGGGAGCATTCAATAAACGATTGAATGGTTATTTACAGTGGTGTAATTCTTTCCGGTTCGGTTGAAACATCATTTTATGAATGGACAGGGAATGATCAATCAAAAGCGCTCTAAATAAATAGAACTGATTTGTGTAATTGTGGTTGTTTTATGACTGCTCTTTCTTTGTGTTTTGTTGCCAGGTGTTTATTGTTGACAGCAATACAGCCATAAACAAAGCCTCATAAACCTTTGTGTTTTTCATGACAAATGAAAAAGTTTGGAAACTGAAATGATGGAAGAAAGAGACCATACTTGCTTGTAGTTTGGTATTTGCTTTTAATATTGTGATATTTCCAAGTAATAAAAACAGACTGGTTTTAGATCCTAATTTGGATCTACCAGGGTATGTTGATTTTTCTCTGGAATTTTTGTTTCCTTCTGTCCTTCATTTGAAACAGTTTCCTGGTTTGTCTACACTTTATGGCAATAATGCTTTATAATCATGGCTGTTATTATAATCATGATTATAATGACTATTAATAGTTTATGTTGAAACATTGCACATTCTTTTAACCCTAGTATGGAAGATTATAAATAAATAAACAACAAAATCTTGAAGATGAAATATAATGTCAATCTAACTTGACCAATTAGTCTTCCTTGACCTTTTGAAAAGGGCCCCTGGCTACCTTAGAAGGTCTCTATATCCATAGGTGATGATGATGATGGTCAACTGGCCAGAATATGGGTCACCTTTACGAGTGCCGGCATCAATTAGTATCCATCATGTGTCATAGCTTGGACCCAAGTCTCTTAGACCCCGTTCTCATTCACTTTGTTGGAGCGGTCTAACTAAGACCCATTCCTCAGGAGCGGTTCTTAGGTGAGTGAGAACGGTCAAAGTGGTCCAGGAAGTGGACTTCTGGACCGCTCCAGAAGACCACCTTCCGAGGTGGTCTTGAGAAGCGGGTCTTATTAAGAGCGGTTTGGACCGCTCTAACGTGCAATGTGAACGGAAGCGTACTTTGAGCGGAAGTGAGCTAGTGACGTTCCATGCGAAACCTGTAGTACGGTACATACGGTTTGTATTCCGCGCGCGAAAAAATTGGCCTGCTGACCTGAGCTGCCATAGCAACAAGACCACTTTGACTCGTGGAGCGGTTTGAGCCATAAAAAACTGCTTGGAGTGTGAACGCTCGCAAACCGTTCCTCAAGACCCGTTCCTCTGGAGCGGTCTAACTAAGACCACTTTCAAAGTGAGTGAGAGCGGGGTCTTATACTGTAGGCCCTTGGTCATAGGGAGATGTGCTTGATTTGGCTCGTGTATCTGTTTTGTGTAAAGTTCATTTTAGAGAGGCATTTATTATGCATATGTGGAAGAACATCAGGTAACAAATGTTCCCTGAAAAGCATGGCTCTTCAAATGCCTTAATATCCTAAATATGGCATGTAACAGCATAAAAATTGGGACAGAATTTCATGTCACATGTTTGTGTATGTTTCTGTGTACAGTATTTGTCACTTTACCAAGACTGGGCCATCTGATAATTTTGATGATTACAGAACCTTGCAATACACACCATTTATATGCTAGATGATCAACCTTTTCTTATTGATTCCACACCGTTTCTTTCACAATGCAATCACATTACCAGAACTCAACTTATTTTGTTTATATAGTACATTTCATTTAAATTTCAGATAAATTCTTTGCTCCAGAGAAATTATCAATGAAAGAGAAATAGATCAAATGTTGCCAATTCGAAGAGGAGTTACAGGTCGCTTTAATTGTCACTTATTATTTAACCAAGGCTTTTCCTCGATATAAATAAATCAATGAGAATAGGACCTTGCCAACACTGTACCAATGCTCTAAAAAGTGCATAAACTCCACAGTGTTTGGAGGAGCAAAATACATTGTAGACCCAGACAGTCCTTGGATGCATGCTGTTCCCTTTGTAAAATCTAACAATAATATTCGTAAATCTGGAGCAATCTAAAGATTTCCATGGTTAATTGAACTCGTGACATACATGTAACGTGCATTGAAAAGAATTGTCTGCATTTTATAATAAAATGTGTTTTTCTGAGTTTCATCAGCAGCTGGAATCAATTTTGGGCATGATGTGGTTTTCTAACTCAGCTTCATGTGACTATTCATGTACATGTAGAGTGTATGTCACTGCTGAAACTACAGACTTAATTATCCTCAATCTTTCAGTCTTTGTCTCTCATTTTTGTTCATTCCACCCCCCCCCCCCCCCCCACCCTCCGCTTCTCAAGACTTAAAGATAAACTCCAGTACTGGTAAAAAAAAAAAAAAAAAATTCTCACAGAATCAAACGAAACTTACACTGAATGTTCAAGATTACAAATAAATGACATGTGCCAAACAATTTTGGAAGAAAATGTATACTGGCTGAGTAATGAGCATAGAAAGACAAGGAAATCAAGGTAGTACTAGCCCCGACACCATGTGTGTTGTCCCATATATAGCTTTCTATGTGAGTGCTTGTTACTTTACCAAGACTCGGTCAAATTTATTATGATTTTGATGACTCCAGAACCTTGCAGTGCACACCAATACTTACATGCTACATGATCAACTGTTTCTGATCCTTTCCACACCTTTTCTTTCACAATGCAATCGCATTACCAGTACTAAAGTTGATCTTTAAGACATTGCAATAGAAATGCCAAATGTGTACAGTAATGGGTTAACATGCATATTGCTTTTGCAGAATTCATAAATTACTGACATGTGTTGTTCATCCAGAGTTTCCATTCAAATCGATCAGTCACTTTTGCTGTTTCTTTTGTTTTCAGTGAAAGTGAATTGCTCTAAAAGCATCTAAAAGCCTTTAAAGCCCCACTGTCCTTCTTGTAGCTACTTCCTCCCTCTATATTGAAAACTTCCCCAATCGGTGCCTGTTGGTCCCCCATGATCCTCTTTTTCTTATGTTAGTTGAGAGCTGAGTTAATGAGATAGCCACCCGTCAGTGACCTCACTGTGTGGTCTAATCTCTTCTGGCCCAGTACTATTGACAGTCTTTAAAACCCATGTTTGATACTAACACCACCCCGAACCCCCACCCCCCCCCAACAACAACAAAAGAAAGAAGAGAATTAACAAAGGAGCCAAAGCTTTTATGGCTGTCCAAATTAAGCCAAACTGCCCACATTCACATGTTTTCATTTTTTCTCACACCGAGACTTTTCTATTTTTGATCAATAACATGTGAGGTACATGTAGAACATAATTCACAACACCTGGCAATGGTAAATGTGCTTGAATTATTTTAGTACATTGTCCTGTCATTATTGAAACCAAGGATTTTAAATAAATTGGCAGATTAGAGGTCGCCCACACACAGAGAAGAATATAGGATCAGATCTTTAAATTTTATTTTATTGTCCAATTAAATCTCAAATTTTCTCTTCTTATCTGGTATGCTCATGCCATACATTTGCATTTGTCTTTTGTTTTTCTTATTCATTCCAAGAACTGGAGATGAAAACTTATAATTTCCCCATTGTCAGTCTGTTAAAGGGAAAGTCTCTCAAACTGTAAACAAATAGTTGTTTTTTCTTTCTATGTGTAAAAGAAAGAAAATAAGGAAACGGGTATGTGAAAGTACAGGTATCTTCAGAATTTTGAAGATTTTTTTTTTCTTTCAAGTTTGTATTTGAGATTATCTTTACAAAACAAACAAATCTTTGTTTATTATTTTGGGTAAAAAAAAAAAAATGTCTGTTTGGAAACATTCTTATTTTCAAAACAGTCTAGATGAATCTCACTACCCTATACATTATTTCAGCTAAATAATAGTTTTAAAAAACCACCCCTCTAACCCTGTTTTCATCTACTTCGTACATTGTAGATGTAAATGTACATAGTACACTCACGACACAAACTAGTGTATTCAAGTCTGCTTTCTCCGTCAACCCGGGGGCTGCCTCAATTTCCCAGTTTCCTTCCCCCTTCAAAGCCGGCACCTGTGAGTCATCAGGTGACAAGATATCATCAAAATACAAATATGAATCAACACCAACCTCTAGAGCCGAACGGGAGCTCCCTAAAAACACTCTAAAAGTGTACGCAGTGCATTAAAGAGAAGGTTGAGTTCTGGGAAGAGGTGAAAAATAATATGTGAGCGTTATCATTGTTATTATGCAAGTGTGGAAGAACATCAGATGAAACATGTTACCTGAAAAGCATGGCTCTTCAAATGCCTTCATATTCTAAATATGGCATGTAACATCGTAAAAATCTGTCCTGATTTTTACGCCACGTGTTCGTGTATTCCCATATACATCTTTCTGTGTGCAGTGGTTGTAACTTCACCAAGACTTGGCCAAATTTCTTATCATTTTGATGATTCCAGAACCTTGCAATACACACAAATACTTATATGCTAGATGATCAACCTTTTCTGGTCGATTCCACAACGTTTGTTTCACAATGCAATCGCATGAGCAGAACTCAACTTCATCTTTAATAAATGCGAGCCGCTGTAGCTAAACGGGAGAATTGGAAGCAGTACTAGCGCTATGTCGGATGGCTTGGAAAGCGACTATTAAAGGCTCGTTATATGTAAATCTCTTGGGTTGGAGATCTAATTACTGTAAATATTGGTGCTGCTGTTGATGTGTATTGCAGGAGAGCAATTATAGGGATTTTAGTTTTCTTCTAATAGTCTGACTCATCTAGTTAAAGTAGACACACAAAGAATCAAAAGTGTTTTGAATTGATGCAAAACTCATATCATTGCGAAGGGGAAGCCTTACTGATCAAATACAACAACTCTCCTCTTCAAAATATGTTTCAGGCCCGCAGTAATCAACTCTCAAAAATGTTAGTTTTGAGATCCAGATTTTCTGCTTTCAGCGGTCCTTTGTGGAGCGTCAATATTTGTGACGTCACACATGGGACACGGCTGGCTAGCTGCAGACTAATACACGCGCGACTCCGGTATGCGGCCGGTACCGAGCTGTTTGTCCAGGGTGTGACGTCACTATTCAGAGCTCGCTATGCTCGTGTGTTTGGCTTACGTTCGGGGGCGCTTGAGGGTCTAAGAAGGGTCTTGAAAAATTGCACTTTACGCCTTTCCATGATATCTATATGATTTCTCAGCAAATTATTTGTGTTTTTCAAGAGAAAATCTTTCCATCCATATGTAATTTGTTCTAATTATCAGTTGTTAGTAAATTTTCTTTGTGTAGCTCCTTTAAAGGTACATTTGTAGACCTACTTTAGAAGAGTTTGTGTGATATTTATAGGACAATCTAATCTTTATACAAGCTTTGTGTGCAATTACAGACGTAGATAGTTTTATCAAAATAGTCTGGACATACATTGTACATGTACATTTGTGTGTTTGGACTCTGTAGCCAGTAGGATGTTAACTTATACATGTATACTTTACACAGAGTTACATTGTACAACACCCTTCCTACCACACAATTTTAATGGTGGACCTTATTTCAAATTGGGTTGATTGATCTTCAAAGGCAATCCTATTCGTTTATACTGGGGTTTTTTATATTCAAACACCTAAACTTTACCCACCATTTTCTCAAATTTTGAACTTCAATTTTCTACTTTCATAGACCTAAAGCGTGTTCATTATTTCTTTTCACCATTCACCATTTTGAAAAATATTTTTTAAAAATCAATAAAAAAAAATTTAAAAAATCATAATATTATAAACCAGGGCTGCTCAGTGTTTTTAAAGGGAGTGTGGACTGAAAGCTGTAGGGTCTGTATTCATGAGCCTTCTGTTAAAATTAAAATAAATAAGGGGATCTGGAGTTGGAAACTGCATGGAACCTGTTTTATTTTTTGGGCACCTGTTTAATAGTATTGACTCATCCTCCGTAAAATTGAATGTATACAAATATACATTGTTTATCAAATCATACAAGTAGTTTTCTGATGTATGTGCAAGGCATCTCTGAAATGTATTATACATGTTTACGGTATTATGAAAGACAAGCATGACATATTGTTCATATACTGTATGCAAGCAATTACCATCAGCTCCCTAGTCTTCAATGACAGCTATTTGTTTTAGGTGAAAGAAAGAAGCAAGGATATTAATTTTCATTGAAAGTTGAAAGTGAAACTCCTTTTGTTTTGAAGGCATTCAGTATTAAACTCTGGTCATTATCAGTATCAGGGTGTGCTATACATATTCACTGAATTCATGTTTGTATAGTCCTATTGCCAGGGATGAGATTCCTCCGCATTTTTCGAGATTTCAAGACAGGGACAAAAAACAAAAACAACTTAAAATTTCAGATTATCATTAATTGTACATCTACATGTAGCATTGATTTCACTACCTTAGCAGCATTTTTCTCTCATCTGAACAATGTTATAGAGTCCCTTTTTAAAAGTAAGATTGGGTGAAGTTTTTCTTCAAATTTAGAATTCAAATGCAAGGAAAACGTGTTCTTTTATGTAAATATATTTTTAAGGTTTCTAGGGAAAAAGGGCACGGCCCCCCTCAATCCCAGACAGGGGAGTTGCCCCCGGACCCTTTATTTAATCTGCCTCCTTTTGGAGAATTTTTCTGTCTCGTCCCTATATTGCATAAGGATCTTTAAGGCTCCATACTAACATTTTCATGGGGTTTCGGATTATTAAAGATACTGTATTCTTTGACACCCTGTTAACATTTGAAATTGGGGTTTGGCTGCGGAGTAAATTTAGGGGCCCATGTTCACCAACCCATGCTGGTGTTGAACAGTAGATTTTGTCTCTTTTAGAAAGTTGCATAAATGCGGTTCAAACATCAGGACAGATTTTTGGTGTCTATAGTATTGCAATTTTCAACTGACAGGGAAAAAATGCACGGGGGCTTGGGGCGAATTAGCCCCCAAAATGCCCAAAAGAGCCCCCAAATTCTGCATAGAGTTCATTGCAAAACAAATTAAAGAGTGTTATTTCCATGCAAGCAAGCTTGAAAAGTAGCCCCCCAAATTTTAAAAGTAATTTTTTTCACTGGTAACTGAATTGTTTCAAGTGTTGGCCATTAGAATTTGCTGATATGTCCAGAATTTTATCCAGAATACATTGAGTGTGAAAATACATGTGTATGGTATGGTACATGTAGGTGTAAAGAGTGCAGATTGAAGATGATTCATCTATTCTCAATCACACAAGATCCTCTAGCTCCCATTCTTAAAACACACTCACTTATATTTAGATTTCTGTTGTTACCATGGCAACAATGACTGGGTGCTCACTGACTGAGGCCCCATTTTGTGCAGACAAGGTGCTACAGTATGAAGATTGAATGATTTAATTATTTAGTTACTGTTTGTTGGGTTAGATTTTTTCGTTTATTAAAGCATGGACCTATTACGGATGGATATTCATTGTTTTCTTAACAGATTCATTGTGATTGTCTCCGTCAATGTCATCTCAATAAAATTCCGTACATGTTTCGTCACTTTGATCTCATGATGGTCACCGCCAAAAAAGCCGGGACAGAATCAAGATAGTGATTTTACACATATTAATCTACATGCGCAGAAGATAATAACTCGCCTAAATCATGGAAAAATCGATGTGCAGTTCTGGCTTATAATCGGAAATACTGTACTGTACATGTATTTTATTTTGAAGAACATGTTAATATTACCAGATAAAGGTTATTTTTGGATTTTGAGGTTGTGATTTAAAATCCTGTTTCCCCCTACATGTATTTCCTCATAATATTCCAGAGTTACAAAGCACAGGGCTTATAAAGATCATGGCCTTCTAAAGTTCTGTTTTATAAGGTCATGGGTGTGTGCGAAAGTGTGCGAATCAGTAATAATAAATTTCATATCACCAAAATGGTCTACTTTTCAACTTTGCTGCTCCCCTTTGGGGATGCTTTCATTTAAGACACACTCTTACAGAGCACACCATCCAAACAAAACTCAAGAGAGGGACACTGCTCCTTTGTCAATGACCGAAAATGCTTACGCAGTCGTTATTGTTAAAACAGCTGAATGTTCTCATTTAAAAGATGCACATAATCAGAAGGCGGCGACTATCATTGGATCAAAGAAAGAGTCATGTTGAATGTCCATCCGTAATAGTTCCATGATTAAAGGTACTGGTAAATAGTTTTGGAAACGCCCCCCTCTCAAAAAATGAAATGAAAGCTCTTATTACCAATCATGTGAAAGAATATGTTTTGACTAATACGTAATGATACAAATTTTGCCGAGAAACCGCCTACTAGTTGATATATTTGGTAAAATATTATATCTTTTTGGACCTGATAGATATCGCGCATGTGTTGCGCACATGTCGCATAGTCCCATATACATCTTTCTGTGTACAGTGCTTGTAACTTTACCAAGACCGGGCCAAATTTCTTATCATTTTGATGATTCCAGAACCTTGCAGTATGCACCAATATTTACAGTACATTATATGCTAGATGATCAACCTTTTCTGATCGATTCCACAACGGTTCTTTCACAATGCAATCGCATGACCATAACTGGTCTTTATCTTTAACTGTAGTTGATCAAAGTTGTTTAGAAAAGTACCCTTGTCAGCAAAAAGGAAAATGAGAGAATGGATGTTATGAATATTTTGAATATTTCTTTTGTTTATTTAACCATTTTTTTTAATAACATAGTTTCATAATTTTTTGAAGCACATGATTGTGTATGTGAATAATTGATTTGTCCCGATGTATGTTTCTTGAGAATGTGACATGTTAAAGATGAAGTTGAGTTCTGGTCATGCGATTGCATTGTGAAAGAAACGGTGTGGAACCGACCAGAAAAGGTTGATCATCTAGCATATAAGAATTTGTGTGTATTGCAAGGTTCTGGAATCATCAAAATGATAATAAATGTGGCCTAGTCTTGGTAAAGTTACAAACACTTGCACAGAAAGATGTATATGGGACTACACGAACACGTGGCGTAAAAAGCCGGCCCCCCCCGATTTTTACGACGTTACATGCATATTTAGAATATGAAGGCATTTGAAGAGCCATGCTTTTCAGGGAACATGTCTTTAATATCTGATGTTCTTCCACACTTGCATAATAAGAATGAGTAATGCTCACAAATTATTTTTCACCTCTTCCCAGAACTCAACTTTCTCTTTAAAGCTTACTTTTAAAAGTATTCTCTCAAGGCCCTAATTCAACCAGTCCACCTTTCATTGTTGAGTTATGAAAAACACAAAACTCATCAAATTTACAAGGAGTATGAATAATTAAGTTGTTACATGTAACTGTATATCATCTTGATTGATGAAAGAAAAGTTAATAGGGGATGTAGCAATAAGGGATGTAGCAATAAGGGAGTAATTCTATGAATAAAACATTTGCTTATTGAATCACACAATAGAGCGTGAATAATACCTTTCCTGATACCTATCTAGTATCTATTCAAATTTCATTTGTAAACAATTTTTATGAGGTTGACCGTTGCTGTATTTCGTCTCTCTTGATGAAAAATGAGTTAGCGGATGTACAGTAGCAATATATTAAGTAGGAAGTAATTCTATTAATAAAACATTTGCTTTAATATTGAATCAAACACTAGAGAGTGAATAATTTGTTTCTTGCAGTGTACTATACATATGTACATGTATCTATTCAATTGTCATTTTCCAACAAGTTTTATATGGTATTTGACCATTCGTTATGATGATTGGTGGTTTTCTCTCATTCTCTGTTATTTTGCCTAAAGAATTAGAGGGGTATTTTGTATCATGTTTCTACCAAGCTTAGAGCAAAATGCTTTTGAAGGCTGTTTGTATGGCTCTGTTCAGAGTCACAAAGGTGTGTTGAAATATACAAGTTAATGCCCTACAGTATGGCTCAGTGAAAAAAATACACGGGGGCTCGGGGCGAAATAGCCCCCAAAATGCCCAAAAGAGCCCCCGAAAATCAGAAGAGAGCCCCCATAAATTTACATAGAGTTCAATGCAAAACAAATTTTAGAATGTTATTTTCAGGCAGGCAAGCTGGAAAAGTAGCCCCCCAAAAATATATATTAACTTTTTCCCTGGTATGGCTCCAAACAAGCGATATACATACATTTTCTCTCCCATATTTTTTTATTAGGGTATGGGGGTTGCCAAATGCCATTTTTTCACTGACCCACTACTTACATGTACCACTGACCCAATGCAAAGAAAAAGAGAAGGAGACAAATGTAAAATAAATGACAACAATTTTCTCGAAATGTGATATTATATCGGCTAATGGTTCCTGCATGTACGCCATTCAGATGGCATACTTGCTGGAGAGATGAGCCACTATATTATAATAGCTAAACTTGATGCTTACAAGGTCAGGTTTGTAAATGATACGATGGGGGGTAATTAGCAACTGGATTGGTAGTCATTAAGTCCTAATGAGTGCTGAAACAGAGGGGGATGACTAGCTTCCTCAATCTCATGACAAAACCATATTAAAGGTAGCAGTAATTTGCCTGTTGGAGGGAAGAAAGGGAATGATATGTGGGAAGATTATGAAGGGGAAGGGGGTTAGAAAGAAAACGAAACAATTCATGTTTTGGGGACAATTATAGAAGATATGAAATATAACATTAACATGAGATGATGTAATAGTTTGAGAAGCTGAGAAGTGCTAAAGAGAGAGAGAGAGAGAGAGAGATGGAGAGAGAGTCATGAGCTTTGTATAAGGAGATTATGAGATTTGAGAAACAATTTGCAGAAGATGGTAAAAAATCTTTAAAAAATTCTTTTACAAAACTGAAATAACCTACTGTACTAAGAACTTTATATCATCCTATAATGAAGATACATACAGTGTCCATGTATTGCTACTGACTCATCTTCATGACTTTTGTACACATTTCCTTCATTTCTTAATTTCCCCGTCTCTTTATCTTTTCCCCTTTTTTCTTTGTAGGGTGGTTTTGCCCGTTGCTATGAGCTGACACATCTAGACACGCACTATGTCTACGCAGGCAAGATTGTACCCAAGGAGAGAATATCGAAACCATCACAGAGAGAAAAGGTTAGTATTAATCTTTAGATACCTGCATGCACAGGTATTCAATAGAGAATCCAGGAGCCAAGGTGCCCCCTCCTCCCACCAACCTCCCCTTCGTACCTCTTGGGAGAAACAAGGAAGGGGAAGGGGGGAACAATGTGCAGTTTGGTATTTTGAGGGTCTTCAGAGGGTCAGTGTGACTCCTGCACGAAAAAGGAAAATATTGTAGAAATAAGTTACTGGGGAAAAAAATTTGGCAATAACTTGCTGACTCTGCTTTACTCAGTTGATCCTGAACCAGGATGTACAGTGTAGATCTTTCCATGAGATGTAAAAGCCATAAGTCCTATAAGTGGCTACAAAGCGTGTACATGATGTACCAAAGATTTTAACAAAGGATATGATTTCAAAGCTTTTACAGAGAGAACTGGTTTTAGGGGAGTCCTGTGCAATGTATCAGGTACAATACATGTATATGACATTTATCCATATATTTCATCCAAGAATAACAAATCTTGTGATATGACCGTGACTACTAAATGGTAGTGATAGCAGAAAGCACCATTATTCATTAGTCCTATCAACAGATTCTTCATTTTGGATGAAATATCTGGAGAAAAAAAAAAGGACATACGGTATGTCATAATGGACATATAAAATGGAATGGCGCTTCAAATGAAACCCCAAACCGTCTAAGTGTGGAAAAAGTTTCTTCAAAGTTTCTTCAAAATACAGTATCAACGATATTTTAAAGGTAATACAAAGTTTTGGTATGGGGTCACGAATTTGGTCCAAATGAACATATTGGAAGCAAATGCGATTCTAAAATGTGCGGTGATTGTTGTCGCGGTTTAAATCAAGTCTGAAGTGATGAAATTGTAAATAAATTTATATATTACAACTACATATTCTGACATTTTTATGGTCGCGGCTACCATCGTATGGCAGTAGGCGCTATTTGAAATTTATCAAAATTTACTGGGAGCACCGGTAAATTTTTATATTAAATTTTTCTCGAAGCAGAGGTGTTTTAGGGGCTAAATTTTTTAGTGCTTAGAATACATCTACAGGGGCATCCAAATATATCAAAATTGTAAAGATTCGCTGTCCAGCCAATTTTCAAAATTTACCAAAACTTTGTAATACTGGTACCTTTACCAACGAATCCGTACAGTAATATATATAACAGATCCATTGGTTCATATTACAGAGATGCCAACTGTTCCATTTTTGCCGTATTTGTTCCGTTTTTTCGCTATGAATACGGCAGTACGTTTTTTGTATGTTTTGTTACGTTTTTTTTAATATTTTTTTTTTTATTTAAATTTTTTTTTTTTTTTTTAGTGACGTTTTTCTTAATTTCTGATCATGGGCTTTGTGTCGTAAGTGTATTATGCACCTATATCTTCAAACGATGCATGCAGGGTGGTGATACGGGCCCCAAACTGCTCACATTGTGAGCAACCCACGTGTAATGTATGCACGTCGCGCTCTGATCCGGGTACGTATACGTGGTACTGCCGGGTTTTTTAAGCTTCCCGATTGGGCGATATGTTATTGTTGAGAGATTTTTTCAAAAATACTGTTTTTTGCTCTTAAGAATACTTTTTTTTGTTGAAGAAGGTTGACATCTCTGATATTAATGCCAACGTGTTGTACTGTCACAGAGCAAAACTATTATCATTTTTTCCCAATATGTATTTGAAAACACCTACATGTACCAAGACGATTAATCTTTGATTCAATTCAAGTTTATTTCCATGTTTAGTTGAAAACAAATTTATTCAAACAACATGTGTATATATACATTATATACAACAAAGATTCAAAGTAACATGTACTACTCATAATGTTGTGGGAGTAACAAAGGCAAACAGACCTACTCTGTATCAAGGTAATATGTACGTGATATGTTGTAATTGTTTTCTATACATGCAGTACTGACATTTTTTGTTTTAGTCAAATCTAAAGCTAATGATCTATTTCTGTAGACTAAACATTTGATTCATATGTATCTCCTTTCTCTCAAGGGCTTGACAAAGTTACGGCAACGCTCAACGATTCAAGAGAGCTTGATATAAATACATGTACACCCAACGCCTGTCATTCAATGAGTTTAGATATAAATCCTATTAATTGCAGAGAATAGAATCTTTGGTAGGAAATTACCCATTAGTTTGTGGTTTTGTCTTTGATTACGATATATATTCCTGATAATTTCATGAAACTAGAGAAGGAAATATATATAGGAGGCAAGATTAGTAGGCCTTGTCGTAATGTCCATTTGCACTTTTGAACTATCATGAACAATCATGAAATCTTTATTGGGTGGACAGTTTAAGTGTATTATCTGCTGCAAGCACACTGCTTGTTTACCCACATGCACAAAATAATTATCCTTTATCCTGTTTTGAAGAATGTGCATACATGTATGTTCATTCATAAACATATATTCTATGTACATATCCTACATATAATGACATCAGACCACAACTTCTTTAATAATGATATACTAGAACATGACCATACATTTTCGGATCTTTCCACATACCAACAATTTCTTTACCTAATTTCAGCCGACTAACTATTAAAGCAGTTGAATAGCCAGTTTCGCAAACCAAATCCAAACAACTCGCCAAGAATTTTTGTACTACTTAAATGAATAAAAAAAAATCTCCATGTCTTTTGCCGTTGTTGTTGGTATGTTTTGAGTGCATGCCAACCAACTTTCAATTACACTGTAATATATGAATATTCTTTTTCTGTGTTTGTGATTATGTTATATTTATTGTTACCATATCAAATTGTTTATGACTGTTAATTTTGATGTATCACTCATTGGCCTTTTTAGGCCAGCCGTCTGATGACGGGTGTGATTTTTTAATAAAGAAATAAACTAAACCAAACTAAACTATCCTATGATTATAAAAGTCATTATAAAAGTATTCTGCACACTTCATGATTTTCTTTCAGGCTTTCTCTACATTAATTCTGTTTTAATTAATTAATGATTTTTTTACAAAAAATATGTACATGTACAGTATATGCCGTAGATTCAAAACATTATTTTACTACACCAGCGACATCCTATACAAAGACAAGCGTGTTGAAAAAGATAAATTTTCTGGAATTAATTAATGTTGGTTTCCCTTGAATTTTGCATTGATCATTCAACAGTGTAACCTATAACCTGTCCATAATAACCACCATGTTTTGTTTCCCTTAACCTAAGACGTCCTTTCTATACAGGTATGACGATTAATGGGTTTATAGGAAACGTGTGGAAAATTATAAACATGATCACACCAAATTTACTTTAGCTGCAAATCATTTGTTGACGTAGAAATTTCTGAACATGGCTTTAATCACTTTAATTGTCTTTAGGAGATACATTCATTAGTGACAGTTGATCAGGGATACACTCATTAAACACATGTGCATGTCGTGTGCAGTAGCTGTACTGATTCTTATTGTGTAGAAACCGATTTGCCATATGTAGTTTGACCTTTTGAATGTCATATTAATCTGGCTTGCCAAATCAATAACAACTCCGGATGTCAATTTCCTTTCTATGGTTTGGCAACGCAAAATCTGAATTTGTAGAATTATATAACCACAACAAAGCTACTGATAATGATCATTTGAAACTTAGAATACTTGTACATGTAGTTCATATGCTGCTCGTATAGGGGGTCATTTTGAAAGGCTTTAGCTTTGAGCATTGATGGAGAAATATCACCCATCGGCTATAAAAAGTAATGAGGTTAGATCAGTTATAATTTGTTTCTTTTCCTGGAACAACGTGAATGGTTTAATATTGACATTGCCAAGATAACTATTTCCTGAGAGAAATGTATTGAAAATTTGATAATGTAATTTCTTTTCTTGAAAGTTACAGCATATCTGTAGTACTTTGAAATACTAATAAGATTAAATAGTGATTATTGAAGAGGAAACAAAAAAAAATCATAATTTTTTAGGAGACATGTACATGCCAAGTATCATATAGTTACAGGATCAATAAAAGACCGCAATTCTGAATGAATCAGTTATCATTCATCAAACTGTCAACAATGTTTATATTTCTTCTTCTTTATTTTGTGGTTATTTTTATTAGGCGGAGAGACACTTCCAACGTGCTGCAAACACCCGTCAAATTGGCAACACTGAATAATAATTGTACTCTAAACACTTTCTTTTGATTTTCAATATTTCATTTTTATTAGATGGAGAAAGAAATAGCAGTCCGTGCACAGCTGTGGCATCCAAACACTGTTGGTTTCATAAATACTTCCAAGATGAAGAAGAAAAAGAACACATCTTAAATTGGCAACAGTGATATCTAATTTACTGTAAATAATATTATTCTTATTTTTTATTAGATGGAGACAGAAATAGCAGTCCAGGCACAGCAGAGGCACCAAAACAATGTGAGCTTTCATAAACACTTCTAATATGCCGACAAACTTAAATTGGCAACTCTGATATATGATTTTACACTAAATATTATCTTCTTTTTGTTTTAGATGGAGAGAGAAATAGCAGTCCATGCACAGCTTAGACATCCACACATTGTGGGCTTCCATAAACACTTCCAAGATGCTGAAAACATCTATATCCTTCTAGAACTATGCAGACATAAGGTGAGTCTAGTCATTCAAAACTGCTTAAAGGTAAAGATCAGTTTTGGAAACGCCCCCTCTCAAAAAATGAAACGGAAGCTCTTATTACCAATCATGTGAAAAAATATGTTTTTGAATAATACGTGATGATACAAATTTTGCCGGGAAACTGCCTACTAGTTGATATATTTGGTAAATTATTATATCTATTTGGACCTGATATATATTGCGCATGTGTCATGCACATGTCGCGTAGTCCCATATACATCTTTCTGTGTAACTTTACCAAGACTGGGCCAATTTCTTATCATTTTGTGATTCCAAAACCTTACAGTACACACCAATACTTATATGCTAGATGATCAACCTTTTCTGATCGATTCCATGCACAACGTTTCTTTCACAATGCAATGATCTTTACCTTTAAAATAAAGAAAAATCATGGGAAATCCAAAGAGTAAATTAATTTATTGGAAAAACTTGTCTTTTTCAAGCCAAACACCAAAGAGAGCTTTAGCAAATAAGTGTCATTTTTTCAAAGAAAAGGTTGGAGAACCCCTGACCTAGTATGTACTTGCACTGTACAAGCACTGATTACTTTGTAATTTTAGTGCCATACTGAACTGAAGCAAGTGATTAATGCAGATTATAATTCCCCACTTCCCTAAAACTGATAACCTTTCAAGCCAACTTGCCAGTTTTCGTCTAACACTATACAATATCTCAGAAGACTAATCATATCTCACTTACTATTTTGGCTTACAATCAAGTTTTATTATTCAACAATGTAGCTACACTTAATGTAGATCCTGTCTTACGTGTCATGGACCAAGTCAGTTGCTATTTGATACACTCGTATAGGGTTAATCACTACTGAACTGTGTTCCTTAAATAGGCACCACGATGATGTCACATGAGAGGTTCTCCTCAAGTTTCTCTATTTATTTGTCATCAGACTAAACTACATTCTATGATTACAAAGCACAGTTCTCCTGTATTTCATTTTCAATTTAGGCTTTCTTAATAAAGCTGTATGATCCTTCATTGGTTGAGTTGGCGTCTGTTCATTGGGGCGCTGGCATAATTGGGGAGGGGGGCAATAGTATTACTCTGCATAAAATGCACATTGTTAAATTGTAGGAGAGATCCACAGGTCTGTGCTAGGAATAGGATTGATATTCCCTCCTTAATTATGAATTGCGGCGTTAAACTTCAATTTCAGTTAAATTTTGTGTCTATTAATACTGACACCAACATAAATGACAAACTTAAAATCACCCAGTAAACTTACTTTAACCAGTTTATCATAACTTTGCTTTGGTTTTCCTTTATACTCCCATAAAATGTTGTTGAATCAAATATTGGATTCCAAGTAGGCCCACATTTTGGAGGAAGTTATACTTGAATTTCCTTAGCTTTAATTATTTTGACACTTTCTGAGTTTTCGTTAATATGAATATGTAGGCCTTTAACAAGAAAATTATTTATACCACTTTTTGGTCAACAGATATAAAGGTGATAGAGGTTCTGGAAAGTGTATGAACTTTCAGGAAAACAGTGGATTTTAATTGTGTTTTCCAACCTTGAATGGAGATTAGTCTTTAGTAGGAAAAAGGGATGTACAAATATTCTTGTCATAGCATACAATGACAGTGCATCCCATCAAAAGTGAGTTTTGATTTTCCTGTATTTCCATAAATTTTGTCAAATCATACAGTGGACTGCAGGTTCATTTAAAGGGTTTTTAAAGGTAATACAAAGTTTTGGTATGGGGTCATGAATTTGGTTCAAATAAACATATTGGAAGCATATGCGATCCTACAATATTCAGTGATCGTTGTCGGGGTTGAAATCGAGTCTAAAGTTACGAAATTGTAAATAATAAACTCTTTATATTGTATAGCTCCCTCTCAAGGTCAAGATATTAATTAAGCTATACAACAATCTTTCTTGACTCAAATTGACCGATAAGCTATTCCGGTTTGTAAATTACTCAACTACATATTCTGAGATTTTCATGGTCGCAGCTACCATTTTACGGCCGTAGGCGCTATTTGAAAATAATCAAAATTTACCGGGAGCAACGGTTAACAAAATTATTCATTTTTTCTCGAAATCAGAAGTGTTTTAGGGGCTGGCTAAATTTTCTAGTGCTAATAATACATCCACAGGGGCATCCAAATATATCAAAATTGTAAAGAATCATTATATATATCCACCAAATTTTCAAAATTTCCCAAAACTTTGTATTACCTTTAAGGGCTATGCAAATATTTCCTGATCATTGTGACTCCTACATGCACCATCACTGTCACATTTTTGTAAACATAAAGGTGCAGGTGATTTTCAGTTCCTGAATTATATCAAATTTCAGGAAAAGGACAGAAAACAATCGACGATTCGGCCTTGAATAGTGATCTGTTTTAGTTGGAAAGTGAGATGTATAGAAATGACATGCAATCAATCAGTAGTTTTCAGACACAAACACCTCGTCAGTCATTATATGTGTATCAACAGAGTGTCTGAGCTGCGAGACTATACAGACCTTAGAGTCTACTACACTCCATAGCCCCTGTACTATAGCTGCTCCTGACACAGCCAGAAACTGACAGGATTAGGCTAGGTTCAAGACATTATGGCATTGTTTTTAATTGTCATTTTCAAGTCTTTGCCTGTAGACTACAGTATGTGATCAGGGGGTGTTTCACAAAGATTCTAAGTCGAACTTAACTCTAAGTTGGACTTAAATATTATGCAGAGCCATTTGTAGCCTTAAAATTAAATATTTCAAAAAGCAAAAATTGAAGTATTTTGAGACTTTTCATTATTTCCACATCAAGAACATGAAATCTCCTTGATAAAAGAAAATATGAAGTATTTGAATCAACATTTTATGCCTTCTAAAATAACTTTTACAAAATATTTTCAAAGATGCTAATTGCTCACCATAATTGTAAAGTCCAACTTAGAGATAAGTTCAACTTGGGATCTTTGTGAAACACGCCCCTGTACTGTTTATCAATACTTTTACTACATCATGCCAACATTTAGCTATTTCCATTTGGCAAAGGGCAACTGCTGCTGTGAAACCTAATGCACCTAAATGTTTTAATTCCTTATTTGATAATATCCTCTTCCTCATACTTTAGTGACAAAATAAATATTTGGATATTGAATGTAATTAATGCTTCCAAAGCCACAAAATTACTGAATTATGCAAACAAAATATGTTTGATGCCCTACATTTGATTTCAAGTTAAAAACAAACACACCTCACCGGTATAGAGTTTCAGGAAAACTTTGTCAACTGAATACTTGTAGTAGTGCATTACCCATAGAACATGATACAAAACCGTAGCTTTCCAAACACAATTTAGACTTAGACATGTTCAGGTTTTTTTTAGATAGTGGGTTTTATTTCTGGTTATTCATGTTGAGTACATGTAATATCTTTCATTGTCTCTATGAATGATTGTTGAGTGTAGATACAATATGTTTCCACCCACATTACATTTATGCCACCTTTTCCAAGATAATATACATTGTATGATTAATTAAATCAACAACAGCAACAACATAAATGTTTCCATTTGTCCTTGACAACACAAATTAATTAAAAGCATTTACCAACTTTTGTTTGTGCACGTACTTGTAACTATTTAAATATACTCCCCATTTTATGTTACTACATATGCTAAAATCATGATAAAATCAGCAATAGAATGATTATAAATATAATATAAATACGTCTGTTCTTTCACTCTCTCCTTCATTCTTTGGTATGATAGCAAATGATTTTGTACCTTTAGGATAGTATGATACATTTATCTTTCTTCTTCTCTCGTTCTCTCTTTCTTTTATTCTTCCCTAGTTCAGTCTCTCTTTCACAGTCTGAGTAAGATATTATATAGCTTCACCTCTCTTCTTTCAATTTCTCCTTCATTGTTTTGAAAGATGAAATAAAGATTTTTTTTCTTGTACATGTAGGGTATAGAGTACCGAAGTGCTAACCTCATATTGGCTCATCGCCTAGGTTACTGGTTCCAAACAACGGAGCCTGTGCATGAGGTTCATCGCGACATCATTCAAGCAACGGAGTGGAGCAGGGCAAATTCAATGTTTGGCGCTGGTGTGATCACGACGCCATTGTTTAGCACAAACTTGTTTGGAACCGGCTACCTTGGCAACTTGGTTAATATGACGTCGCACTTCAGTAAATCTGTTATGATACATTTATCTTCTTTCCTCCAGCTCTCCTTCATCTAATAAATGCCTTTTTTGTTCTTTCCTCGTTCAGTCTCTCCTTCACATGCTTAAGCTGAGGAAGCACCTGACGGAGCCTGAGGTGCGCTACTTCATGCTACAGATTATAGAGGGTGTGCGCTATCTTCACAGTCATTGCGTCATCCATAGAGATCTCAAACTTGGCAACATGTTCCTTACAGATACAATGGGCGTTAAGATCGGGGACTTCGGGCTGGCCGCTAAACTGGAGTTTGAGGGAGATAGAAAAAGGTTTGTATTTAATAGTGACCTTTGTTGTCATAGTACTGAATGATTTTTTACATTTTGTGTCACAATTAGTTCTGAAAATGCCTTGGCATGTTCAATTCAGCCACTGGCTGCGAGAAGACATGTTTGAATAAAAACTTTATTGAATTGAAAAAGTGCATGTTAAAGGTAAAGTTGGGTATTGGTCAGATGATGATTATTTTAGAGGTGTTGTAGTCAAGTGGTTTTAAGCACCTGAGTTGAAATGCAAAGGTCGTGGGTTCTATCCCCAACACAGCACTAATGTCTTTTGGCAAGGCGTCACTATACATTTGCTACCTCATACCCAGGAGAAATGGGGACCTGGTAGGATGATGAAAGCCTTTGTGATAGAAAGTGCCATATATGCCCTCACGGTAACCATATTGTAGGAATACTCCCCAGGGAGTGGAAATTGTGCACACTGTGTGCATGAATGAATCTGATTATTTACACATGAATAACCTGAAGTTTTGTACATATGGGGGGGGGGGGCATTTTTTCAAAAAAGTTTTTCGTAACCTGACAACCTGACGCACCCTAACCTTTATTGAATATAGATTTTCACAAAAGTTTGTGTAACCTGACAACCTGGCCCAAATGCAACGGAGTGATGATAACAAAGTAAGCCCAGTAGTGCCAGTTACAAATAACGAAAGATAAAAATACATAGTGAGCCATGTATAATGGCCAATGTCTAGAACAAAAAAGGTGCTAGCAAGCAAGCAAATCTCTGACTCAGTCATTATTAAGACTTAAGCTATGGTCACAAATCTGAGCAGCGACCGGCCGATCAGTAGCCTGCTCGGTTGCTGCTGGATTTAGGCATCGCCCTGCGATTAGGTCGGTGCCTGGGCGGCGACCTACCAGGCACCGAGCGTATTTTGGGCGGCGAGTGAAAAGTGAGCAGGCGCCGCCCAAATTTTAACTCCGCGCTAAAACTTCAGCGGCGACCGAGCGATGCCGTAAAATCGAGCGGTGCCTGGGCGGCCGCCGCTCGGTGGCCGGGCAGCCGCCGGGCAGAATTGGTTAAAAACTCGCCGCTCGGCCGCCGAGCAGCCTACTTTTGGGTAATGTGACCATAGCATAAGAGTCAAGGTAATGAACTATATTAGAACTCGGGATAAGGGGCAATGTTTTAGAAAGAGAGGGGTATTTAGGTAACAGAGTTTAGTTTACCTTGTCTTTTTCATCTTATGATTTAGATATATAGACCTGTAAAATTGAGAATTCTAAAGCTGCATACAAACAGACAGAGACAGAAAAGAGATTGTGGGGGGGGGGGGTGAGGGGAGGAAAACTTTTTTTTAGGCAGTGGGTCACTGTGTGAAGAAGTATTGCATGTGGCCAGGATGAAGGAAATTCACACTTTCAAGTGTTGTACCATGTGGCTGTAGGTGCTGATGGTATTAGCAACAGAGGCATTGAGACAACTTAGCAGGTGACATACTGCTGCCCCATTTTATGCTACTCACATATCACTGGTAACAATTATTACACTTACAGTCTAGAGTATAGGTCTTATAATACTGTAGAAAGGTTATGGATTTTCTGAATCTATGCTCATGAGCTTTCAAAACTATTTTCTTGGATCCAATAATTCATTTCTACACACTATACATACATACATACATGTATGTAGATCAACTGCATAGTTACGATTTTGTGATTATTGTTATTATTGATGTACAGTGCATGTACATGTACATGTATGTGATCAACCATTTAGGATAAACAATGAATAAAACACTGAATGAAACACTGTTTTGTGGAACTTGTACTAGCAGGTGAAAATGCTTTGGATTAGGATAAACTCTGAATGTAAGGCTGAGTAAATCATAGTTTGTGGAACTTGTGCTAGTTACAGTGTAGTTAAAATGCCATAGTCACAGGTTAAGCGTGATTGTTCTCAGTGCTAATAAATAAGCTAACTTGATGACGATGTATAAACTTAGTGTTTAGGAACACAAAACGTTGACTAAAACACCGAACACGGCTGTTCTGAGGAACTTGGACAAGCCAGTGTAAACGGAAGCCTGTAATGAGTCAGAGTCATGGGCTAGCTGTAGAGGTAATACCGCAGACTACCTTCAGTGCTTTAAAACAAGCTGCATGATTAGCTTGAGGAAAAACGTGGAATAAAATGCTGGATGAGACTGTTTTCTGGATCTTGCACAATCCAGTGTAAACGGAAGCTAGCGATGAGTCACACTCATGGGCTATAGAGGCTAGCCCCGACTGCGCTCGCTCGCTCGATTGCTTTGAAGCAAACTATTTGTGATGGCCTTTATCAGTGTTTCCTTCCCTCGTCGTCTGAGCCAAATATAGAGCCCCCGTAAACGCTGATGATGATCAAGAACGATGGAAAATGCCCAGGAACACGATACTTAGTGTGAATCATGAGATTGTGTATGGGTAATGTCCTGCATCATAACCAGGGGGGTGTCTCACAAAGACTAAGATCGACCTTAAGTTGGACTTAACTATGGCAGGCCATTCATGCCGTTGTTTGCTCTCACCATTTGCTGGCATTGGTCTCTCAAGGGACGTACAAATCATGGTTACAAATCTACAGAATTTACTTTTTTTGTTGATAATTCATTATTGAAGGAAAACATTATCTGAAGATCATAATTGATAGACCAATTGTGATAGCAACCAGTGTCATGAATGGCCTGCCATAGTTGAGTCCAACTTAAATCTCTTAGTCTTTGTGAAACACCCCCCTGGGGATGGTAAAGCGCATCACTTCCCACCTTGTTTTCTATTTAAAGGGATCGTTCAATTATGTTAAATCTGAGATGCACGGCCCTATTTTTGTCTGTGATATGGTGTTATATTGAAGCCGTAAACAAATTGCGCTTCAAAATATCAAGAAATGCCTCAAAAAGTAAAAACCTTTGAGTGACCGGTTTTACCATACTCGTTTTCCCCAATAGACTGTAGTGTTATGAAAACCGTTTGGCAAACGCAAAATTTGATTTCGATTTTCAATCATAAATATCTTGATAATCAGACAGGCGATCGGCTTGTAAAAGTTGTGGGGTTCCTGACTGACCTAAAGGTTTATTATTATGATTGCAGCATGAGCTAAATCAAGAATTTTTTTAAAGGATCTAAGACAAAGTTACCGGTTCCCTTTAAGGCCCGGTCACACAGAGAGGACGCATGGGGGACGCACGACCGGCGCATGGAAAATTTGCAATTTTGACCAGTGCGTTGTCGTTCGCTAGGCGTGCGTCATCACTCGTTACTCGTTCGTCGAGCGCGCTGGACCAAAGCTGGACCAGCGGTATGCATTCGTCGTCATTCGCTGTGTGCGTCGGGATTTTTTGAGCATGCTCAAAAGTGTGCGCGGAGCTCGACGCATGAATTTACACGCCAAAGGCACGCCAGACGTGCGTTGAGCGCGCTAGACCAGCGCCAGACATACGCGGAGCACACGCCCTGTATACGCACAGCGCGCTAGCTACACGCTGTGCATTTTGTATCAGCTCGCTAGCTTTTCCAAAATCATGACAAAAGTTAGGCACACGGCCTTTTCCGATTTCCAATGCGCTGGCCGTGCGTCGTAGAACGCGGTGCATGCGTGGACCATTCGTCCAGCGCGCTAGCAACACGCTGTGCATTCGTGGAAGTTGTTATCATGTGCGCTCTGGGTACGGTCTGTATGCGCCCTGTATGCGCTCAGCGCGCTAGCAACACGTTATGAATTTGGTGACAAAAGTTGGGCGCACGACAACGCACTGGCCCAAATTGCAAATTTCCCATGCGCTGGCCGTGCGTTCCCCATGCGTCCTCCCTGTGTGACCGGGCCTTTAAGCAATCAGGAATTGGTCTATTACAGCATTTATGAGTGTACCATAAGCAGAAGATTGTGTTTTTCGGCTGTACATTTAAATTTTTTTTTAGTAAATGTCAAAGATGAATATTCTTCACATGTCCGCTTCATTTTTATGAGTGTCCCTTCTCATTTTTTTGTATTCCATTTTCCTTGTAATTTTTTAAGCTACCATCACTTTATTTTGTCAAGTATGATTTTCAATTCCAATTAAAAATCAATTCATTCAAACTTCTCATTTTATTTTTATAGGGCAAATCTGTCCTTGATGAATTCATATACATGTTTGTAATGTTACAGTGCATACATTTGCTGAAGTATAATATATCAAAATTTAAATTACTACTTAAATTGTTTCGAAATTTACATCACTGCAATATAGGTACACATGGTTCTCTTTGAGTTGATTTGCTCAGCCCTTTATAAAAATCTTTTCCTTGATGACGTACATGTAATGTTACAAACCCGCAACTCAACAAACCAGGTCACAAGTCATTCTTTTTTCAAACTTTCTTCCCATTTTATGATCACCCTTTGCCAGCACCAGGAAATGCTCATTAGAGGGGAAAAAATATTACTTGGCTTGCACAATATCTTACTTTCTCCAATTTGTACAGGATTAGCATTGTTATGGACATCAATAACCTTTATAAAGGTATAAAACACAGTGTTTGGCAAAATATATTTTTCTTTGCACATACTGTATGCATTCAGTTCTTTCAAGAGCAAATTGATGGGTTTTGTTTTTCTTCAAATTAGCAACATGGGTCAGCACTCTTCACAAATCTGTCTGTTGTTGAAATACCATGTTCTCCTTTTGTAGAATAAAGAGTTTTCTTTTGGTTGATATTTAGAGATTTATCAACTGTTTTTGGCTTCTCTCTCTCTCTCTCTATCTTTTTTCTCTCTCATTTTCTCTCTTGCTCTCTCTCTTTCTTTCTCTCTCTCTCTCTCTCCCACTCTCTCTCTCTTGCTCTCTCTCTTTCTCTTCCCCTCTCTCCTCCCCCTCTCTCTATCTCTCTTTCTTTGTCTCTCTCTCTCTCTTTGTCGTCATGTTAATTAATTAGGGAACGTTAAGGATTATTAATTTATATACTTGTTTTATTCTCTCTACAGAACAATGTGTGGCACACCAAACTACATCGCCCCAGAGGTGCTGGGTAAGATAGGACACAGCTTTGAAGCAGACGTCTGGGCCTTAGGCTGTATAATGTAAGTATTCAACCGTCCCTCAGATAGGATGTTAAATATAGGCCCTGTGTACGGGAGAGTCTCAACCTTTGCACATTAAGAACCCTCTGCACGATTCGTATAAGAGTAGGGGGAACCCTGGTGTAGTAGTTCACCTGCACACCCCTAATCAGTTATACCGGGAGAAGAGA
This sequence comes from Strongylocentrotus droebachiensis, assembly GCA_035222895.1. Lineage (NCBI taxonomy): Eukaryota > Metazoa > Echinodermata > Echinoidea > Camarodonta > Strongylocentrotidae > Strongylocentrotus > Strongylocentrotus droebachiensis. The sequence goes on along the minus strand of JAVYIG010000851.1, from coordinate 177,715 downwards.
TCCGAGGGTTACAGTTATTCATTTCGCTTTTCCCCACCCAGCCACAGGTGATGCCAAAGATATAATAATATACATGTAGGCATATCCACAGTAGAAGTCATTTTCAGGGAATCGTTAAATCAAATGGCACCTACATGTAGTACCACACAAGTTTAATCAGATCGTCCCTCTGAGATAAATGCTGCTAAAGACAAATCTACTTTCTAAATCACCCTGTACACAATTCCCATTATTTACTGAAATGGAATTTAAATATAGTAAAAAAACCTTCTATCCTGCAGTAATGGTCTGTAGAAAATTTAGCACATGGGAAACTGTACATATTCTTACTGTGGAAGTTTGAAATTATAATGCGTTTAACATTCCTTAATCTTGTAGGAAACAGTTACACAAAAGTGAGTTCACAGCTGCAGAGAGCCAACCTTGAGTGTGATTGTTCTTCATTACATACCACTTACACCCAGTAGCTTACAAATATTCAAACAAAACAAAGAATTTCTGTGCAGCTATTCACAATTTACAGTCAAACCTGTCTATAGCAACTGCCAAAGAGAAACAAAAAATGTGGTCTTTATAAACAGGTGGCCACTAAAGCAGGTTTGACTGTATCTGTTGCATGTAATAGCACTTCAAATGCTACCATCCAAAGTATATATTTTTTTCATTACAAGTAATACATTCTGCAGCTGTTTATTTTGACTGTTCAGTGTGTGCAATCTTTCCCTATGCCTTTGTCACATCGCCAAACTAACTGCAGGGGGGTGTTTCATAAAGGTGTTCGTAAAGTTACGCATAACTTTTCGAACGACTCGTATATGAAAAGCCAAATGGGATGCTCAATCGTTATTAACTGCATCAACTAAAGTTGAACTGTGCAGATGTAGATAAACATTCTTATTATAACAACCATTTTTAGTGCAAAGTATATTTTTTGCCATAACTAAATTGAGGTTATTGGAAATATCACAGAAAAACTTTGGGTATCCTATCTGGCACTTCATATACAAGTCGTTCGTAAAGTCATGCGTAACTTTACGAACAGCTTTATAAAACACCCCCCAGGCATTGTAATTTATTTGTTTGGTTGTGTTGTTGGTCTGTTGCTGGTGTTATTGGTCTGTTGCTGGTGTTATTGTTGTGGCTGAGATTTAGCCTAATGTCAGCTGCTCATCAGGAATGCACATGTGGAGATGGGATCGTTAATCACACCCTGATCACACATACAGATTTCATTTCATTTTCATTTCGTTTATTTCCATTTCCAACAAAATAAATAAAGTACATGGGATTGCATTGTACATAGTAAAACAATGAAACTTAACAATATATTTGTAATTGGTCCACAGTGTACAATAGGCATATAAAACAGGTTGGTCATGGAGGGGACTGCTGAAAAGCTGAGCTTGTAGATTGCAGCCCCCTATAACTTATAGTTGCAAAAATAGTATATCAATAATAAAGGAACGCACAAATACATAAACCAATGAAACATAACATAGAAGGAGTGAAAGGGACAGGGAAAGAAGGGAGACAACGAGAGAGGTCAGGGCTCTTACCTATAACACACACAACACAACACGGGCCGACTGGAATACGGATGGCCAGTACAAAATGAATCAAAATATCCAATGTATTTTATTGAGTTAAAAAGAGAGAGCTAACGCTTGATAATTACGCAAAAAATATTTTTTTAATTTGAATTTAAAAGAATTTAAACTGGGGGCATTCTTGATGCTAACATCAAGAATGGTCCATAGCTTAGGGCCTGCGTAAGTGAATATGGATTTAGCAAGTAAAGTTCTAGTTAATGGCAGATGAAATTCGTCAGATTGGCGCGTAGGGTATTTGTGTATAGTTTTATTTTTGATGAATATTAAATTGAAGGCTGATGGTAGCGTATTATTATTGAACTGGTACATAAACTGACCAAGGCTATAACGATACAAATCATTTATTTTCAACACATTATTTTCAACAAATAAAACGTCAGTATGAGATCTCCAGGAAGTGTTACAAATAACACGCATAGCTTTTTTTTGTAGAAGTAGTATTCTATGAAGATAAGAATCGTATGTATTACCCCAAACAATAATACCATAATTTAAGTAGGGCAAAATTAATGTCGAGTAAAGCATTAGTAGGGAGGAGGTTGGCAGAAAAAACTTAACCTTATTTACAATCCCTATGTTGCGAGAGATTGTTCGGCAAATGCTATCAATATGACATTTCCATGAGAGTTTATCGTCTATTATCAGACCTAAAAATTTCATTGAAGTGACGGCTTCTATGTCAGTATTATCTAGTTTAACATTATGTGGTAAGTTACCTATAGAATTGCTGAAGAGCATACATTTTGTTTTTTGTAAATTTAATGATAACTTATTAGCTCTTATCCATTGTAACAATTTGTCTAATTCAATGTTTAGTATATTGACCAAAATATCAGGATCTGCATGTGAAAAAAGCACATTCGAATCATCTGCAAATAAGAGGAAGGAAAGGATATTAGAGGAATTTCGGATATCGTTTATATAGGTAATAAATAAAAGTGGGCCCAGTAGACTGCCCTGTGGAACACCACAATCTACATCTTGCATAGAAGAACATTGGTCGTTAATACACACAAATTGCTTGCGGTTCGTTAGGTAGCCTCTGAACCACTCCAAGGCCCTACCACGAATTCCGTAATTATTCAATTTGTAGAGAAGTATTTTATGATCGATGGTATCAAAGGCCTTGGAGAGGTCCAGGAAAACACCCACAGTATGCTTGTATTTTTCAATAGCTTCTGTAACTTTTTCGACAAGGGTAAGTAAAGCATGGGATGTACTATGTTTTTGGCGAAAGCCAAACTGAAAATGAGAAATTATGCTGTTTTTATTCAGAAAATTTAGAAGTCTTGTATATATTATTCTTTCCAGAATTTTTGAAAGAGCAGGCAGGAGAGAAATTGGTCTAAAATTACATATATTATCCCTTTCTCCTTTTTTGTAAACCGGTATAACCTTAGAAATCTTCATAAAATCGGGAACAACACCGCTAGTCAAGGATAAATTGAATATATGCACCAGCGGATCGACAATGTAGTTTATGACGTTTTTCAATAAAATATTATCAATGCCATCGTGTCCAGTACTCTTTTTATTTTTCAAGTTATGAACTATATCTATTAATTCATTTCTATGTACGGGGACAAAAAATAGTGAATTGGGATTTGGCTGGTCTATAAAGTCTAAAAATTTCTTTTGCGTTGGAGGAATATCATCTGCAAGGCTATGTCCTATTTGAGAGAAATATTGATTAAACGTATCGGCCATCTGCGCTGAGTCGCGAATTTCTACGTTGTTATATGTTATTTTTTCTATACGCGATTTATCGTTATGCTTATTAATGGCACTATTTATGATTTTCCATGTTTTACTAATATCATGTTTGAATAGAATCAACTGATTTGTAAAATATTTTCGTTTTTCAATACGTAATATTTTAGTGAGAATATTTTTGTAAGTGCTATATTTACGGTGAGACTTTTCAGAACGCTGAATTTTGCTTGCGTAATATAAGTTGTTTTTTCGATTGATTAATCTTAAAATTGGTTTAGTTATCCATGGAAGTCTGGGACTCTTTTTATAATTAGAACATTTGTTCACTAATGGAATGTGTCTATCTAAATGAGACATAAGAATCGTCATAAATTTATCATACGCAGTATTTGTATCATGCGAACTATTAACTTCAGTCCAATCAGCCTCTTCGAGACTTTCCTTCAATCGCGCTATTTTATTAGGTGTTACTTTTCTGAATCTTTGCGAGGGGGTGACTTTTTTATTAAAAATACAATGACTTCGTGAAAAAATTGGGTAGTGATCAGATATGTCGGATAAAATTATTCCTGATTCAGGTAAGGGAACAACATTGCAGAAGATATTATCAATAAGGGTTGCTGTTTGGTTGGTAACTCGGGTTGGTTTTGTGATTAAAGGTAATAAGGATGAAGATAGCATGATATCCAAAAAATCTTGTGAAGTATTTGGAGCTGAAGATTTAGAAATATCTATGTTAAAATCTCCCACGATATAGCAGTCTTTATTGGTAAAGACTGGATTTTGTAGTAAATCTTGCAAATATTCTAAGAAGACAGGAATATTCGAACTAGGAGGTCTGTAACATACCGTAATCAAAATATTCTTAGCATTTGGTACTCTAATTTCAATGACAATTGATTCAGCAATTTCAGTCATACAATTAAGATTGCTATGAATAAAATAGTCAAAATGCTGATTGATATACAGAGCTACCCCACCTCCTCTTTTATTAACTCTACTATTTTCTAAAAGGACATAACCGGGGAGTGAATATGAACCTGCAGATTCCCGAGTTAACCATGTTTCGGTCAAAGCAATTGCAGAAAAATGTGTGTGTAAGGGAGTATCCGTTAAAAAGCGCAAGTTATCGAAGTTACAATTCAAACTCCTTACATTTAAGTGCATAATTGAAAATGTATTAGGTGTTTTTTTAAGAGATTTAAATTGATTCACAGTTAAATAGTTAGAACTTGAATAATGGTTATCATTATCTTCGTTTAGGTCAGTAGCTAGATTATTAATTCCTTGAGATGCAAGATCGCCAAAATGAGAAGAATTTAGATCATTATTTTTAGTATTAATGTTTGGTCTAAACAAATCGTAAAGCTCATCATCGCTCAGTATACTAAAGGGAACGTTTTCAGCCATTAGGGATCAGAGTATAACACAAAATAAAGTACATCGTTTCCGTACGGACAATGAGCGTGAGCGCGTGGGCAAGGCAAGAGACCTGGGGAGAGAGAAAGACGAGTGTGAAAAGAAAGTAGAATACAAAGAGGCTACACTAAAAGAAACATTGATACATTGATACGACTGGTAAACGATTAGATACACACACAATTTCGTGTGCATAATAGAACCACACATAAGCATGCACGGACATGGATGAGCTCCCATGCGTATTAAAAATTAAACATGCTTGGAATGCCCGCCCGACACGAGATAGGCTCCAATAGAGCAACCAACCCTTACAAAAAAGTTCTATAGAATTCTATAAAAAAATTTCTATAGAATTTCTATACGCAATTCTATAGAAATGTTTTATAGAAATTCTATAGAAAAGTGGGCCACTTTTCTATAAGAATTCTATAGAAATCTATAACGGACCTCTATAGAATCTCTATAAAACATTCTATAGAATGGCCTTTAGAAATTCTATAGAATTAGTTTTATAGAATTCTATAGAATTTTTTTATATAGAATTCTATAGACCATTTTATTCTATAGCAATTCTAAAGAAATGTTTTATAGAGATTCTATAGAAAAGTGGGCCACTTTTCTATACAAATTCTATAGAAATCTATAACGGACATCTATATAATCTCTATAAAACATTCTATAGAATGGCCTATAGAAATTCTATAGATATTTTTTATAGAATTCTATAGAAGTTTTGTTGTAAATAATTCTATAGACCATTATTTACCAGTTGAAAACCAGTTTATTATTCAGTAGCGACCAGCAATCAATTGATAATTAATAATCAACATTGCATGACATCTGGCCACCGACTAAACCATATTTATATAGACTCCTGCAATTGCTCCATCACAATGATCATTTGAAGCAAAATACAGTTGAGTATATATTGTTAATTAAGTAGTGCGGAGATCTTACATACATATACAAAATTATACATGTTTTTACTGGTTAGTAAATTACATATATTAATATATCTATTTTAAGTCTTAAGTTACATGTTTAAAAAAATCGTACATATATATTATATTTGTCAATAATTGTCTAAGAAAATATAAATCACAAAATTGATGTTAATTGTCACATTTGCTTGACAGATCATGATAATTACATTTTCTGTGAAAACATGCAAATTATCATGAATATGCATGAGATACATATCTTCATATAGAAAAAAAATTCTATAGAATTCTATAGAAATTTAGATCTATAGGAAACTTATTCTATAGAATTCTATAGAGAAAACTGATTTCTATAGACATCCTTAAAAATCCTATAGAGAAGTGGGGACGCCATTTTTTATATTAAATTTTCTATAGAAATTTAAATCTATAGAAAACTTATTCTATAGAATTCTATAGAGAAAACTCATTTCTATAGACAACCTTAACAATTCTATAGAGAATTAACTTTTCTATAGAAATTTCAATCTATAGAAAACTTATTCTATAGAATTCTATAGAGGAAACTGATTTCTATAGACAACCTAAAATATTCTATAGAGAATTAACTTTTCTATAGAAATTTAAATCTATAGAAAACTTATTCTATAGAATTCTATAGAGGAAACTGATTTCTATAGACAACCTTAAAAATTCTATAGAGAATTAACTTTTCTATAGAAATTTAAATCTATAGAAAACTTATTCTATAGAATTCTATAGAGGAAACCGCTTTCTATAGAGAATTTTTAAAAGTTCTATAGAGAATCTGGAATGTTATAGAGTTCTATAGAGTTCTATAGAACTCTATAAAGCGTTCTATAGAATTCTATACAACTTTTTTGTAAGGGAACCCCAAATCAGAGTGAACCTCCCAAATAAATGCAGGTGAAAATGCGGAACACAAAGATTGTTAATCAAACCAAAACGCCACATACGGTTAGCTAATTAATAATAAAAGCAAATGTGGTATGTCTTTGTGTCAATATGATGACAATATACCGAAGATCCATTTAAAAAGAATGTACCATCTGGCCAGGTAAATCACCTCCATATGCAAAACAAAAGATTCAGTTATTTAAACATATTCACAATTTGACTGCAAGACAATCCCAAGCATGAAGCTATAGTTGAAAATACACGCTCTAGTTGTATGCATTACAGTAAATACAGAAATAAAACACCTTATCTCCAACTGGTCATTTGATTTGTTTGTGAACATTTTTTTTATATATATTTTTTAACACAGCTACTAAATTGCATACAACAGTCTTGAATCAACAACATGAACACCATATTATTTCGTTGATTTATGGAGAAAATCGGGAAACATTATAGGAGGTACCACTTTTTACCTCAAAGATACAGAACTTAATACAGGTATTTCCAAAAGAAATGTTATATCCACATAATTATCCTGAACGAAGGAAACTTTTTCTGAATGAAGGAAGACGCATTTATAACTTCCTAAATTACCCATGTATGCAAAACAAGGGATCAGTTAATTAACATATTTACACAGATCAATATGAAATTGACTGTAAGTCAATCTCATTTCACAACCAAAGAAAAGAAAAGAATGCAATGAACAAGCATGCAGCCACCACATGTATGTAGGCATAACACAGAACATTTTGGTTTGTCCTTTGCATGACCTTTCCTGTATTAAAGTTGTTGAACTTAGCAGGCAAGGGGGAGTTTGTCTACATCAATAAGTTTTCATATTGAGACTTGATAAAAGAGTCCTGAAGTTATAGAAAACTCATTAGGAGATTACAACAGTCAGTAGTTGGTATACATGTACATCAGAGTTTTTTTTTTAAACAATTAAATTCAGGGCAGAACTGATCAACCCCTAGGCTGTACGTTTCAAATATACTTCACATAAAATTTGCTTGTTTACATCTTCAAGAGGGATCGCATAAAATCAGAATTTCATGTGATACATGTATAATGATATAAAAAGTGATCATCACAAAAGACTTAAATTGTGAACATAACCAAAAATGGATGTCAACTTGCAAATCCATATAAGATATAAAAACAAACTGTAAATATCAATGGTGCAAAACACCATAATGATGAAAACACACCATTAAGTTAAATTATTTGTTGAAGATCTCTTGAATCTATTTAGTGTGGCTGACCTCATTACTCCCCACCATTGCCGGGCTCAGACCATGCAGACCAATTTTCTGGGGCGGCTCCATTCCGTGTGACTTTACGCGTTTGTAGAATTATCTTTGATCCCAAGATTTTTATTCTTGTTGCTAAGTGATCCTTTTTTCGTAGCGTATACGCGACTGAAGCCAACCTCCCCCTCTCTCTCTTCATCTTGGGAGGCAGATCAGTGCGAATAGTGACTTTACTGAAGGGGGACGATTCCGGGGGCGGAATATGCGGCTGGGCACCGGTCGATGGGTGTGTACTTGGCTGGCGTGGTCGTCGTTCGAAGCCATACAGCAAGCGATCACGATCAATCATCCTTACGAACCTGATGATAATTGTGGGGGGCTGGGGACGAGCTCCTGCAGCTCCACGAGTGGTTGGGGGCCGTAGCCTGTGAGCATTAGTAAGCGGGATCCGAGCTGCCTCTTCCCTCGAAATGCCCATGAAGTGCACAAAGACATCTTGTGCCACTTCATAGATATCTTCCTTCTCAGTCCCCTGTCTCACTCCATAGATAAGCAGGTTCTGTTTTCTGTCATGTATTTCACTCAAGGTAACTTTTTCCTCTAGTTCTTCGATTTTTTTGTCAATTAAAGAACGTAGTTGAGGTAGGTCTTCTTTTTCAATGCTAGAGACTTTATCGGAGGTGTATGTTAGACCCGTTTCTAGATCTGATACAGTTTTCTTTGTATTTGCCAGGTCTGTTTTCATGTTGGCCATATCATCCATAATTCTGTCAAGCTTACCATTCAGTTGAGTGAACGAGGCTCTCGACTCCAGCATAAAGGAAACTAGTTCTTGGGGCATCGTGGCCGGTGCGCTGCGGTCCTCGTGCAATGACAATGGCGTGTCACTAGCAATGGCGCCTGCCGTAGCGGATTGCTCACCTTCGCTTGATATTACATCACTGTTTTTGCTCTTAGTTGAAGCATTTGGTTGTGATTTTCCCTTCTGCCGTTGCCTTAAGTTGTAGTCTCGCGCACCCTTATCCATTCTTAAAGATATGGGATCATTAAACGGATATTTTCACCAAATTTGCGTTGATATGTCGGGAGCTCTCAAAAGACCGTGCGTTTACCAGTAAGTCATTATAGATATCAAAATATCAAAATCTGTTATGATACAAAATATCAAAAGATGGATATGTAATCAAGAAATGATACCAGGAATGATACCATTTCATGATGTTTTTTTTTTTCACTACAAGAGAATCAAACATAGAAAAGGTCATTGAATTGAATTGAATTGATTTGATTCGGTTTATTGCAATAAAAGAACATGCAGCTGGAAGGCTGAAATTGCTTAATTTACAAATTCTATGTACAACACAATAAACGATCAAAATATGAATCGTTAGTTCGTTCGTGTCTCCTTAGATCAAGATAGTTATGTAAAGTTCCTTAATTAAATCAAATTAAGTTCTTCCATCGCCCGATTGCTGCGATGGCCGTTTGATTAACAAGGGCTAGGTCGTCATCTGTGCAACACGTTCCGCCGCAATGCAAGATGTGGTCCATCTTCTGAGTCTCTCCGCAGTCGCAAAGACTATAAAATATGAATGACTAAAACATACAAGCATAAATCATGCATAATGAAACCAAATAAAACTCTCAAACATTACATCAAAATCTAAATATATTACAAATATTGAAAGAGGAATTGAATAAAGTATATGTGAATCTGTTATGATACATAATGTTTGTGGCTCCATATACAGACAGATCCTGAAAAAATGCACCTTATTTGTGGTAAAGAGGGGATTTCACAAACTTTTCTTTGTGACAAGCTTTACATTGTAGTAGGGAAAGCTAAAAATGTATATGATAGGTTCTGTCTTCATCTTCTTTTATTAGTATGATTTGTTTTTTAATCTGTACAGTTTTCTCTTTTTTTACTTCAAAATATAAAGACTTTGAACAGGTATGCTCATTGAAATTCTTAAAAGAATTTAATCACAATTTTTGTTTCCACTTTCAATTTAGGTACACAATGTTAGTTGGCAGGCCTCCGTTTGAAACCAGTTCACTCAAGGAAACCTATGCACGCATCAAGCACAACAAATATCACTTCCCGGAAACCCTTTCCCCTGTCGCCAAGGAAATCATCTCGGACTTATTATCCTCCGATCCAGAGGAACGACCTCCATTGGAGGTGGTCATTGACCATGAATTCTTCACTCAGGGTTTTGTTCCAGAGACGTTATCGCCGACGGCTTGCGTGACCGCGCCAGACTTCCCGATCACGAAGGTCCTGATCAGCGATCGCAAGGGAGACCTCGTCACGAATGAATTCTGTCGGTTAAAACGGGAGAGCACGTTACAGAGGAGAGACGTGACGGCTCCGCTGTCTGAACTGATTAACAATGATAGCAGCAAGCAAGGATCAGGAACCAATTCAGTGAGTTCATCATTTTTGTAATGGAATCACCGACCAAGTTTAACAAATTCCAGACAATTGCTGCGTTTGTATCACCAATCTAAACAAAAGTACATACATGGACATATACACAATAATCTGTGCTTCAAACCGAACTTTTTAGTTTAAAATAGAAGAACATCCCTCAATGGTCTTCTTGAGACAATTTGTAGCATGCTCAAGAATCAAGCACATACATAATGGGGCAGTTATCCCCCTGTTTAGTGACATGTTGCCCTCTGGTTCTCGCCAGATTTCATTTTTATGAGAAATATATCACTGTGTGTTTGCCCTTATATGTTCCTGCCCAAAAGACTTTAGTCTCAATCTGGTTTATAGATCCTTTATTAAGCAATTCAGCAAAGCTACTGAATATAATTGAAAAATAATCTTTTCAGGATGAGATCAATTACTGCTTTGTACGTCCTCTCTCTTATCGTCATATGCAATGTTAGAATTTGTTTTGGAACAACTTTTCTTTTTCTATTTGCATCAGCAAAACTCAGGCAAACCTTCCAGTCAACCTAAGCTGAGAACCAGGATAGCAGGGTCACGACCCATGACCCCAGTGACCTCCGCAATCAAGACAGCCATGGTGAATGTCATAGAGAAGAGAAGTGCAGGTAAGTCGATAGGAATAAGGGAGTTTACAGATAGCACATGGTACAAATGACGTTCCACTTTGAGCATCTTAGAATAATAACTGCCAAAGGCCTAGATGTGCTTCATGAATACCTTTTGTTTGACCTCTTGAAAAGAATACTTCCACCTGCGTATCATAGAATGTACCGTTGGTGCATAAATGAATAATGTTACATAACTTTCATGAGCGCCTATCCAGTATTCATCTATGTGGGTTTTACCATTTTGGTACAAATGACCTTTATCTGCTCATGTGCAGATTGTATCTGTAAACTCTCTTATACCAGACCATGCTCTTTACGTCCTTTCTACAACTGAATTTTTGGAAAAATATGTAAAATTGAATATAATAATAATAATAATCACTCCAAATTTTATTAAACCGAAAATGGAAATTCTTTTTGCCCAATTTATCGTGAGCCCGGCAGCCACTTGAGCAGCGCCAGATCAACGTTGCTCTAAACCCTTATTGTTGAACGCCAAACGAGGTACAGAGCAGCAACTCCCGTCTTTTAATGTCTTTTGGTATGACGCGGAATAATTGCATAATAATCTTTTTCATGATGTAATCAATTACTGCTTTGTAAGTTTCCTTTCTGTTCTATCATATATGTAATTAGGACTGCGACGGGTAGTCGAATGCTCGAGTACCCGCACGGTTGACAACTACTCGGGTACGATTTCTCGTACCCGAATATTCGGCCGCAAAAAAAAAACTGTCCAGGCCGACGCTTACCCGTGCCAGTGAGAGCGGCGGCCATTGGCATGGTACCGTCGGTAAAAATGTTTCCCAACTCAAGCACTGTCAAACTCACCACTCAGAAACTGGGACCAAATGTCCAGATATCTGTTTGGACTCTGAGGACAATAGATTATTCTGCCATCTTTGGTTTTTAAAACAACATTGTTTACTTTTATTATTATTATTAAATCGGCGCCTTCAACTGCAACTCGAAGTAAAATTGCATGCGTTTTCGGCTGGGGTACTGCACCAGTGGTATGGTGGTGGCAAAAAAAGAAGAAAAAGAAAAAAAAATCAAAAAATTAAAAAAAATTAAAAAAATTTAAAAAAAACATGGGGTCCGAATATTCGAGTATTCGCTTGTAAGCCTGGGAGTGTACTCGGGTACCTTATTACACTGTTGTGCACAGCCTTATATGTAATGTTCGAATTTGTTTTGAAATGAATGAGTCGTGGTCATGGAAATTCAGATATATATGTAAATGTATTCCTGCGAGGAACCTATTTATCTCACCTGGGTCCAGTGTGGCTAATAAAGATTGATGCCTTGCCAAAGGACATTAGTGCTGTTGCAGGGATTTGAACCCCGTAACTTCTCAGTCGAGGTGACTTATCCACTAGACCACAACACCTTTACTCAATGGTGATTTCACAATGAAGTGTTTTTTTTTCCTCTAACAGCTGTGACCATGGTTAAGAGTGCTTCAATCTGTTCTATGGACAAGGTCTATGAGATGCTCAATACATGCTTAGAACATATGCCAAAAGGTAATGTAGTTTGACAATTTTGTTTTCTTCAGTGAATGTCTCTATCTCTCTCTATTTAACAGATAAGAAATTTTGAAGTTTTTCTATACATCCTGTTTTAAGCTGTATATGTGTTTGATGAATTTGAACTACACTTTTAAAGAAGGCATTAAAGGTAATACAAAGTTTTGGTATGGGGTCATGAATTTGGTTCAAATGAACATATTGGACGCATATGCGGTCCTACAATATTCAGTGATCGTTGTCGCGGTTGAAATCGAGTCTAAAGTTATGAAATTGTAAATAATAAACTCTTTATGTTGTATAGCTCCCTCTCAAGGTCAAGATATAAATTAAGCTATAAACAATGTTTCTTGACTAAAAATCTACAGATTAGTTGTTCCCGTTCGGAAATTATATATCACAACTACATATTCTGAGATTTTTATGGTCGCAGCTACCATTGTATTTGAAATTTATCAAAATTTACCAGGAGCACCGGTAATTTTTTATATTAAATTTTTCTCGAAAGCAGAAGTAGTTTAGGGGCTAAATTTCCTAGTGCTTATATTACATCCACAGGGGCATCCAAATGTATCAAACTTGTAAAGATTCACTATCCACCCAATTTTCAAAATTTCCCAAAACTTTGTATTACCTTTAAATGTCATAATCGGTATGTATATGTGGCAGTGATATGAAATTTCTGTGGAAGTCCCAACTTACGTGCATCTAAAGATTTGATGGTAGTTACAAAGTACAGGCCCATTTTATGCATGGTGAAGTTGACTGCTTTGAAAAAAAGTATGTAGACAAATTAAACAAAATTCACTTCAAATACTTGCATCTTATAACATATCATTGAGTGCATATAGTGACCATTGTCTTAACCCCAATAAATATTGCTTCTTCACATGCACTTACCCCTCTGTAATAAAAGATCATTTTCTTTTCATTGTGTATTTCATGCTACATGTAGTCAACTGAAATCAAAGAGGTTTGAAAGTTTGATTTGAAAGAGTATTCCTGTTCGGCTTTAACCCTTTGTCCATATTGTTCTCTTTCTGTCCCTCATTGTGCAGAAGACCACAGAACCACACCCAAATACAAGCCGAACCCCAGCGAGGTCGTCTGGGTCATCAAATGGGTCGACTACTCCAACAAGTATGGCTTTGGATACCAGCTCTCAAACAAGGTCGTCGGGGTCATGTTCAATGACAAATCAAGAATTAGCTTTACACCCGATAGAAGGTAAGATGCGCTTGTTGAAGAAGGTCAAAGAGTTTGAGGGTCATACATCTAGGGGTCATGTTTAATGATTATTAGCTTCACACCTGATAGAAAGTAAAAAAGTCGTTAGGGTCATAACAACGACTAGATAAGATCAAGGTAGTTTTAGAGATTGTAGTTTAACAACAAATCAAGATGTAAAGCAAGATTGTACATTGTTATTGTGTACTGTAATAAGGGATGGAAAGGGTCATAGGTCATAGGAGCCCAACCACAGGGAGGTCGGGGTCATGTTCAACGACAAATCAAGAATAAGCTTCACACCTGATAGAAGGTAAAGACAGGAAAATATAGCTAATAGAAAATTTGTCCTGTCAATGAGCACTCCATTGTCATGCAGTCTGTTTGTAATTTGATTCTTTTATAAAGAAGTGTTTTAAGCAACGAAGTAGACTTTAATAATATGGGTTACTTGTACTGACAATAATTTTGAGACTTTATTTTTCAGCAATTTTATGCCTTTTAAGAAACAATTTAGTGAGCCTAAAATGTACCACAATTTGTTATAATTATGTGATGAAAATTTGTTTAATTTTTTTTCTTGAAATGAAGCTCTACTTTGAGCCTTGAATCAGCATGAGTGACAATATACATTCTCTCTGCTCTCTCCAGTTCAGTGCAATATTTATCAACGGACAGCAAGGTACACTCGTTCCCTCTCAGCTCCGTCCCCAGTAGACTCTCCAAGAAGGTGACTCTCCTGGATTACTTTGCTACATACATGGACGAACACCTCATCAAGGTGAGTTGGGTTGGCCTTCTGCCTCTGAACCATCGGCTGCCCGCAAGAAAGCCGCTACTGCCATTGACAGTAGACCAGGGGGGTGTTTCACAAAGATCCTAAGTTGAACTTATCTCTAAGTTGGACTTCAATATTATGGAGAGCCATTTGTAGCCTTATAATGAAATATATTCAAAAGCAAAATTCAAGTATTTTAGACTTCCACATCAAGTACATGAAATCTTCCATAATAATAGAAAATATGAATGATATTAATCAACATTTTATGCCTTTTAAAATTACTTTTACAAAACATTTTCAAGGATGTCAATGGCTCTCCATAATGTTTAAGTCCGACTTAGAGATAAGTTCAACTTAGGATCTTTGTGAAACACCCCCCAGGGCCCCATTTCACAAAACTTGTCATCAGTGACAAATGACAGTTTTTGTTATAAGCTAGTGAAATCCTTGCTTATGATTGGTTATCAGCAGATTTGTCACTGATTTTTGTCATTTGTCATTGAAAAAAGGCTTTGTGAAATGGGTCCCTGATCTTCTGATCATTGACAATCTTTATTTTTCAAGACACAGCCCAGGGCCCCATTTCACAAAACTTGTCATCAGTGACAAATGACAGTTTTTGTTATAAGCTACTGAAATCCTTGCTTCTGATTGGTTATCAGCAGATTTGTCACTGATATTTGTCATTTGTCATTGAAAAAAGGCTTTGTGAAATGGGTCCCAGGGCCCTATCTCGTAAAGAGTTGCGATTGATCCAAATCAATCGCAAGTTTGCAGATCCCTATCTCTTATGTACATGGTTGATTTGATTTGATTTATTTACCAACAGCAATACATACATTTCATACAATGATTTTACATACACAAGAAGAGAAACTATTGGTTGGAAATAGGGGCCAGATAATGCTACATGTGCTACTCGAGCCTAAACCCTTAAAAAGCGAAACAAAGTATTTTGATTGATATCGATCACAAATAAGTTTCAATTAATATCAACTCTTTATAAGACAGGGCCTTGTTCGTACAAATGATCTCACATATTTGCACAGATCTTTTACACATGAAAAGGTCTCACTTTGTGCATTTTAGAATAGTCGCTGCCAAAGTCATGGAGGTGGTTCTTGAATACCTTTGTTTGTCCTCTTGAAAAGAATATTCCACCTGTGTATCATAGTGTACCGTCAGTGAATAACTGAACAATGAGCACGTATTCAAATTTACTTGATAATAATAATAATAATAATGATAAAACGGTGCTTATAATGCTTATAAAGCAATTTCTACAGAAGTCTCTAAGCGCTAGATGGGTTTTACAATTTTGTACCAACGACTTTTGTCTAACCATGCGCAGATTGATAAGATCTATGAACTGGCTTACACATGGCTCATATGGTTTTCTTGCAGAACAGCTAATGTAATGATCTCGACTAATTTTCAAATGTTAATTTGGGCTTCTAGATGCTCTTCATTTCGTGTGGATTGCTTTTGATAGTTAAAGGTACTTTATCTCCTCTTCAGGCTAAAATTCTATAATTTAATGAATGAAAGGGTACATTATTTAAAAGCAACTACCATTTAAGATCAAATAAGAGCAATAATGCTTTGTACTCATTACCATATCATCACATGATCTCATTTCATTGCTCCGTATAGAAATACAAAATATCCCAAATTGCTCCTAAAAATGACAAGCTACACGCAATGTTTGTGAGCTTTACAAGCGGGTTTCTGCTCAGGAGATTTGGTACATGTACAGTATATTGTCTTTACATGAAAACGTAGCTACCTCCTTCATAAGATGAAACAAGAATATTCATTTTTTTATAAATGTAATGCTTCCTGGGAGAAATTTCAATTATTTAGACATATTTGTGGCTTACAAGTCCCGCTGGTTCCAAGATTTTTTCTGACTTGTTTTTTCAATACAGATCGATCAATTGATCTTATTTACTGGGTGTAAGCCACAAATATGTCTAAATAAGAATATTCATATTGTCTACTTTATCCATGCTTGGTGCTTGTTCTCATCAAACTCATTCTGATCACATGATCTCATTTCTTCATCCCATCATGCATCATTCACCTTTGACCCCTTGACCCCAGGGTCCTGCGGCTGACCTTGGGTACAGCGGCACTTCACCCATCACTAACACACCGCAGGTAGCCCTCTCTATCTAACCCATGCTGTTCAAGTGTTTTATGAATTAGAATAGTGGTTTTTGTGGAAAGAAGTAGAATCTGTGTGCCTTTCTCTACCTCCCTGAAGCACCAGGGGGGTGTTTCACAAAGATCCCAAGTCGAACTTAACCCTAAGTTGGACTTATTATGGAGAGCCATTTGTAGCCTTAACCCTATTTAGCCCGGGGGGGGGGGGGGGGGCTTGAGAAGCCCCCCCCCTCGACATTTTTCGCGATAATTTTTTAACGCAAGAAAATCTTGCACTGAAATTTTGTGACTTTTTTCTTTCGAGTCTTGCGCAACTTTTAAAAGAAATTTTCGAAAATCGGACCTACCATTACAAAGTCACGTGTCCTTTTGTCTTCGCATGTCAGCCCGAAAATCGCTCATTTTTGTGATTTGTGTACAAAACATATGGAAATCTCATTTTTCAAATAAAGAGGTAAAACATTGGTTATTTGGTCTTGTTTAGATTTTAGGTGTTTATTTTGGGGTCAAAATAGTTGAATTATAGTTGGAAATGAAATAAAACAACAAAAACAATAAAATACATAAGTTACAAAAACAAAGAAATACATAAGAAATTATCAAAACAATAGATAACATAAGGAATAACCCTGGTTTTTCAAATTGTTGTGTTGTATTATTATTCCAAATGGTCTAACAAATATATGTAGTGAGAAAGAATGCTTAAATATGAATAATGTCTGATTGATGGGCAAAAATGTGAATTTAATGACCTTATTTGCATAAATTACCATAAATATGCAAATGAATGAATTTTTCAAAAAAATTGAAATTACCATAGTATTCTATACACTTCACTTGACATGTATGCAAATTTTCGGGGCGATCGGGCGTTTCACGGCCGAGATCATAGGGGGGGGGGGGCCTTAGAAGCCCCCCCCCCCCCCCCCCCCCGGGCTATGCAGTTTCAAAATAGCCCGGGCTAAATAGGGTTAATATAAAATATATTCAAAGACACAAATTCAAGTACTTTAGACTTTTCATAAATTCGACATCAAGAACATGAAATTTCCCATGATAATAGAAAATATGAATGATTTGAATCAACATTTTATGCCTTTTAGAATAGCTTTTACAAAATATTTTCCAGGATACTATTCAAAACGGCTTTCCATAATTGTTAAGTCCAACTTAGAGATAAGTGCAACTTAGGATCTTTGTGAAACACCCCCCGGGATATACAATGAAACCTGTCTATAATGACTACCCAAGGGAGACAAAAAAATTGGCCTTTATAGGCAGGTGGTCCTTATGTACAGGTTCCTCTAGTACATGTTTCATATAGAGAAACTATATTCAAGGGAAACAAAAAATGTGGTCTTTCTATACAGGTAGTCACTAAAGCAGATTTGACTGTACAATGATTATTGGGGTGATTCCTTGCGATGTGCTCCACATGTCATGCATGTGTGTCTCTTTTCTAGTACATATTTCATCCAAAAAGTAAGAGTATCACTATTAAAAATAGGTGCTTTCTGCTATCACTACCATTAGCCATAACATTTATAGATTTGTTAGTCATGGATGAAATATATGGATAATTGTCATATGTCACATTGCATGGAATTGCCAATTTTCTGACTTAATTATTTTATCTGAGGGTTTTTGTTTTGTCCTAAGTAGAACTTAACTCTAAGTTGGACTTAAAAAGTATGGACAGTCATTGGAGTCTTAAAATGAAATATATTCAAAAGCAGAAATTCAAGTATTTTAGACTTTTTATAAATTCCACATCCAGAACATAAAATCTCCTTGATGATAGAAAATATGAATAATTTGAATAAACAATTAATGCCTTTCAAAATAACTTTTACAAAATATTTTCAAAGATGCTAATGGCTGTCCATACTTTTTAAGTCCAACTTAGAGATAAGTTCTACTTAGGATCTTTGTGAAACACCCCCCTGGTTTTTCTTTTGATGTTGCTGCTTGTTTGGGTCATGTTTTACTCCTTTGTTTCCTGGTATTTGAGCTATCTCATTATTGCTTTCTCTTTTCAATAATTGTTGCCTGTTCCGACAGCCTGTATTGTACTAATTCAGTTAAACCCGATGCGAGGACTAAAAAAACAAGAAAGCCTTTAGACTAGATGAGCCCTACATGTAGGTCTAATGACCAAGCATAAATTCACTGTCGGGTTTACATTTTAGTACAATATGGTCCAAAGAATATTTGCAGTTTTTTCCTGCTCAACATTTACCTTAGACAGGTAGTTATATGATATTGTTGTATTTCCCCTTCAGTTGTTTTTGTGTCTTGAATTGGTTATATGGTGTGATTTGCAGCATTAATGATCATGTGACTTACGTTTTTTTTCTTCAATTATTTGTCTGAGGCTGAGTTTTTTCTCTTTCTTTCCCTCCTTTCTTATTTTTTAAACCTCAAACAGGTAATTCCTACAACTTTGCAGTTAATAATTTTCAGTTTCTTGCTTGTCTCACTGAGTTTTGCTGTTAACATTATATTGATGTAACTTTATTTCTATTTGTGTTATAAGTATGTTATTTGTTAAGAACTGGGGCATCTGTTCTGGGGAGTGTTTCACAAAGACTAAGATTGACTTTAGATTGGACTTAACTATGACAGGCCATTCTTGCCACTGGCTGCTCTCACCATTAGTCTCTTAATCATGATCTTTGGATAATATTTTTCCCTTCAATAATGAACTATCAAAAAAAATTCTGTAGATTTGTGACCATGATTTGTACGTCCCTTGAGAGACCAATGCCAGTAAGTGGTGAGAGCAAACAGTGGCATGAACGCCTGCCATAGTTAAGTCCAACTTAAAGTTGATCTTAATCTTTGTGAGACACCCCCTGATCCTACAATTAAGGCTACATGGATAGAATTAAACACAAGTACATACAACTTGCTAGGCCGTCTCTTTCCACAATTAATAATTTATTGAATTTTCTCCCAAAAAACAACAACAAAAATATAAAAGAAAATAAGCAGAAGGAAAGGGGATGGAAAGAGAAAGAATCCTAAAAATAGTCATTTATGACATGAAATTGTACATATGTATATATATAAGTAATTCATAAAATAGTGTGTGGCAAAAATAGTCAACTGTGACTGATTGCCAAACAAAATCAAATCAAGAAGAAGAAGATAGTAATGCTATTATCTCTTTGTCATGACAGGGCATCGACTCAGACAAGAAGGACGGGATCAGATCGCCCTCGCCCAAGAGGAAAGGAGTGGACAAACCCGGTCCCGTCAACTCAGCACAGCCTTATCTAGAGAAGTGGAACAGAACAGGGAAAGCCATCACGATGTATCTCAGTAATGGTACATTGCAGGTATGAAATAACTATTTGGTTTTATTTTAGTACTTACAAGGCACCTTTGAGCTGGGTAGGGGGAGGGGGGGGGGGGGGGGGCTTGCTTACCTAGAGAAATGGACCAGAACAGGGAAAGTTATCACTATCTATCTACCTTAGCTTATCCAGCTAAGTTTGCCTTTGCTACCTGGAGAAATGGCAAAGGACAGGGAATATTGCCATCTTTTATGTACCTTAGTAATCATGGTACATTACTATAAACAAGAAGTACCGGTAAGATTTCATTTTCATAGCAGTCTAGTGCTTGAGTCTTAATGGACAGAATGATGTCACTCAGGGTGATTTGTTGATGAAGCATGTTGAAGAGCTACCATGTATTTATGTACAGTGTAGTTTTAATGTGTGAATGTTTGGAGTCTGCTTCAGATTTTTCAACATGTGTGATTTTTAATACCATCAAAAAGTGGAGGCCCATTACTTGCAACAGAACCCCCTCCCCCTCCCTCTTGATGCTCCTGATTTTGTCCATATTGAAAGATTTAAACTTCAACATTTCATGGTTTCTTTTTTACGTTGCAGGTCAACTTCTTTGAAGATCACACCAAGGTCATTCTCAGCCACAACAACAACGACCATCTAGTGACCTACATCAACGAATCCCGAACCCCGACCACGTATCGCGTGCTTCACATCACCCATCACGGGTGCACGAAGGCGCTACACACCCGACTCTCCTACGCAAGACACGTCCTCTACAGCATGATGGGTAAAGGCGAGGAAGACAACGAAAAACTATGACCCCAATTGAGGTCGGGGGTCAGAGGTCATAAACCTTGTGTAAGATAGTGACGTCTCTTTGGAGGAGATGATGACCACCATGGTTTTCACAGAACATTGAAGCTGGAACATGCTTTTCTGACGACCAATCGGAATCTTTCTTTCATCCAGCCAACCCTGAAAGCTGATTGGCTGACGACGTTTCCCCCATCAAAGGCCTATCCACTTTTGCATACACTTTTGATTTGTGTGCGTATGCATGTATGGGTGTCGATCCTGGGAGCTTGCCTATGAAATGCTAAAGGGTTTCTAACCCTAAAGTACGTTGAACTGTACATGTATCTATGCTCTGCCAGTGTGTGGTGTACAGTGATGACAAAGTATGATGAGATTTGCTCAAGATGAAACGGAGACCTGACATTCCCTCTGGCGACAACTGCTCCAAGATTATTTCATCAAACGTTTCGAGCTAGGATTAGGGTTGCAACTAGGTTTTAGGTTTAAGGTTTAGGGGTCAGTTTAGAATTGGGTATAGTGTTGGAACCAGGGTTTAAGTTTAATGGGAGATTGGTCAGTGTAGGAAATTATCACGGAGCACGTGTAGCACAACATATTGATTATATCATGCATAAGTTTGCAAACTCATGATACATCAAAACAGAGGTTCTTAATTTGCAATCTTCCTTTTAAGACTTCTGAATATCAATAATGCTATGTCTTTTAACGTTGGTATTAATGAATAACATACATTCAGAAACTTTCATCATTAAGTTTATGTGTTTCGGTGTGAGCTTTGAACAGCATTTTGTTATGTTAATTTCCATTTAAAGAAGAAATCCATCCTTCATCAAAGTACCAGAATTGTATGAATACAGAATATTTATTTTTAAAAATGGATTAGTGTATGTTTGAGAGTAATTTGTCAAATATTAGCAGAGTTATGAAGTTTTAAAGATTTGGAAAATAGAAGAACAAGCAAACTTGATAACCCTGTGGTGTCATATGCAAATTATTCACCATTCACAAAAAAAAATTCATGAATTTCCATTTCCAGGTAGAAGAACAAGCAAACTTGATAACCCTGTGGTGTCATATGCAAATTACTCACCATTCATAAAAAGATTTCATGAATTTTCATTTCCTCCCCCAAAACATTTCCTCATACTTGTATTTATAATTGAAGCCATGCTCTTATGTCCTTCCCTATTTAAGGAATAAGAAACTTGAGAATATTTGGTATTTTAGATGCTTTTTCCTAAAACAAATCTGTGGAGAGTTGCTTGCATTGGAAGTCATAGAGTTGTCATTTTGTGCAGTGTTTTTCAAAACTTCATAACTCTAAAACTGTTATTTAAGTAATATTGACTGCCTTCTGGGCAATACGACATATATCGCCCGAACCGAAGGTGAGGGTGATATATGACAAGTCGTATTGCCCTGAATTAGGCAGTCAATATTACTATTATTAACCACATCAGACATCTAGAGCAAACAAGAAACTCTTACTATCTTATACTCTTAAATTATGTAGGCTACACAGGGTCTCCTAGCATTAGAAGTTGCAAAAACATTGTCAAACCAGCACTGTTCATCCAGTGTTTGACAGATTTTCGATACACTGCAAACAGTTTGCCTAGGGTGTGATTGTTACGTCACAGAGAGTTCGCGCAAAGTGCGCATTTTCTTATACACGATGCGCGATGTAAATTACAATAGCTGATGCGCGATGTAAATTACAACTGGCACTATATTATTGCTCACTAGTTTAACACGCATTTTGCCATTGACTTTTGTGAGCGGGCTAAAATATTTGTCCATTGGATTACTGTATAACCTATATCGCCCGCCAAATTACACACAAATCCCATTGACTCTTCTGAGCGGGCTAAAATATTTGCGCATTGGTTTACTGTATAACCTATATTGCCCGCCAAATTACACACAAAATCCCATTGACTTTTCTGAGCGGACTATAAACTTATTGTAATTTTGTTCACTTGTCCATCAAACCTTGAGGGCAATAACATTTAAAAATTTCCCTGCTCAGATGTCTGATACGGTTAATAATACTTTTTGTCAGAGATCTCTGAAATGTTCACTGACACATTTTTCTCTGATTATTCTGTAGATGTTCTGATGATTCTGATTCTGATGATTTACAAATAGTATTTTGATGTTAACGGTGGATTTTTCCTTTAAGATTTAAATTCAATATTATGGTGCTACATACATATTTCATCAATCAGCAAGTGATCATGAAAACGTGATTGATGAATAGCTTATAGTAATTGGGTGCCTGTTCAACATTCAAACTTGCTCAAAGTTGCAATGGCTGTATAAATGAATGAATAAAAAGAGGGTAAAACTGACAGGGTGTTTGGGTAGTTTTTACATGTATTTGTAGATCAAACCGCTTACAAATTTCTCAACCTGCTTTATCCCACTTTATCTGATCAGCATTTCTTCACTAAATAAGCATTAACACAACTTTTATTCATTGCTTCATTTTTATGCTTCCGCTACAAAGTAGCCGGAGGCGTTATGTTAGAAATAAATTGTGTTTCTGTGATGAATGAAATGCAAAACAATGCTAAAAAGTGTTGTTTTTTAAATAACTAATACATTTGTATTACAGTTATTTTGAACTCTTCAGTTTGTGGCCAAATTGAGTAATTTGATGACAGTTTTCCTATAAAAACAGGTGAACCTGATTAGATAATAAACATGTATTTTTTTCCAATTTTTAATTTGTTGTTTGTGTTTTGAAAACACCTTAACATCACAGGGTCACTCACTCACTTATGAGTTTTACCAGTGTTTATGCAGCATTTTGCCTTGCATTGTTTTCTTGCCCCTATGAATGCAACTCTAAAGTCTAAAGAACAAAAGATATTTGTGTACTTACATATTTACTTGTGTTTATTATTTTGTTCAATATTGCTTGTCTTCCCATTTTGTTAAAGCCATTTTTATCATTTTTACTCACATAGCAATGTGGTTTTTATAAAAGTAATGAATAATGGTGTATTCTTTTATTCTGTTAACTGTAGGAATTCAATGACAAATGCGTTCTTTTAGCAAGCACAAAAGATGTCTGGATTTCGTTTAAGAGTTCTGTGTTATTGATATTATTATTGTGCAATTTTTTAAAAGTCTTCTCTCCTTGACCAAATGCTGCTATTTCTTTCTCTCATAACATTCAGAAAATGAATATTTTTATGTGTTATGAAGTGATAGCATTAACAAATTAACATCATCATTTATATACCTATGTTCCAATATGTATTCATTTCTCAGTATTGTTTTTTAGATATGTTTTATGTTCCATTGTGGGATATTTCGTGGAAATTCTATATCAGTATTTTCTTTCATCTGCAAACAAGATTGAACTAGGGCATTCATTAACAAGAAATAAGGTTGTGATGCAAATCATTATTTTTTAAAGCCTGTCTGCACTAGTTTGGCCAGGGGTGATTAGACCACCCTGCAAGGTCACTGACAGGTGGTTATCTCATCAAGTCAGCTCTCAACTAACATAAGAAAAAGGGGATCATGGGGGACCAACAGGCACCGATTAGTCATTGTTTGCTATATAGAGGGCGCAAGTAGCTACAAGTAGTGCAGTGGGGCTTTAAGGCCATTCTGTCATGAAAGCACTATACCCCAAAATCTCCTCTTTCGCAATTTGTTCCCGTAACTCATTGCTTCCCTAGCTGCGGTGTTGGTTCATGCATCGAGTCCTCTGTCTGCGAAGTGGGAATTAGGAATTGGGTAACGCACTGTTGGCAAGTTGACCATGAGATGGCGCTGTGCAAGAAACAGTATGCTACAGCAGAAAGTTCATCAGTTCAGTATCGCTTTAAGACCTGAGAGGCTGCATTTTTTTTTTCTTCAGAAGTACACATTCACATACTTTTGTCAGTAATGTCATCATACCACATATAGTCTTACCAACAATAATTTATGTAAAATTGTTAAATTACAGATGACATCGTTTTCTGGTAATAAGGAAAAATATTCTAACCCAATCCATTCAAACTTGTAATCTAATTGAATGTCTATATCTATTACTTATGAATGTTAAATTGTTAAGTGTAACTTTGTAAATAGAAAAATGAGACGTGAAGCCTGTATATTTGTTAATAAGACAGAAATTTTATATGAAGACTGAATTGAGATATCTATGTTTTAATGATATTCCTTCATTTTGTGATCTAATCATTTACTTTCTGTAAATTGCTCAGTTATTGGATTCATGTGAAATTTAGGAGGACATGGGTTAAAGATAAAGACCAGTTATGGTCATGCGATTGCATTGTGAAAGAAACGTTGTGGAATCGATCAGAAAAGGTTGATCATCTAGCATATAAGTATTTGTGTGTACTGCAAGGTTCTGGAATCATCAAAATGATAAGAAATTTGGCCAAGTCTTGATAAAGTTACAGGCACTGTACACAGTAAGATGTATATGGGACTACCCCCACACGTGCGCAACACATGCGTTATATCTATCAGGTCCAAATAGATATAATAATTTACCAAATATATCAATTAGTAGGCGGTTTCTCGGCAAAATTTGTATGATCACGTATCAGTCAAAACACATTCTTTCATATGATTGGTAATAAGAGCTTCCATTTCATTTTTTGAGAGGGGGGCATTTCCAAAACTGGTCTTTACCTTTAAGTTTGGTGATTAGAGCAAATCACTAGTTGGATGAAAATGAAATGATGCCAGGAGGGTGTACAATTTCTAATCAAAGATGTTGTCATTGATTCTTTAAAAGAAAGATAATGGAAAATATTGTTGTTTCATTCTGGGAATCTTTTAAATAGATAATTTGCAATCATATATTGTAGTGATAGATTTAGTGTTTAAAACACTTTCTGATACCTTTGTTTTATTCCTCTAGTTGTCAGTGGAAACAAAAACAGAATAACACTATGCCAAGCTTGCACAGAACTTGAAATACTTGCTTGTAGCAAGCTATTTATAAAACCACTTTCCTACTGTATACAGGGCACAATCACAAAGATTTTAATAACAATGTAATCTGGGAAATGTGAAAACGCTATTGTTTTGCCGTTAGAAATTGTGTTTAGATCATGTCATATGTCATCATAATGGTCGGAAAAAAAATGAAATTGTTTCTGGGTTGACTTATCAAGTCTCCGCATTGAAGAGAGAATGATTGAGAAAGAATAACTGATGTCTATTTAATTTTTTGCCATGCCAATATTATTTTATGCAAATATACCCTTTGTCAATATTTGCCAAAAATAGTCACATATATTTGTTTGCCCTTATGTCTCTCTTCATCTTTCTATCTCTCTTCTCTTCCTCTCTCTTTCTCTCCCTCTCTCTCTTTTCATTCTCTTATTCTCTCTTTCTCTTTCTTTTTCACTATATCTTTCTCATTATATATCTGATATATATATGTCAACTATCAACTCAGATAGAAAAGCCTACATTTTCTTTCCAGCATTTTCATCTTTTTTTCCTGACATTATTTGATAAGAAATATTTATTATTGTCATGAAATATGTAATTTCATTAAGATATACAAGAGGCTTTATTTATGTTGTATTTTAGTTTCCCGTTTTATGTTCCATTTTCCTTCCACCATGATATTAGTTGGGGAAATGATCACAGGATATGACTGATGAATGTAAATACAATGATGGCACAGTTTGGTGGTTTAAACATAACTGGTAATGCAAAGGTCATGGTTGAATCCTATATCATGTCCTTACACCCAAGGCATTTTATCTGTATTGCTTGTCTCTATCCAGGTGTTATGATGCATCTGTCATTGTGGTGTGTTCAGCAATCATGTGCACGCCAAAAAAGGGGCCTGGTCTGAATGCACCCGAGAGAGTGTGAGATTGACTGTGTGCTAACAAGCCTGCATCCAATTTCCAGGGGGGGGGGGGGGGCGTTTCACAAAACTTGTCATCAGTGACGAATGATAGTTTTTGTTATAAGCAACTAAAATCCTTGCTTCTGATTGGTTATCAACAGATTTGTCACTGATTTTTGTCATTGGTCATTGAAAAAATGCTTTGTGAAACAGGTCCCAGAGTAATAATACACCTGTCAAGTGCTTAGAGACATTCTGAAAGCATTAGGGGTTTCATAAACCCATATTAATATTATTATCATTATTATTAGCCTGTCATTACTTTAAACAGAGAACAACATAGAGTACCGAAGCTGTGACGTCATATAAATCTATATTTAGAATTTCTCAATTTTTTCTTCATTTTCTGAAAGAACATCACAAATAATGTCCAAATGTCGAAAACCAATTGAAAATGTTAAGTATTGGCTGAGATATGACCATCTGAATAAATATACTCCCCATAGGAACTCAGTGTTATATGCTCTGGCTCCTAGTTAGGAGCCAGAGCATATAACACTGAGTTCCCATAGGACATATATTCATTCAGATGGTCATATCTCAGCCAATACTTAACATATTCAATTGGTTTTCGACATTTGGACATTATTTTTGGTGTTCTTTCGGAATATGAAGAAAAAAATGAGAAATTCTAAAAATAGATTTTTGATGACGTCACACTTCACCACTCTATAGGGGGCCTACGTACAATTATGCAAACGGTTGAAAATGACCTCTTTATCTCAGGGCCATGTGTTTTGTGTAATGTTCTTCTTGCATGTTGCCTCAAACTGTGTTCACGTATGCCGTGGTAATCACCTAAAAAAGTTGTTGCAGCAACAACACCAGCAACAAAAGTGGCGGCCACGTTCAAACAATAACAAGTGGAAGCAAAATATAGACACTGCATGCAACAGAAGGTTAAGTCCCTATCCATATTCTTTGCTCTGTCTGTCAAACAGGTTATTGATGTGTGCTATGCAAAGTCAATTTTTTTTCTGCTGCCGTTATTATTATTATTATTATTATTATTATTATTATTATTATTTTTTTTTTTTGGGGGGGGGGGGGGGAGGGCGGTAAATAACCACCTAATGTCTGATTGAGGCTTTATGTTGTATACCTTGTATGTCAATACACATAGTATTAAAATCACTGTAGCTGCTTTTATACTGCAAGTAAAATTCATTGATTTTTCTCCAATTCCAGTGTTTTGTCTGAAGTTGTTACAGGCATACACACAACCAAAAGCCAAAATTTAAGAATCCACCTTTGGTGCGTTAAAAAAAAAAGTGGTCAGAAACTTAACTGCTTTTTGCCGTGTAAATGCCCGCTCTCGAAACATGGATGAGTGGTTCCAGTTTTTTGGTCACGCTAAATCTACTCGCTTCCGTGCAATTGCAATTGCACTAGCCATCAAAACATATAATGGCAGTCCCCAAATCAATGATTTTTTTTCTTCAAAATGGTGTGTTGTTTGTGTAAATGGGCCTTATGTTGCATAAACAAGATGGTGTGTACGTCTATACACAACTGTTATGTGCATGGAATATGGACATGCATGGCTGAACATGTGTTGTAAAACATTTTCACTGTAAATGTTCAGAATAAAAATATTCTGTATGCAAAGAGACCAATTATAGAGTTTCATCATTTTTCTATTAATTTATGATTATTATTCTCAACATGCCCAAACTTGGACCAAGATATAGGTTTACAAGTTGCAATTGATCATGTTTTGCAAATTGTATATTTGAACATGATCTACAAATTCATCCTGAGAGCTAATGAAACATTGTTATAAATGTGATAAATATAATAAATCATGATACTGTATACTGATGTTAACGCTGTACTATAATTTCAAAAATGTAATTTCAAAAAATGTTATTTCAGTGTAACTTGTGAAGAATGCATGATGATTAAAATACATCAAATGCTGAATAGATTCTATTTGTTGCAAGTCTTGTTTGTGGGTGTGCACAGAGAGACAAAGAGTATTTTCACTGGGGGGGGGGGTGGTCTGATCAAGGGCGACTAGCAATAGGCACTCAAAGGGATAGTTGAGTTTTGGTATAGAAAGTACAGTTTTGGTCAAACTGAATTTTAGTAACCAAAACCTGCACCATTACCGTACATTACAAACCAACAGAATTAACTGCACCATGCTCAAAAGGTATGCACAAATTATGAATGACTTTAATAGTTAGAAGACTGTTAACAATTGAAAAGAGCCTTTAAACCCCATGAGTGCATTCTCTAAAAAGTCATTGGTTCCAACCATCTTTATTGATAAAATTGTGCATGCATGTTATGTTTTGTTAAAATAATCAACGTTGTTCAGATGAAAGAAATTCTTGCTAAGGTATTGACTTCAATGCTAGATGTAAATTAAAGATAATCTGAAAGTTTGAGTGAAAACAGACCATTATTAATGATAAAAATTGGGAAAAACTGGTCTGATCGACATCGACATTGTCATTAAAGCAATAAATCGGCTGGCTCTATATATACCATTCCAGTGTTGAAAGATGTGTTAAAGCCTGTCTTAATGTCTTATTTTCATGGAAAAAGGGTTGGTGACAATTTAAAAATGGTTGGGAGAATTTACTGTTAGAAGGTGTCGCACAGTGACGCCTTCAAAGAAACTATAAATATCTTTGTGGTTAGAGAATTTTTTCAGGATGTTTTTGCATTTTAGAGAGTTAGTACATGCAGTTGAAGGCAGGGGCGGCGCCGGGTTATTTTGTTAGGGGGGCGATCGAATGAGCATGCCACGCATGGGGGGTATCTAAAGGGGCATGTGCCCCCTCCGAAGTTGAAGATCTTTTTTTAAATTGATGAAATGGCTCGCTTAGTTGCATACTTTTTGCCTTAAGTTCAGCTAACAGGAACAGGAAAGCAGAGGGTATCTGAGGGGGTGGGTTTGCCCCCCTCTGAAGTTGAAGTTTTTTTTAATTGATGCATAAATGGCTCGATTTGATGGATACTTTTTGCCAAATTAAAATGAAAACGGTCTTAAGTTCAGCTAACAGGAACAAGAACGCAGATGGGGGGGGGGGGGGGGGTGTCTGAGGGGGATGTCCCCCCCTCTGAAGTTGAAGATTTTTTTTATTTTGATGCATAAATGGCTCGATTTGGTGCATACTTTTTGCTAACTTAAAAAGAAAAGTCTTAAGTTCAGGGGGGAGGGTTGTCACCATATTTTTCAGAAGAGTTGTTATAGATGAATTTGTTGTTTCCATTGAACAATCAGCCATAAGGTTTAGTAGATACAAGGGATTAATTTGATTTATTTTTCAGTTGGTGAAAGGTTTTTCATTGTAAACCAATGTTTGACATTCTTGTAAGGTGAATGTAATAATGACGCGTCTAAATCTGATCGCCTGATTTGGCTTGCTTTTTCTCTCTTTTTATTTTCTCTATCTTTATTTTTTTCCCCTATCCCCACCCTACCTTACGTCATAATTTAGATTTTATAGTTCTCTTTCTCCTAGCCTTCCTCCTTCTCGTCCCCTTCCTTTTTTTCATTCTCCTTCTTTTCCTTCTTTTCCTTTCTTCTCCTTCTTTTCATTTCCTTTTCCTTCTCCTCTTTCTCCTTCCCTTACTCTTCCCTTTTATCAAAATCATAGTGGGGGGGGGGGGGTGGTCGCTCCCTGCCCTCCCCCCCTGGGGTGCCGCCTCTGAAATATATATGAAACATTTTATAAAAAAATTAACCATTTTTTTCATCACCTTCAACAATTTGACAGAGTCACGTATACTGCCAAATAACAAAAATAACGTGGTTTTCGTCCGGACTTTAAAAAAAAAAGAGGAGGCAGGGCATTACTATTTACTATTTTGCAATTTTTTTTGCAATTTTTTCCAGGATGACTCCCATATGATTAAAAACTGGCCAGGCCTACAGTATGTGATTATCCTGATGCAATGTATGAAAAAAACAAAAAAAACAAACAATTTGTATCACTTTAGAAGCTATTTACAAAAAATGTAGATCTATATCACAGGATTTTGTTTTCTTTGGGGGGGGGGGGGGGGCGGCCCCCCACTCAGGTACGCATATGCTTGTTTCCTCTTTTTGAAAACACCCCCTATCTGAGGACTGCCAACATTTGCGAACCCCCCTTTCAGGCGCGGATCCAGGATTTCTTAGGAGAGGGGGCCCAACTTTTTTTTTTTTTGCTCCCGAAAATTTGAAAATCGCCGGCCGAAAAGTCGCTCAGTGGGGGGGGGGGGGGGGGGGGGGGGGGGGGTAACCGGCACTTTTTTTTTTTTTTTTGGTCCTCGAAAATTTTAAAATTTGCACCCCCCCTTGAGCGCCAGGGGGGGGGGGGCCCAACCCCCCAAAAAGGTAAAAATCGTGTGATTTTACATGATTTTTTTCTCAAGGGGGGGGGGGGGGCCGGGCCCCCCGGGCCCCCCCCTGGATCCGCCACTGCCCCCTTTCGCGGGCTTTTCCTACCTTGGAGACCCCCCCCCTAAATCCGGAAAAATGCTCAATGTACCCCCCCTATACTCGGAATAATTGTTCAGGAGTCCAAAGAGATGAGAGAAAAAGGAAAATACACCCCTTTTTTTTACATTTCTCGGGCCGGACTTTGTCGCACGAAAAGTACCCCATTACCGGACATTTTGGTAACACGCATGTGGTCATTCCATTCTCGGAGTGGGGGGGGGGGGGGGGGGGGGTGTGTTCTTCTAGCAAGGGATATCCCTGTTCTAGCTGAATTGTAAGTAGGAAAGTAGAAAAGTGTAAGCATATTTTGTCTTTCAACAGCTGTTTCAAAATTATCGAATATTTGTGGGGCAGGGCCATGCAAGCCCTCAAATATTTGAAATGGTTATATTTATGGATAGTCAGCCGTCTCTGAACCGATTTTGTCATTCATGAATAGTCTAGACATGATGATTGTATGATCTTCCACATTTGACACTCAGTTTTTCATTATCTCACCCCCCCAAAAAAAAATTGTAGCGCCTTCTATAGGCTACCAAAACTCAACTAGGTCTAGATTATCAAATAGAAGGAAACAAAATTAAATTTTTATCTTTCAAGTTCTGCTCCAGCTTTGTTTGTAAAGCGGCGCGCGCGTATGCGCGCGTCATTAATTATGCTGCTCTTTTTTACACTCTCAGCTTTATTGCAGTGCAACATATCGGCTCCGTAACTTCACGCTGGTGTAATTAATTTGACCATTAATTCGTAGAATTATATTCAATTCTTCTGTCATCATGGCTGTTGTCCAAATTTTAACTTTGGTATGTAGTCGATTGAACCTGTTTTATTAGTATCTGGGTTAAATTTTTCATCCGTATTTCGTAATTACTAGTCTAGAATCTAATGTGTATCGCTATATCGGCAGTCAGTCGACACGTGTGGATTGCCTGGTAACCAGCGACGAATTGACCTCGCTCACAGCGCCTAGCGCCCCGTAAGTTCCCCGTATGGCCGGTCGCAGTGCGATGGTGGGCGGTGCTCTTCTTCTCTGAGCTGAGCTGACTGGGATCTGGATTCCTCTCTAGAATGTCCTCTAGCTTTGTCATGTTTGTAGGCCATGACTTGAAATTGACAAAATCATACTCTCTAACCTAGAGTAGAAATATGAGGTAGCCATCATTTGCACACCAAATGCATTTTGGAGCTCTATTTTTCATGCCTAGCCTAGGCCCGGCTAGGACTAGCCCGAGCAATTTTTGATATTAAATGATAACCTTCTGCACTGTTCTATGTGTCTCCTGAACTGAGGTCAGATAATGATGGCATTGCCAATGCCAGTACAGTGACCAGTGCACGAATCTAGGGGCCAGGCCAGGCTGTGTCTTTCCTTGGCTCTTTACTCACCATCAATCATGTTTAAAAAAACAGATTTATAAATTAAGAAATAAGAAACTTACAGTTTTCATACCGATAATTACTTAACTTCTACTAAAAAAGTACTAACGCCTGGCCCTAGACCAAAATTTGCTGTCTCTTTCGTTCGTTAGCCTCTGATTTGGGTAGGGTCGACTGTGAAATGTGAAAGATCCTTATATTTGTGGCGCATCTGTCCATGTTTACAAAGACGATCCCCGTTTATGCGGCTGATCCTTATTCACGGAACAGCGCCCCTACTGATTATGAACCCTAGAGTACCGGTATATTTCTTTTTTTCAGAATTAAAGGTAATACAAAGTTTTCTCGAAAGCGTTTTAGTGTTTTAGCGGCTAAATTTTCTAGTGTTTATAGAGTAAAGTACCCGGTAATCGGTCAGCTCCGGTTTTCGGCCAATTGGTTGGATACATGGTAAAATCACTTTAAAATACATCGCATAATAGCATAACACATATCCCACACATACCATACCATGCCAGTGTCACTGAAGAACCACATTTGCAATGAAAAATATATCCTAAAATATCACATTTTAGCGATGTAATCGGCGGTCCCGCTACCCAAATCTGAAATATCGAGTTTCTTACGCGTGTATGTAAGAAATATGGGTACCATAAAATGAGCTTTATTTCAAGTATTTTTCAGATATAGAGCCCGATTTTGTGCTGGTCGCAAGCTCAAAAGTATCTCATCGCATGTATTAATTCAATGCAGCCGCACACCGCGACGCACACACGATATGTCCGTCTAATTCAGATTCTAACTTCCGATCACTGCTGTGCCTGTATTCGGCCAGGCGAGCACCCGGGAGCTCCGGCGTGGGATACCTGCTCCGCCCGCTTGTGCTATACATCAGAGCAGAAACGCACGGCGCGCGCGCGCGCTTCCTATTGACTTTGTACATGCGGCCGTAAACTGAAACGCTCGGCCGATAACCGGCTCCAAAACAGTGAAAATTGAAATGAATATTGTCATGGCAATTCGTGATTTTTTGGGGGGATTCTTTTTTTGTTTAAATAATAATAATATTTGCTTCATGATTTGAACAAGAAATGATAATAAATAGGAAGTAAAGAGTCCAATAAATAGAATTTTGTCTTAAGTGGCCGAAAACCGGGTACTTTACTCTAATACATCTACAGGGGAATCCAAATACCGTAATTAACGGTGTATAAACCGCACCTTTTTGCCGCCGAAAAAAATTAAAAGTCGGGGGTGCGGTTTAAACACGGTACACCAACATTTTTTTTTTTTTTTTTTTTTAAAGTTTCGATTTTATGCCCCTCCACCTGGCGCTATGCCTGGCAATGTCTCCCAGCTCAGTAATCGGTGTGTTGACTCACCACTCAGAAACTAAAACAACACTCAGAAACTAAAACAACACTCAAATTTGTCTGTCAACTTGGTTTGAAAGTAATCTTTCTGATAGATCTCAATATGTAGTTGATAATAATAATTCCTACACATGGTGTACTACAAGGTTCTATCCTAGGTCCTCTGTTTTTTAATTTACATTAATGATCTTACACATTCATATGCACCTCGCAGTTAAATGAAAGGCCTTCCCGCGTGGTTTTTTTTTAACACGGACCTCCTTGCTGCCGACAGAGTCGGCAAAATTCTTTTTTTTTTTTTTTTTTTTTTTTTTTTAAGGGCGAAAAAGAGGGGTGCGGTTAATACACGAGGGCGGTTTATACAACGTTAATTACGGTATATCAAAATTGTAAAGAATCACAATCCACCTAATTTTCAAAATTTCCCAAAACTTTGTATTACCTTTAAGAACCCTATTTTTCTGAATTGTGAACCCTATTTCTACATTCTGAAAGATCTTCTGATCTTTCCAACCATTTGGAGTAACGAACATGAAAATTGATGAACCTTCAGAAGAAAAACAACATTTATTACCTGCTAAATGTAGAAATATTGGTAAAGAGAAGCTGCGATGTAATTATTGTGCTCGATATTGCTTTTTTTGCAGGCGGAACATAAAGAATTCATCAAGGATTCTCTCGCTGTAATCGACTTCTACGCAACATGGTGTGGACCGTGCAAGGTGATCTCCCCAAAGTTTGTGGTAAGTTGACTTCCAGTGTTCTGTATCACTCGGCTTCAAAATCAAGTTGAGTTATGTGAAAGTTTAGTAGTACTGGACATGTCATTGTGTTTCTGTCTGGAAGCAATACCAGTTCACTAATATATTCATATTTTATGCATAACTTTTAAACATACATGTAGGTTGTTTTTGACAGTCTGACACTTAGTATGTACAAAATTAGAAATTTTATTTTGATTTATTTTTGAATTTTCAGCGGAACTAAAACTTCTGAAACTCATTTGCGACAATTGACCACATTGTGTAAAATCCAACCCTTGCAAGAAATTGAATCATCTGAAAGTAGAAAAAATGCGAAATAAGTTTTGTGAATGTTTGGAAGAAAGGGGACATACTGTATATCGAGATTATTATTAATGTTTGAAAGCTGAGCTTATTCCTCTCTGTAAATCTCAAATTTGGGAAATGGTCATTTGAATGTAAAATGTGTAAAGGTATTAAGAAGCACAAATACAGTAATGCTCATACGGAAGATTACAATTGTGTATCAAAATACAGCTATGATTGATAACTCGGGTTTAACAAGGGAATAGAAATTGGTATACATGAAAACCTCAACCTTTCATGTTGGTGTGAAATCACCAGTTCGTGTAACCGTATTAATTATCACATCCAAACTGGACATATCCAAGATAGGTAAATTTTATTTTATTTCATAGAACACTGCCAGAGGCATGTTGCTGTTCATTTGTAATGCAAACTAGATATATATTTACACAGTAGGCTTTTAAGGGCTGCGACGTGTAGTCGAATGCTCGAGTACCCGCACTGTTGACATCTACTAGAGTACGATCTCTCGTACTCGAATATTTGGCCGCAAAAAAAAAAAAAAAAAATCCCAGTCACCTGGCACTGTCCAAGCCGCCGCTTACCCGTGAATCTTCTCTTTAATGAATCTTCACTTTAAGTTTCCCTTTTCCCTTCCAATAGGCCATTTTCGTAATGTTACTAAAATGTAATGCATAAGTGTTTGTGAAGTGCCTCAATACAAATGATTTTGTTCACCTGTTAGGAATAATAGTATTTCAATAGTCAGAATGCAACTGCATATATTAAGTGTTGCTAGGTACATGTAGGTCAAGCCATAATGTTTGTCCAAGCTGGCAACAACTTATGTTGCAGTTCGGATTCTGTCTATTGAAATACTATTATTCTGATCAAGTGAATGAAATAATATGTATTATGTATTGAGGCACTTCACAAAGACTTATGCATTAAATTTGGTTACATTACGAAAATGGCCTACCGGTATTCAATTCAAGTCAATAGATTCTGTATTGAAACGTGTTTGAAAAAGAATAGAAATACAATGAAGCAGAAAGGAAAGCATACCAAATTTAAAAAAGATGGCTTGCCAAAGGATTTGATGAACTTTCATTGATATAGGTTACTACATGTAGGAAATTAGTTACATAAGTATGATTAATGTTTTATTGATTTGTCAGATTTGAATGTGAAATAAATCCTCTAATGAGGCAAAAATAGAAATAAAAGAACAACACATAAATATAAATGATTTTAACATAGACAGTACATGTAATACATTTTTTTACGAAACTTGTTCTTGACGACAACTTGAAAGCTTGCCAGAGACTTGCCCAACATAGCAACATGTAACATGCAGACTTAATTTCAAGGATTGTGGTTCATTCTTTAATAGTGGGTTAATGGAATAACTCTTCACTTAAAGTCTCCTGGAAAGAAATATCAAAAAATGGGAATATGTTAATAAATCGGTCTATTGAATTGGGTAGAGATAAAATTAGAATTGGAAAGGGTGGTGGGAGAAAGAGATAGAGAACCATTGATGACTGCTGTTGACTATCAACAAAATGCTACTCTCCTCTCATGCTTAGATACAAATGGGTAAATATTGAAATTGAGAGACCAGAGTCATTAAGCTGCCATTCTCCCTTCTAGATAGAGGCGACGTAAACAAAATTGATTAAGAGCAATGTCATCTCAATTCAATTATCACTTTGCAATTCCTGCATACAGTGCACATGCAGCCTTACGCTTGTACAGTGTTTGTTTTGTATTATCGACTGTAGACGTCGCCTTGTGCCTTGTAATCAATAGGTTCTATGGAAATGGAAAGTCTACGCTTCTATGAAGATCTGAAACCTGTCGCATAGTCCTTTCATATACAATTTTGTAGATACATGTTGTACATGTATGTACAGTCTTTGCCTGGGCACATAAATTTAATTTGTACCAAAATGGTAAAACCCACCAAAATGTATACTGGAAACTTGCTCTTGAAATTATGTAATCATAAATTCATAAATTTGTAATTAATTTATGCAACCACAGTACAGTCTATGAACATATTCTGAGTTATCCATTGACCAAATGATTGCAAATCGCCAACAGGAAGAGGACAAATGATACATTTTCAGATTTTCCTTTTGTGAAGAGAAACTGATTTGAATTGAGATAAAATACACAGCTACAGTCACTCGTACCAAAGGGCGACATTACCGGTACTAAAACGGGTGAATATAATATGCTACAGTTTGTTATAATAATTCGTTTTTATCAAGAATATTATTCTTCCTTGTTGGTAAATTTACAACTGGTTGAAAACGGTCATTATTAGAAAATTGATTGAACATTCAGAGCATTCATATCTCCCACCGCAAATATGCCAACATCAGGGTACTGCATGAGTGGATCATCAATAGACCATTTTCTTAATGTAATCAAATTGAATGCCTAAATCTTTGTTAAGTGTCTAGTTATACACGATTTAAATCACCTGTTAAATCACCCTTGACGCTACTTCGCTGGAGGGCTTCAAGGGAGCGCTTCCACCCAGCATCTAGACCAAGAACTAGATAGTTTATTCCTCAGCACTACATCCTGACTTATGGATCCTGCTGAGTATCGTCGTAGAAGAAGAAGAAGAAGAAGAAGTACAAATAATTGTATTTCAATAGTCTGAATGCTGATTGCATCATTAATTGTAGCTTGGTAGGACGTACACATGTACATGTACACTTCTACTTCTACTTCTACGACGATACTCAGCAGGATCCATAAGTCAGGATGTAGAGCTGAGGAATAAACTATCTATTACTTGGTCTAGATGCTTGGTGGAAGCGCTCCCTTGAAGCCCTCCAGTGAAGTAGCGTCAAGGGTGATCTTTGAAAGTGCATTCCACATACAAATGGTGTACATTGTACATGGTGTTACAAGGTATATGTAGGACGAACAGGTGAATTAAATAATTGTAAGAGGCACTTAACAAAGATTTGTGCATTCATTTTGATTGCATTACGAAAATGGCCTATTGTAATGAAGTCTGTGTGGATAGATGCCAGTATTTATAGAGTCCCTGGGTGGTATTCTCATTAGTTAAGCCAGGACTAAGTCCAGACTAAATAAGAATTTTAGTTCATACTTCTATGGAATGCTAGGTTTCATCTTCCTCCTTCAATATTCATGACAAAGATAATCTACCAAAGACTTTGTTAAAATTGAGTTCATACTTATATAATCTTTTTCTGGACAGTTTTCATTGAAGGATTAAAATAATCTTTACACGGTAAATGAGTTGGCAACTGGCACTCCATAAAAGTGTGGACTAACTTAGTACGCGCTACCGGAATACCACCCCCTTTCATTATCAATGCAGTTGGGGTGGGGTCCTGGGTTACCGGTAGGTTCGATATCTCCCCAAATGATTAAAGATATCTGAAAAGTGGCTTAAGAGTTATCATTAGGTTGGATGTGTACGCCCAGATATTTCACATATTTCACATATTTTATTCTTCCTTTTGATAGTGGCTGGTGGTTGTAGACCAAAACATGTACCGTAGTGTTGTAACACTAGTGTGTGCATTGTAAGGCTCCCATTTCATTGTGTAATTTGAGAGTTAGTAGTGGAAGGAAGTAAATCCTTTCCAAAGCCATTGTGTGGCTTGGTGGTTAAAGGTAAAGTCCAGTATTGGAAAGGCCCAAATTCAAAAAATGAAGTAGAAGCTCTAATACCAATCATGTGAAAGAATATGTTTTGACTAATACATGATGATAAAACTTTTGCCGGGAAACCGCCTACTAATTGATATAATTGGTAAATTAGTTTATCTACATGGTCTGTGAGAGATAAACGCACGTGTCGCGCATGTGTGCGTAAAGTCCCATATACATCTTTCTGTGTACAGTGCTTGTAACTATACGATGACTGGGCCAAATTTCTTATCATTTTGAGGATTCCAGAACCTTGCAGTACACACCAATACTTCTATGCCAGATGATCAACCTTTTCTGATCGATTCCACAACGTTTCTTTCACAATGCAATCGCATGACCACAACTGGTCTTTATCTTTAGTGTTTCAATCACTGAATAGAGCGTTATCAATAGATGAATACATGTAGGTCATCTTTTAAGCCCATAGAGCATGCAAGCGCTTTACAAAAATGTTTAATTCTCATTAGTATTCACTTTCCTTGATACTGGTAGCAAAAACCAATAAGCTTGCTGTTTACGCCACAGACATTTACATGAACATGAAGCATTTTAACTTTCACTGCTTCTATACAGAAGAAACACCACTTCAAATTACATGAAGCATTTTAGCTTTCACTACTTCCACACGAACAAAACCCATATTAGAAACAACACTTTGAATTACATGAAGCATTTTAACTTTCACTACTTCCATACGAACAAAACCCATATTAGAAACAACATTTTGAATTACACGAAGCATTTTAACTTTCACTACTTCCATATACAAATTAGAAACAACACTTTGAATTACATGAAGCATTTTAACTTTCACTACTTCCATACAAACAAAACCCAGAAGAAACAACACTTCAAATTTAAAGAAGCATTTATAATAACTTTCACTACTTTCATACCAACAAAACCTTGAAAAAACAACACTTTGAATCTCATCTCCCTTATTACATGAAGCAATAGCATTTTAAAGGGATCGTTTAACAATGTTAAATTTGAGATACTGTACACCGCCCTACAGTACCTGTTATCAGTGTCTGTGAAATAGTGTAATATTGAAGCCCTACAAAAATCGCGCTTCAAAATGATCAAGAAGTGCCTCAAAAAAGTAAAAATCTTTGAGTGACCGGTTTTACCATACTCGTTTTCCCCAAAAGACTGTAGTCTTATGACAACCATTTGGCAAACGGTTTTCAAAATTTGTAATTCCAATGATAAATATCTTGATAATCAAACGGGCGATCGGCTTGTAAAAGTCATGGGGTTCCTGACTGACCTAAAGGTTTATAATTATCATTGCAGCATGAGCTAAATCAAGAATTTTGTTTCAGAATCAGAGACAAAGTGACTGGATCCCTTTAACTAAAGTATTATGCCTACATGTACAGGTAGTCAGGTACATACATGTACGTCATGTATGTATTGTAAAACAAAATATTCATCTACCAGGTGAATGAAGTTTTCTAATAAAAACCAAAAACAGAAATCTGAGTGAATCAAGAAACTTCTAGTGAGCCACATGTACATGTACATGTATAGTACATGAGGGACAACTTTCACTATATGTACATTGTAGGTGCAGTCATTGTAATCACTGTATACCGGTACTTCAAGTTCATTGGCCTCTTTAATTGCCAGTCATTTTAATTATATTGCTTATGAAAATACATGAAAACCATTTATTTATAAGCACCATTTTGTATTGTGTCCATTTTCTATTTAATGTACTTACATGTACTGTATACATGCACTTGATACGTATTATGTCACATGCACTTTTTATTAATACTTTTACAATAATGTTAACATGTTCATTTCAGCCCTTGAGCTGCCTACCATGTATATTTTATGTCATTGAATGTTGAAATAAACCTTGAATTGAATGGAATTGAATTTAACACAGGTGGAAGTATTATTCTGTAGAGGGCAAACAAAAGGTCTTCATGAAGCACCTCTATCTCTTTGACAGTGATTATTCCCAAATCCACAATGTGTGATGTCTCCACAGGCGCGTTTTCATCATCTCAAGATTGCCAAATAGCCCGCTTTTTTATGATTTGGGAAATAATCCCGAAGTAACAAATCGCGTCTTCACTATCTCGAGATTCAACCTCGAAACTTGAAACTCGACCTTGAGAAATTAGCTCAAGATATTTTGCTCAGCGTTAGCGCGTATTGCGAATCTTCGGTCTAGTGAAGACGCACGGGACAAATAGCTGGATATTTTGCAAACTATCCCAAGATATCTTGGGATGACAATCCTGACCAAATATCCCGCTAATTGCTACATGTACTTCGGTCTGATGAAGACGCAAATTAGCTGGATAGTTTGCGATCGGGATAGTTCAAATAGCTGGATATTTGGCAATCTCAAGATAGTGAAGACAGGCCTCATATGTGTTAAAAATCTGTGGGAAAAAGTCTGTGGTGACTGCATTTGGGAGTTCCAAATTGCATTTCTAGCCAAGCCCCACAGTTTGTACTTGTACTGTACATACTAACCGGTTCAATAGTAATTCTTAGACTTCATAATTTAAAAATCACCCAGTTTCATGAGATTGTTTTGAGGTCCAAAACTATATGGACCCATCATTTCTAGCCACATACATGCCAACATTTGAAAATCAGAAATCTGTACACTATGTGCGCGAAGCGCGAAGTCCTTTTAGCCGGGGTCCAGGGCCCGCTTTAGGGCCCTGGAAGCTCTGGGTTTCCAGATGCTCTCTGGTGCAATCTGAGCCTATTTTAGGGACCATTTCCCCTAAAATTCAACCCAAGTTTATGGGTAATTTTTGTGTCATACCAAACAAAAAAGTGATTGAAGTGAATTCCACATTTTAATTTATCCTTGGCAGAGGCAGAGCAGATAATAGACATAGATTTAATTAGCCACTCATGCAGAGTGATGCATTTAAGTCTAGGTACTTTTTAAATAATTATACATGACATAGATCTATGCATAAAATGAGACTGGCAATAATGGTATTCAACTTTCCAGACAACAGTCAACAATCCAAAATTATTGTAACTCATTGAGCTACATGTAAATGAGGTTGTCAAAATCAATGTCAGCAGAACAAGACTCCACCACTGATCTTTAGATCTTGCCGACAATAAATGCAGTATACATTATCAGAGATGCCAACCCTATATGATGGCTGTCAGTAACATTTACCATATTTGTCCGTAACAAATGGGGGTCTTTCCGGAACGCAAGACACCGCAGCATAATTTTCGCGCAAAACGTACACAAACACCCAATCACTCTTACTGCATTTCGAACCTACCATTTTTAAGTCCAAAATAAAGATGTGCATAAAAACGTTTTTAAAAATCTGTTTCCAGTCAAAGGATCTCCTCCTTGGGTACTCGCTCTTTTGAGTGAATCCATGATAATATTCAGGAAGAAAACACCTCGTTCAAGCGTCGAATGGCAAATTCGAATCCACAGTCAAACGGCAGAACTCGTATCCTACACACGCACACGTACACTCACGTTCACCAGTACCACAGACACTCCAGCCCAGGCCGCTAGGCCCGGCATTCATGAACAACAACACACCGT
This sequence comes from Strongylocentrotus droebachiensis, assembly GCA_035222895.1. Classification (NCBI taxonomy): domain Eukaryota; kingdom Metazoa; phylum Echinodermata; class Echinoidea; order Camarodonta; family Strongylocentrotidae; genus Strongylocentrotus; species Strongylocentrotus droebachiensis. Next base: position 135,553 of record JAVYIG010000851.1, on the reverse strand, counting down.
ATATCGCACTTGCAATGTGCCCACTGAATCACCGAAGTCTTCGCTACTATACTTTGAATGGGTATTGCGGGCGCCGCGCGCACGATCATCTACATGTACCACCATGCTCCCCCCAAAATGCACGACCGCACACTAGTATCAAAACAGTAATAACGGCGGCCGTGTTGTTTCGGAATTAAACAAGATGGCGGCGGACGGACCATGTGCGTGAAAGTGCCTATCCAGTGTAGTCAATGCTATGTATGGAAAGCCAAATTCCCCAAAATCGGAACGTTCCGTTTTTTAGGGCTATAAAAACTTCAAAAACGGAACAGTTCCGTTAAAATCGGAACGGTTGGCATGTCTGTAGCCATTTTGACCAGTGTAAAAAATACACGGGGGCTCAGGGCGAATTTGCCCCCGATTTCCCAAAAGAGCCCCCGTAAATTTTCATAGAGTTCAATGCAAAACAAATTTTAGAGTGTCATTTTTATGCAGGCAAGCTTGAAAAGTAGCCCCCGAAAAATAAATATTATTTTTTTTCCCTGATTTTGAATGGGTCAAGACTCAATAATTCAATTCAACCACAAAATCTTTTTCCAGTCGCCCAGTTTCGAGCTCCAAACATACATGGACCTGACATGACTTCTTCTTTGTTTTACCTCACAGGCATTCGCAACAGAATTCCCGGCTGTGAAATTTGGTAAAGTGGATGTTGACGAAGCATCGGTAAGTACATGTACATGATGTAAACAATACAGGATTGAATGTAGATTTGGGGTTATTGCATTGCATTGCATGTGGGCCTGATATGTATTATACAGTCAAACCACCTACCGGTATAAGGAAACCTACTTCAGGCAGTGTTGCAACACGTCGGTGGGGTGACAAAACCTTGTATCTTACTTTAACTGAGGGTTATTAGTACTTTGGATTTGGACTTAGGGGAATCGCCACAAACAGTGTAGTGTGTGTACAATCTTGCGTGACACTGCTGAGTTTGATGGCCTTACAGGAAATTGGCATCCTTGAGCTTCCCTTTGAGTCATGAAGCGCATTTGTGGGAAGGGAAAGTTTATCATTTATTATTAATTTGGCAACATACATCAATATAAAACTATATATATTCATATGCAATGTACAGAAGAGAAGAAGAAAAAAAAAAGGATCGAAAACAATGGTTTTCCTCCCCAACCAAGCTAATAATAATAATCATCATAATCATAATGATCATAATAATTAATGCTTATTTTTCTCTTTTTATCCTTTTGCAGGAAGTATCAGAAGATTGTGGCATCAGCGCGATGCCTACATTCCAGTTCTATAAGAATGGGGAGAAAGTGAGTACATTACATCTTGTTTCCCATTGAAGGGCAAGTCCACCTGGGGGGTGTTTCACAAAGATCCTAAGTTGAACTTATCTCTAAGTAGGACTTAACAATTATGGAAAGCCGTTAGCACCTTTGAAAATATTTTGTAAAAGTTATTTTAAAAGGCATAACATGTTGATTTAAATCATTCATATTTTCAATTATGATGGGAGATTTCATGTTTTTGATGTGGAATTTATAAAAAGTCTAAAATACTTGAATATCTGCTTTTGAATATATTTTTTTTAAGGCTACAAATGGCTCTCCATAATTTTTAAGTCCAACTTAGAGTTAAGTTCGACTTAGAATCTTTGTGAAACACCCCCTGGAAGGACACTCAGTTAGAAGCAGAAAAATGAGAGAATCATCAGTGAAAGTTTGAGAGAAAGTGTGGTAGGGAGTTATGGATACTTACAAATGAAAATGAAAAAAAAGAAATGTATCTTATAAAAAAATTAAATGAAATGTAAAAAAGTTTTTTTAAAGCATGGCTAGGTTCTAATAAAATTTGATCCAAATCACAAGGAAAGGAGACCTTGAGGTGTTCAACTATAGTGCATTGACCCCAAGTGTACTGTAAGGCAGCACTCCAAAGTGCCCCAATAGCACTGACTTTGTACTGTGTACGCACGTTATGTTCAAAGCACATATGTATCTGTACAGAAAATGTCATGAACTTTCAATTCCTTTGCTACTGATGACCAAATAGACTTGTTTCATACATATTTGCAATAATTATATTTAGGGTAAATGTAAAAACATTTGTTGTTAGTACAAGGCAAATAGGAGGGGAGCTTGCAAGATACGTCATCGAGTTGCCAATTGGTGTTTGATTGATAGCACCTTAAAAAATACAGTCATTTCTTATTTTAATCGGTTTTTGGTCACACTATTACTGACCTGCTTCTCTCATTTTTCTGCTTCTATTAAAACCTACTTGGTAACATGGTGGACTTCCCCTTTATTTGATATTGAATGTCCAAGGGGGTTTAATAGAATCAAATGGGGTACTTTGCCCAGAAGGGGCTCAGGGGCAGCACCCTTTACATATACTGTATATATGTATAAGCCCAACCTACGAAATCAGAATGCTCCAATGATTATCGCATAATCAAAGCGAGACAGCCTTGGGCATTTCCCTTTTTTTCCCTCAATTTTTAAACTGTTATTTCACTTTTAAAATTGCTACACAGTTTAGTAGTAAACCAAATGTCATGTACATCTGAAAATAAGAAAATCCATCACATGATCTACAATACTAATCATGATTTCCTTTGTTTGTCACTTTTGTATCGACTGTACAGGTAACAGAAGTGAAAGGAGCAAGTGAATCCGCACTGAGGGAAGCCCTCACGGAATTAACAAAATAGCTGAATTCTCGACTGTAGACTGTGCTGCAACGTTCCCTCTTCCCGCCTCTCACCTGTTTCCATGCACCACAATTCTCCACTATTTTCATCGATTGGGTCGACCGACCCTCAGTCAGCCGACGGCCGACCGTGTAAAACCACTTTGATACGTGTGGCAGTGCCCCACCATGACTACTGAAGCAGCATATACGTGTACCATTGTCATTGCATGACTACGGTACACAACAAATAAACATAACAGCGGTTTCCTTATTTACCATCACTCATCGACTGAGATGTAGTACATGTATGTGCACTTTGTCAACTTTCATTATGGTTAACACGATTGAACAACTTCTGAAAGGTCCGTGTGATCCAATCGTTATATTACTTTGTACTTTTATTTTTATTGTTGAAATTCTGTATCATATTTGATATTTCCCCCTCATGTCTTGCACATGCTTTTATTGACTAGCATTTTTTCTTCTTCATTGTACACACACACGCGCACAAACACGAACAAACATGATTTTGCAAATAAAGAACAAGATTAAAGTGCCTTTTATGTTTTGATTGCCAAAATGGTTCAGTGTTCATGAATTCTACCGAAACGTAGCAAAGACGACTCCATGCCTGGCTCATGATGAGGACAATTTTGAGATTTGAGATCAATTTTTGATAGAGTAGGACGATGTCACCTATGAATCAAGTCACATTGTTGGCTTTCAGGTGGAAATTCTGTGGGGGACAGTTCGGTGCAATGATTTTCAAAGCTAAGCATGAAAGGGATAATTATTATGTCCCGTATTGGTTGAGTGTGCAGCCATTTCAATGATAAGTGCCGCTGTAAATAATCGAGCAAGTTAAAGTGAATTACCTCGCGGTGTGTTCTGTACATGATCAAATAAGGAAATGATCTTGAATCCATTTCATTGAATATATACATGAATAATCCTTTCCATTTTTTATTTGTTTCTGTCATGCATGTCGATTTCTATGTGAATTATACAGCATTCTTTGACTTTTTAAAAATGTGAATCGAACAATCAAATCCCCCCTTTTTTATGCCACTCTCATGTAGAAGTGGAAAGCAGCACAAATCTACAGGGGAAAAAAAAAACAGCGTTATACAATCATTTATGCTTATTGACAATTATCCAATTCTCTCTTAAGTACATGTAGGTCCTATCTCTTTTACATGAAATATGTGTTGACTTTTTTCATGATAGTGGTATCTATTCAAATATTTATCAATTGCATATACATGTATACTGTGTGATATCGCAAGAAAAAGAATAAGCTGACATACAGCTGACGTATGCATAAACGCAATTGATAAAGAGGCCTTTGTGTTCTTTTCAGGAATCTTGATTTGTTTTTCATACCTAATACCTTCTTTGCGAATTGAAAGTCAAATTGTCAATTTCAAATAATCAATTTTAAATCAGCCAAATTCTATATTCCTTTTTTTTTCTTTTTGGGAAAAAAAATATTTTGTCTTTTTAAATTTTCTTTTGTAAAATGATTTGTGTCTATTTCACTAATCATCTAGATAAATTGATTTTGATGTGAATGTAATAAATTAGATTATTTCTAACATACTTTTTATGTTTCTTAGTGTTGTTTCATGTGTGTTGCGGCTTTACTAGTTGATATGTACATGTAATGGACTTTGATTAAGATAAATTGTGTTTTCTAGATGGTGCAAGACCAAACTGATGAATAAATGTAGTTTTCTTCAGATACTGCAAAATTTGAAATATAACGGAACAAAAAAGGAAGAGAGAGAGTGAGGGAGAGAAGAACCAGAAATGTTCAAATATTTTAGGAGTGGTCGGGGGGGGGGGGGGGGGGGGGGTGTCAAATTTATTGCTGTACACATGCGCAACCCCAAAAATTGCTGGTTACCGGTAATTGCTGTCAAATAGGTCAAGAAAAAGCGTGAACAAACTAGCAAAGTATGGTATGTGATTTTGACTACCGGTAAGTGATTGTTTACATTTTGGGGGAAAACCTGTGGTCATGCACGCATGTGTACAGCAATTTACCTGACTTCTCCCCCTTCCCCCTGGCATGTAACTTGCAGGCCTACAAAGCAGGTAATCGTAATACTAAATATTTTGCACTCTCCAATAATAACAAAAAAATCTTGAAAATTGTAGTTTGACATATATTTCACTATAAATCTTTTATTCCATTTACAAGTGCAAAACATTATTATTCTATGGATACTGGTGTTCAAGTGGATCAGACATGTACAATTTTTTTCAAAAATTACCACAAAAATATAATTCTACTGCTTCTACACGTACTGTGTATGCACCTTTGCGTCTCTGATCATAATGATGAAACATAATACTATTGGATTAAGGTGGTCCATAACTTTATACCTCGCCATGAATGAGATACATTAAAGATACAAAATGAGTGTTTTATCTGGGAAAGAGGAAAAATATTTTGTGAGATTTTCTATTTGTCTTGTGTCGGTGTGAAAAGGATCGCTCTTCAAATGCTTCATATTTGAAACGTGACAATAAACTGCAGAAATGTTTGAACTAAACTTTCATGCCACATTGTTTGTATAGTGACTATAGTCCCATGAACACATTTTTGTGTACAGATCATGTGACTTACAGCAAGACTGATAGCGAGCCAATTTCTTATCATTTTCTACTTTGTATTACATAATCAAAGCTATTCTAATTGCTTCCAGATAATTTTGTCCACATTGCAATCGCATGAACAGGGACTTGTTTCATGAACCTCAATCAAACTGTTCACTATGAACATGACTGACAATGAGAGCGGACAAAATATACAGTTCCTCAGGTAGACAAAGGAACATCCCTTCACTGCTATTATGTAAAAATGTGTAGAACAGGTGTCACATGCATATTCACCTTTTTACATAAAAGCTGTGAAGGGATGTTCCTTTGTCTACCTGAGGAACTGTATATTTTGTCCGCTCTCATTGTCAGTCATGTTCATAGTGGTTATAAGCTACAGGGCCTACAACTTGTGCACCGTTAAGAAGAACCACCCTTTGGCACAACAATTCAATAATGATATATAATAACATACAATGCACATGGACTACTATATATTATATATACACTCCTTAAGTATTTTTTGTGTACCCAATATACAGTGAGTTGTCTGTTCAGAGACAGAAGGTTGTTGGAGATGAAGACTTAAAGGTAAAGACCAGTATTGGAAACGCCCCAATTTCAAAAAATGAAATGGAAGCTCTCATTACCAATCATGTGAAAGAATATGTTTTGACTAATACATGATGATAACAATTTTGCCGGGAAACCGCCTACTAATTCATATATTTGGTAAATTTGTTTCTCTCATGGTCTGTGAGAGATATAGGGTAGTCCCATATACATCTTTCTGTGTATAGTGCTTGTAACTTTACGAAGAATGGGCCAAATTTCTTATCATTTTGATGATTCCAGAACCTTGCAGATGCTAGATGCTAGATGATCAACCTTTTCTGATCGATTCCACAACGTTTCTTTCACAATGCAATCGCATGACCATAACTGGTCTTTACCTTTAAAGTATGGCAGCTTTCTAGCTCTTAGTAGGTGTATGAAACACTACCTGTCTATAGAGACCACAATATCTGATTCCCATCTATCACATTTTCAATTAAATCATACATCAACAGAACCTGAAAAAAGACCACCTGTCTAGTTAGACCACATTACAAATATCTGATTCCCATTAATCAAATTTATAATTAAATCAGACATAAACAACCCTGAAATAGACCATTTGTTTATAAAGACCACTTTCTTGTTTCCTTTGAGCGGTCTTTACATGCAGGTTTCAATGTACACTTCAAACAATGAAATAGCTCTTAATATTATTTTCCATCATACACAAAGTGCCACAGAATAGTTTTCATCTAAACTTTTACAATTGGCTTTATTATCACTAATTTTGTGTTTGTAATTGGTACGTACCCCCTCCCCCGAGAGTGGCTTTGTGCATTCAATACCCTCTGAATAATGTGATATACCTTCAACTTTCCGATAATACCAGCCAATTATTCATTATACAGCCCACAAAAATACAAAAAAATTTGAAATTTGAAAAGTCCTGACATTGAGATCCAGCAAATGTGCATTTTGATAAGCCTGATTTAAGCCTGCATGTGCACTTCAACTATGCATCATTCAATGTGAACATTAAAAAATGGCACAATCTGCAATAAATCTCTCTACACCCACGTACATGTACATGGCTTACTTTAGCTGTGAATACAACTCTACATGTACATGTACATACATGTAGCCCAGTGCATGACGAGGCAAAATAATCAGGAAATATTGCATAACACACATAGCACAGAGAATCGACTGAATTGAAGTTGGCATACTATGCGTACCGGTATATACCTGTATACTAGCTACAGGAAATTGTTCAGTAATTAGTTTTGATTTCCTTATTGGTAAATCTTCTCTGGTATGTAGATTTTGTTTAAAGGGCACAGCTAATGGCTTGGCTTTTATTAACTTGGTAAATAAAATGACTATGGGGGGGGGGGGGGAGGTGGGTTGCTAAGCTCTTTGGCATTTTATTCACATGGCACATAAACACATGTATATGGGGTGCTAGCTCTGTGGCATTTTACTCACTTACATGTACCAGAGCACACCAAAAAAAAAAAAGGGGGGGGGGGGGGGTCATCTTAAAGGACAGCTCAGGATTCTGTTGTGATGATCGAGGCATTCAAAGAAATCCCTGAAAAGCTATTTTAAAAAAGAAGAGAAAAGGGGGAAAAAGGTGCAATGACTTGACTTGACTTTTAAACCACAGAGTTGGCACTGAGGATACGTTTTCCTTTTTAATCAATATAAAGGAAATGAAAGTAAAATTGTACCGGTACTCTTTATTTCACTGCAAAAAGCTCAGAAGGCTACAAACATCCTGTTTAAAGGTCCATTTCATGTTTTTTAAATACCTGTTGAAAAAAATCTATCCACAAGTTCTTTGAAGCTAGGATGTGGGGTTTGTGAGATTGTGGCATAATAGTAATAACAGTAATAGGCATCTTTATTGCACCATTTACTTCTATTTTGAGGCGCACAAGGACAAACAGATACAATTAGAAATAAAAGTCTGAATAAGTGCCACATACACTTGTGTCAAGCATTGTAAAACAGGTAAAAATTGGGAAAACATTCAGGGATTTATCTATAATCAGTAATCTAGTTATGATAATATATCACTTCATTGTGATTTGTACCAACCTAGGATGAAATTCTTTTTTTTATTGAAAAGCAATCAATTCTTATTGAAAACATCAACATGTTTTACATAACCAAGGAGTTATATCACTAAAAGTGAACTTACATTATTTAAAAGTGATCATATTCATAGTATATTCATAATGGTCAAGTACTGACATGGCATTGATTGTCAAGTATGCAAAAGCAATTAAGATCTACGCATTTTATATCATATACAGCAATGAAGCACTGCGCATTAAGCGATCCTATGCAAATACAATTATCCTAGAGATGCGCATATCATTTGGATTGCACTCATACACCAATGACAAACTGCATAATCACTCAGTACTGCGGTATTGTATTACATGCTAGATTTCACTGTTCTAATTCATCAAGGTCGATGATGAAATAAATTTACAATATCTGGTTGCATTCATCTTCTACTAAAAAAACCAATCAATCATACCTAATAGCAGTAGCAGACGAGGTGAAAAGCCATTAGATACAGTTTATTCAGCTGCCACCCCCCCCCCCCCCCACCTCCAAACATAAATTTCAAAGTGCAAAGGTATATTCTTGTGTGTGTTTTGTACGTTGGTGTGTGAGCATGTGTGTGTGTGCGTGCGTGCAAGATATATTGTGGGAGATACAGATAAATATATATATATATACAGCGAGAGAGAGAGAGAGAAAGAGAAAGAGAAAAAGAGAGAGAGAGGAGAGAAAGAGAGAGAAAAAAGAGCAAGAGAGAGAGAGAGAGAAAGAGAGAGGAGAGAGAAAGAGAGAGGAGAGAAAGAGAGAGAGAAAAAGAGAGCGAGAGAGAAAAAGAGAAAAAGAGAGAGAGAAAGAGAGAGGTGGGGGGGGGGGGGGGTCGAGGTCTAGCTCATTCATAAGATGGATTATTACCCGTTATTACATGTACCTTGTCTTTGACTCAGGGCAATATGAGTCTATTTTGGAAAATATATGTTGTATCTCCCTCAAGGCCAGTCCATATTATATAATTACTCTTTACTGATTACAAAATCCCATCCACTATAATATATGCCATATTACAGGGCTGATGAATATTGCACTATCCAGAATGATATACCGGTATTGAAGGTCTCCCGAGCACTAATTAAAAAAAAAGGTAAAGATGGGACCTTTTAAAAAAGCGCTAAAAAAAGGCTACATGTAACTTGCGCTTGGATCAATACTTCATGCAGCCTATAGTAGATCGAATACCACACAAATTAGTTTTGTCATTTTAAATAAAGAATACTTGTAGTCATTGTGGATTTCATCATAATTACATTATACAAATATCAATGTAAAAATATTAATGTTCAACCAATATATTCCAAAGATGAAAAATGTGCGAGACATTGAGTTTTTTTTCACAAGTGGAGTGTTTCTCTTCAAACTTACAATCACAAAAGTGAGAAAGAAATTTACATAATTATAAAAAATGGCTCAAGGGAATATTTTTCACATTTTTAGTGGTGTGAACGTCATTCAGTTTTTCTATCCTGTTGAAAGATTTTGTGCTTCACTAACCACCATGTATTTTTTTATTTTTTTATCAAGAATTTTTTTTTTTAATTTTTAAAATTTCATTATCATTAAAAACATTACAAGCTATGTCTATATTTATTTTTTTCTATTTTTTTCTATTTTTTTCGGGGGGGGGGGGGAGGGTATTCAGACTTGGGCCTCAGGAGGGGTACAACAATTCAGCTAACTGTGATCAAATATAGATTGAGGAAACAATATGACATGTTTATATAGAACCCTGTTTTGGATATTACAGCTATGGCTGGGTGGAATCGTCTAAAGTCAACCAAGCCTTTTGAATTGTTTTCAATATTTTGTGCATTTATACATGTATGTGCATTGATTTATGACTGTGATTCCCTAGACTGCTATATAACATTAAAGTACATGTAGCTGCAATTTTTTCCCATTTAATTTTGTTGGAAATCTCTTAGGAGGGACAAAATGCCCCCTAGCTTGCCCCTCTATAAAATATGCTAAGGGAGGGGGGGGGGATTTGAGGCAAGTAGCTCCTAACCTGTTCCATTCTACTTTTCACTGTAACTTGTAGCTACCTCGGAACCTCTGTGCCATTTAAAAAGACATCACTACAGTACAGACATGTAGTAGTCTACTGCCCTCTGAAGGTGAAATACCATACAGCTGTTTTGCTGAAAGCAAATTTGCAGGCTCATTTTAAACACTCCAATTTGAATTATGTTTCATGTTTCCTAAATTAAACTTTAACAAATCAACAAATATTTCAAATGAATAACATCAAGGGTCTGTTTCAAGGTCTTCCTTTTAGAAATGAAGAGTTTTACAACTGATTGCACATACATCACAGAAGCACTAGTCTACATATTCAAAACTGTGCAAGAGAAGGCTGATATATATATTATACACTGGTACAACAATATTGTTTCATACCAGAATTTTCACTTCATTGAACATTTCAAGAGTGGTTCAGACTAAGGAAATGATAATGCCACCAAATAACTAAATTAACAATTCTGATCATGCTTGAAAATTTCAATCCACAAAATTGACATTGGCATTCATTAACAATTCTCAAAAGTTTCTGCTTTTATATTATCACAGAAGTACACAGCTATTCTGTCCAAAATTGTAATTAAAACAAGAGGATTCTACTCAAGACAATTGTGATTAATGCAATTAATACAAGTAGAAACAGCATACCGTGAGTAATCCGATATGGTTTTGAAAATTCATGAATAAACGTTAAATTGTGATTAAAAAAATAAACAAAACCAAAATAATGGTAAGTTACGTTTCCTTTATCCTTCCTCAGAAGTAAACAGCACCAACTTGGAAAAGAGATTGTACAGTTTAGATACATAGTCCAAGACCATTTGCGATACTAGCTCCAGGACCAACATATTAAATCAGTATGACCTTGACTAGTTCTTGCTCTTAAAAAGAGACAGGAACAGTTCTAGAGGCAATTTTTTTTCTAGAACTGCAACTGCAAAGTGAAATTGTCACTCCTCTGCCAACATGGAATTAACTATTCAAACAAAGGAAATCTGCTTTAAAGCAACTTTTACTTTACATTTTAAAAATTGGTATAAGTTCCGATTAATAATTTCCATCACTAGTACACAGCATGATCATGAATCTAATACATAGCTCCTAAAACTATGTACATCACTACCCAGATAGCAAAATGTTGTGGGGCCCATCTGGGTTTTATCTGGTTAAAACTGGGCTGGCCCACTTGGCCCAGATGGGCCAGCCCATCTCTTGCCCACTTGGCCCAGATGGGTCCCAGATAGGCCCCATGTGGGGCCCAGCAATCTGCACCCGGGTTATAGAAGGGCCCCAGATGGGCGGCCCAGATTGTACCCACTTGGCCCAGATAGGCCCACGTGAAACCCAGATGTACCCCACAATTGGCCCATCAATATACACAAGGGTTACCTATTGGGCGCCAGATGGGCCATTTGTGGGCTTTATGTGGGACCTACCACATTCTATAAATGGGTCAAGTGGGTTCTATATGGGCCCCATATGGGCTATAAGTGGGTTTTTATATGGGATCCATATGGGCCAAGTGGGTTTGATCTGGTCCCATATGGGCCAATGTGGTTTTAAATGGGCTTCATATTGTTTAAATAGGTTCCTATTTTTCCCAGTTGAATTCATTTATCCCATTTCAATTTCCAGGGTTACCAGTTGGGTTTAACTGGACCAGTCGTACCATTTGACACAACTTTCAACCACTGATTGAAAGCTCCAATTAGCAGACATAATTAGTAGGTTATGTAGCACTTGCACTAATTAATTTGGTCAATGGCAACAACACATCGTCTAACATTTCCAATGTAAAGGCATTGGTGTTAAAAAGACCTGGTTAATTTGCTGTGATAAGACATTTCCATATACTTGTATTTTATTGAATCTGTTTTAGATTATAGTTAGTGTTTTTTCTAATTCATGTTTAATTAAATGTAATTTAAACAAAGTAGTGAAATTTCCTAATAATTGGCAATTTACATTTTGTAGTATTTTCGAAATGAATTGCAAATAACTAAATCATCAGTAGTTAAGAAATATCCTGTAAATTTAGATAAATTGTTAAAAAAACATAGATATGCACGCACCCCATACTCATTATGCAAATGATGGGATATATTTGTGGGTTTTGGGTGGGAAGGCCCATCTGGTATACATCTGGTTTTCAGCTGGGCGAAGACAATGTTCGACGTGCGATTTTCACCACTAAAAACCCACATAGAGCCCATATGGGCCCTATATGTGTTGGTACTTGTGGGTTCTGGATGGGAAGGCCCATCTGGTATACATCTGTTTTTTATATGGGCCACGTGGGCTCCGTATACCTGTGGGTTCTTGGTGGGAAGGCCCATCTGATATACATCTGGTTTTCAGCTGGGTGAAGACAATCTTCGACGTGCAATTATCACCACCAAAAACCCACATGGGGCCCATATGGGGCCTATATGTGTTGGTACTTGTGGGTTCTGGATGGGAAGGCCCATCTGGTATACATCTGGTTTTTAAATGGGCCACGTGGGCTCCGTATACCTGTGGGTTCTTTGTGGGAAGGCCCATATGGGATATATCTGGTTTTCAGCTGGGTGAAGACAATCTTCGACGTGCGATTATCACCACCAAAAACCCACATGGGGCCCATATGGGGCCCATATGTGTTGGTACTTGTGGGTTCTTGGTGGGAAGGCCCATCTGGTATACATCTGGTTTTTAGCTGGGCCCAGCCGATGTTCGACGTGCGATTTTCAAAAACAAAAACCCACATGGGGCCCACATGGGGCCCATATGTGTGGGTTTTGGGTGGGAAGGCCCATCTGGTATACATCTGGTTTTTGTATGGGCCACGTGGGTTTTAGTCAGCCCATACAAAACCCAGATGGGCCCCAGATATTTTGCTATCTGGGTAGAGTCCCAGCAATCATTTCTATCATCCAAAAATTGGTCTAAAATAAAAGGATACCGTATTGGCGTTTACAAAGAAAAAAAAAGCAGAAAATATCCACTACAATGAAGATTGGTGCAAACAATACTGAGAGACAGCCACTTTTGGAGGACAAAAAAGTCCTCTGATAACAAGACATGGTCTGTATGATGAACATGCGTGGCATTTGGGCCATGCTGATCACACTGCTGTTGCACTCTGTGCAGAAGTGTGACGCATATAACTTCCATCTCTATCACAAATTGATACTAAAAGTCCTCATGGTATATCAACAATGAAAACCTGTGACCATGACAGACATACACAGAAAACGACAACAAAATATAGTATATATTTCTAAGGGATGAATTCAAATGATTAAAAAAAGTTTTAAAAAAGAAATATGAATCATATTGAACAAGTCACTGCCGTACTCGTAGGTTTTCTATATGCATGCTGCAGCGAGCAGAGTGGAACAAACATTGTGCAAATTCACCAGTGCAGAATTACTGAACTATCCCTCTAACGGAGGACATCAATTGTCCTCCAATAACAACCCTTGATCTCTGCCTGACTGCAGACTAGAAAAATAAGTTCACTTACACAACCTTTACGTCTCACATACAATATCTAGAACTAATAATCAGCTGTAAAGCATAAATTTCACTTGTATTTTGCGATGTATTCTCTCAGTCTTCCTTTATTTCCTCCAGAGAACTGGTGAATCTAAGAGAGAGAGAGAGCCAACAAAAGAAACAAGAAAGCAAAAAGAATGAGTTAAAATCAATAAACAGTTATATGCAGGTGCAAACTAGATAACAGAATCACAATGAAGTATGATAAGGCATGTATTTCATGGTTCACTTTTGTATTACTCATCTGGATAAAAAAAAGGTGGTTCTTTGTACATAGTACCAACCTTCTCCATCTGTGGGCCTTTTCATAATCTGAAGACCAAAAACAAATCTTTTTTATAAGCTTGTTTCATAAGAGGCGTTATTGGTGCGTTGTTGGACAGTGTCATTAACTGAGGTCTTTGCACACTATGTAAGAGTGATGTAGAAAAAGTGATTGTGAAATTAACAGTTCTATACCATTCTGCTTTCAATAACTGGAGTAAAGGTTAATTGCCTTCACAGGCTCGCTTAGCAATTGTAATAACATATTTAATTTATTAAAATAAGGCTTACAGGCATTAGCCTACTGCAGTCTCAGATATATTATTAGAATCTGGGTTGTAAAAACTCTACAGAACAGTATGGGGGGGGGGATTTTCTCTTTTTTTTAATTTTAAATTTTTATAAATTCATTTTCTTTTCTTGTCACAGAACTTTAGAGTAATAAGACACCCAAGAAGTCTGATGACTTTCTTTTTCTGCTTGTCAGAGAACTTGGGAAGATTGTGCCTCCCTCTTTTACAAAATGCTGGACATGCCCACAATCATACTATACCTTTGATTCCCCCCTGAAGAAGCAAAACGTTGGCATACATTGGACTTCACATTCTTCTGCTATCTCCTGTAAAATTGAATTAAACAAAAATTGAAAACAAAATTGAAAGCGGGACTGCACTACTTGCGCCCTCTACCTGTTGGTCCCCCATGATCCCCCTTTTCTTATGTTAATCGAGAGCTGATTTGATGAGAAAACCACCTACCAGTGACCATGCAGGGAGGTCTACTCTCTCCTGGCCAAACTAGTGCAGATATGCTTTAATGTCCAAAATACAAGAATCAAAGGTATATTCAAAGCAACCCTGATATTAAGTTGATTTGCTTAAAAATATAAAAATGATGGAAACAAATCTTATTTGAACACAATTTCTAAAAGGATGATCAAATAGTGAAGTTTAAAAGTTTGAATCAATCAAACACCAATTGGCTACTCCATCACTGGCCTTTCAAGCAGTTATCCAGTGGTTCTTGCATTAAAAGATCCTTTAGTTTCAATTTCTTCAGATTTTCTCGTTACTTTTATTTGTAAATATCCCTTCCAATAGAAAATTTGGAGAAGCATATGCTATTTTTAACATATCCCGTCTTTAAAAAAAATATTGTAAGGCAAATGTAGGAAATAAATCCAAATATTATGACCAACCCAAACTCTAATCCTCACCCTGACCCTGAAACAAACACAAAAGCCAAATGTTCCCCTAATCCTATATATGTATGTCTTTGACAAAATATACTTACTGACGCTTCGTCTACATCAGCTTTACAGAAAACTACGTTGGAGGCTATTTCAGGATCTTTTGAAAGAGTCTGCAAAATTAAGCAATATAAAAGCATAGTATCTTTGCATATATATGCAATTAATATATTGACAGTGTCTCCAAGTGATTACCCTGGTCATCAGATTAAGGCTTGTCCACTCCCTTATTACAACTTAGAGGGCAATACAACCTTTGTTAGAAGTTCATTTGTGTGAAAGCAGAAAATAAGAGAAACAGAATGGCCAAAGTTAGAAAATACATTTATCAAATAAAAAGAAAGTTATGTATATTTGAAATATGCAAAAATCGATGAAAATATAAAATTGGTAAATTGGTCACTGGATTGCATTGTATTCTGGGTCTCTTCTCCCGTTTGTCATATACTTAGAAATGCAATTAACTTCTGATTTCCACTTTGAATATAAAGTTTAGTTACTATTATTGAAAGGAAAACAAAACAAGAAAAGGAAAGCTTATTTTTCTTACTTCAAACTCTGGTGAGATGGATCGACATGGTCCGCACCAAGTGGCGCTGAAGTATATAACAACCAGCTTGTCCCCAGACGTGGAGAGTATATTGTCAAAATCTTGCTGAAAAAAAGAAAAGAAGAGAAGATGCTGCAATTGATTTTTAAAAAGTAGTATAATTGGTGGTTGGATGACTTCTCTTTTACTTTTAGATTTAATGGCAAATATTCATCATATGGCACTAACCATCATGAATATTTGTCCTTTCTAGTATTGTCCAAACATTTTTTTTGGGTCAAAACATACATAAATGAACAATTATTTCTTCATTTTACATAATTACAAAGTTTTGGGTACATTAAATAAGATGCATACAAACACAAATATTTTTCAATTAAAAGAGATAAAGTACAAAAAGCGCGGGAGACCGCAATCATACCACCACCACTACCACTACTACTACTACTATATATAGTCTACTACTCAATGATAATAATCATAATTATAATCGTAATCATTATAACGATAGGAATAAAAGTTATAGATTATGTTGTAAATTACAATGACAACAACAAATTAGGTGCAGTAACTGAAAAATAGTTTTAATGGGACAAAATTGGTAACTCTTTTGCTCATTTGGAGTAGAGGAAGGAAGAAAAGAAGAAGCACAGCCTGGCATGACCTTCTTTTTTAGCTTTTTTTGAGCTTCTCACAGAATTACAAAATTGGGCACCCCACCCCCTTTCCTGCCAGAGCAATCTGGATCCACCACAGCACAATGTTGGTTAAAAAAAGAACATGGCTTAGGGGGAAGGCATTCATGAAGATGATCTGCTTGAGCCTTGAGGATGGAGTTGCACTGTAATAGCGCCATCTACTGCTCTAAGACAGTGTAACATTGCTCAGGTTCTTGATGTGTATGATCATAACCCGAAAGAAAATAACAGGGCCTACATGTATACACCATACAATTTTTTTGTATCTGCATACATACGTTTAACAAAAGAAGATTCATATATTTTACTTCAGATTAATGTACTGTTTTGGGGATAAATTACACATATACAAAAACAAACAAAGATACAATTTTGAATACCTAAAATATTTACAAAACAATTTCAAATGAAAATGGAAGTCATCTGTGCAGGATTTTTTTCTTGGCATAGTAAAAAAAAAAAGAGAGTAGTTGGAGAGCCATCTACGGTATTCAAGGGACCTATTCAGAGAGGTAGACCCTAATAATATATGTCATAGAATTGCCAATTTCCATGAGATTAATTACAACTATTGGACTTAGAATTTTCTCAGTTTTTATACGGTCTTTCTCAAACATTCACTGATTTGTTTCTCTGCTTTCATTACTTCATACCAGGGTGAACTTGAAATGCCAAATGGTGCTTTGACAAAATATTTAGCATGCATTATGATGCATGTATTCTTTAGCCAGGAACCATCTGAATGCTTTATTAAGGCTCGTTCACATATGCCTCAATAAACCACAATGTTTCTTTTGTGCAACCCTCTAATTGAATAATGGATATGTGTTCTTACTTGTCCGTTTGTCATAAGATACAGTTAACAACTAAATCATTCATAGTACATACAGGAACCATCTGAATGCTTTATTAAGGCTCGTTCACATACACCTCAATAAACCACAATGTTTCTTTTGTGCAACCCTCTAATTGAATAATGGATATGTGTTCTTACTTGTCTGTTTGTCATAAGATACAGTTAATGACTAAATCATTCATAGTACATACCCTTACCAAGTTTTGCAATTTGTTTAATTACATGTACCTATGTGAAAATTGATTTAACCAGATTGATATTTATTGATAATGTGACATACTAAAGCTTACATCTAAAAGTATTCAGTACATTGATTCAACCAGTTCACCTATCATCCTTGAGTTTAATACAAAAAGCGCAAAAAACATCAAATTTCCAAAGGTATGAATAATTTAGTGGTTAACTGTTCTGTACTGGTATTTAAAATATGAAGTGCTGTAAGCTTACATGTAGCTAGCTTATACCACAGTTCCCTGCATGGAATATGCGAACAAACCTTTAGATTACTAATATTAGTAGAGCACACAGGCTTTTATGAGCAGTGACCCAGTTATTAATATTCCAAAGGGAATTATAACCCACCCTGAAGCAAGATCGAAATGAATAAAATAGTGCCGTTAACCGACCTGATGCTGGAAGTGAACGGTATGAGAGCTAACATCTTGCAGTGTATAGATTACAGTGTAAGGAGGGTAGCATGCATCAGAACCATTCAATGAAATGTTTTATATACAACATAATGGCTTTCACTATCCCTTTATTTCATTCAGAAGTGAAAAAATATATTGATGTAATGGCTGAGAAACTATCAAATGAGATACAACAATTTATCATACCTGCACGATGCCACGATCATGCTATATAACAACCTTTCTTTGCTCAGTATATTACATACGAAGGAGTATTATGCCGTACACCATACTTCGCTGCGTGTGCCCTCGCTTGCATTTTAATAGCCAAGAACATTTTTAAGGCTTCATAAAACTCAATGAGAAGGATGTCGACTCATGAAAAAATGAGGCATGAGATCGCAAATACCCTTGAATGCACATCGTCCATCAATATCACATAATTATATTCATCTCCATATTCAGAATTTTCCTTGTGCAATTTCTCATGCGGGCTTGGTGATAAATAACACCACTCTGAGAAATTCTAAATTTGTTTGTTCTTGTATTTTGTAACATTGAACTCTTGAGCGTTTAATATATCAGTGCAAATATTTCTATGAAAGAAGATGTTTGATATTAATGTACAAATAAAATGCAACTTCAAATAGACGCTCTTCTCTCTTCAAACATGCTCTCAGTTCTCCGTTAATATCTTTTACATAAAAGATCAGTTGGAATCTATATATCTTGATCTTCACTAAGAGTAATTGGAATTCTACTCATACCGCTCTCCAAGAATCTATATAATTACAGATATTGATATAATAAAGGGAGCAATTTGAAAGAAAATCATTACAATAGTCAACATAAATATAATGTTGTTTCCCATATTTTGTCCTGGTATGCTATAAACATGTACAGTGCATTCTTTAAAATACTGAATATATATATATATCAAAGTCAAAAATCAAATAGCATATTTGGAGGAGGAGCAGGGGGTGCAGTTTGCCCCTCCTGATATATGCCAAACTACAAAAAGAAAAACAATATCTTTCTACAACAGTTGGTTAACGGGATAGGGAATCATTATAAGTCGAGAAATGCATGATATGTTCTCTAAATAAATAAATTTGGGTGCCCCTCCGTGCCCCCCTACCATGCAAACCAAGGCCCTTAAAAAGTGAATTTCTTTATATTGACTACAGTAAGTTGAGAGGTTTTGCCCCGATCTGAGACAAGGGCCTGGATACACTACTGCTGACATCTGACTTAGATATGAACTCCCTTACCACATAAGCCATGCATTAGTGTTTCAAAACCGACACACTTCTCCCATCGTTAATTATCATCCCTTCATTAAGGTGGAGATTGTTAAGGGCTTATTTATCAGGGGTTCTTTGTTCTTCAAATTGACAACACTCAAAAGTAATCATCATTAGTGCTCCATACATAAAAATTATGCATCCAAATGCATATGAAAAGGGCATAAACAGGATCGGACCGATCGGTATAGAAAAAAAAAATAGTGATTTTTTTTTTTTTTTTTTTTTTTTAATAAATAAATTTGTTGTCCATTCAAGGGTTAATGCTCCTTTTCCATTTTTAGAAGTGTCAGTTTCACGTTAAAACAACCAAAATTGACAATTGCAATTGTTTTTTCCTCCTCCTGCTTATTTATCCCCTTTTCCGCTCTGAATCCAAAGGTTTAGAACTTAACCACAAAATGTGGGCAATAGTCCCATATGTACTTCAGTGTGTTGTCATGGGGAGACAGTGCAGCACAATCTGAGCATCACTTAGCCGTCAGAGTTAGTTAAATGTGTGATCTCGAAGAGATTTATGATAAATGCCAAACATATCTTGGAGAAATCCTGGGGGAGCAAGGCTTTAAGGTTTAAGGCTTTAAGGTTTAAGCCTTCAATACGCGACACTTGGGAATGTTTTTCTTTCCACCATAGTATACACAGAATTGTATGCCATTGGATATGAACATGTTGACTTGATTACTTTATTTGAATGGAAAACAACAAATACAATATATGTACTCAAATAACTTACCACTAATTTTTTAGAATGAAATAAGTTAAATGGTATGATAAAATGACTTCCTCAGAAAAAAAATGATAACAGATTGAAAGAAGTTAGGAGAAGCTAGGAGGATTTCATAAAGAAGCTTAGGTGAAAGGGCAAAGTCACCTTCACTTTTTTGTGAAGAAAACATGAATTCCTTTGTACTTGAATGTATTCCTTTTCATAATATTCTAATCACATTTTGCAACATATCATGAAGAACCTTTACACTATCAAAACATGGCATTGCCAATTTGAGAGCAATTTCAATACAGGTCTGTGTACTCAAGTGTAAACAGAACCTGAAATGCTGCATTTTCTTCTCTGTGGACTGAACTGCGGCATGACACGAACCTTACTCGCCCAATCTGTCTTCCTTGGTCAATATTACTTTCTTGGGCGAATAAAAGTAGCCAAAATATAACCTAGGGACATAATCCCCTTCTTGAAGGCACGTTTACATTATGACTTGGTAAACCCTGTTTTTTCAATAATAATGAATGTAAGAGTTTTAATGCGCTTAAAAGTATCTGTATCTCACAACACACAGATAAGTGACTAGAAGTAGGACATTCGTTGCAGACCGCTATTTTTATTACATTTTTTATTCCCAGCTATTGACTTAAACGCGACCCCCCCCCCCCCAAAAAAAAAGGGGGCTGCAGTTTCCCATCGGGCCATGCCATGAGTAAACAAGCCTTGAGTGTTCCCAAAGCAACTAAATAGTCTCTGGTATGAAGACCACTAAACATTCTTCCATTCAAAAACTAAGATTATAAATAAGAAATAAAGGTAACAAATGATGGCTTTGGGATATTTTCTCCTTAAAAAAAGCAGCTTCAAGGGGGAATTCACCATGAAATTAAGTTGGCATTACTACAAGCTTTTTAAAAGAGATAAACATGTCAGAGGAATTGGCAATCTGACGGAGAAAGAATAAGTTTTGATAACCAGTATTTAAATTTCGAAGTGATCAAAGACAAATGAACAATCATTATGATTCCTTTAAGAAACCCCTTTTTTTGGTTGTTGAAGAAGTAACAGATAATATAATTTGGACAGAAATGTTAAAACAAAATCTATTCTGATTACGAAGGGTGTCAACTGAAATAATTGTACACCATGAGAATGGTCTTGAAGACTACAAACAGTGACACATGTGTCTACTTGTAAGACTAACAGTTCTAAGATAAGAGGAGTTTCCATGGCAACTGCAAAGTCTGAGCTACGTTTATAACTTATTTTTTCTCTGTCCCTCATCCGTATCTGAAGTGGACATGCATGGTGCTTTCTATCTCCCCTCCACTCATCTCTCTCTCTCTCTCTCTTTCTCTCTCTTTCTCTCTCTCTCTCTCTCACACAGTCACACACTTCTTTGTATTCCATTTATTCAAATCTCTCTGCTCGTCTCTGTTTATAGCTTATTTATAGCTATTCCTTTGTGCATAGGAGAACTAAAAATGTCAAACTGTCTCCATTAGGGGATTACCCCCCCCCCCCCCCCCCGATCCAAAAAAATAAAAAATAAAACAAAGAAACCGCTGTTTACAAGAGTCAAAGTAATGACATGTAGATGTTGAGATTTATTTTGCAAAGTACAGCATTGTCATCACTCATCAGTTATTAATACGAATATATGCAGTTTATACCACAGTACTATAGTTACACCAATTTAAAGATTTGAGTACAGTAATAAAAGTAAACAGCACATCATCGCAGGCAGGTGGTATGATAACGAACTCCTCATCCAACAAGAATAAGAGGAAATTGCTCTTCTAACAAACACAACCTCTTTACAAGAGGTGGATAATAAATGTCTTGATTCGTGTTGCTGATTACAGCCATCTGGGGACGTGATGTCTTCGTAATATGAATATCTGCAATTGATGCCAGTATAATAACACTGATTTATTACTTGATGTGCAGGAAGGATGGTCGCATAAATGCCAAGCTATCTGCTCGCCATGGGCATCCAATTATTACACTGTGTTTACTAGGTAGAGTGTGCGTGTATGCTCAATTTCAAGCACACGTAGATTTGCTTTTTCCATTAGTCTGCATGTGTAGACTTTATTTTGAAGCTCTCACACACAAGTAAGGGCAAATCCACAGTATTTTGTCATTTTGCTGTCCCATATGTTCACCTAGAATACCGGTATATTAAAATTATCATTCCCGGTGTCATATTTAATAGCACATTATAAACATATATGTTTGTCTGTCTGTCTCTCTCTAGCTCTTTCTTTCCCTGTCTCCCGCTCTCTCTTTGCTCTTCTTTCTACTCACTACATTTTGTCCACTGATAAACAGTGACATATTCACAATGTCTACTATAAAAGGAGTAATAGCCTTTTTAGAATGTGGACGAGCTCCAAATAATGCAATAGAAGTCAATGAAATTCAGTTACTGTACATATAAAGGGATAATGGAAATTGAAGATGATGAGGAGAGAGAAAGGGAGAAAGAAAACAAGGTGTACAGAAAGGGGATCTCGTGCATCTTCGTTTCTCCGATGCTTTATAGTTTTTCTTTAAAGCCGAAAGATTCAACCCAGAATCTTGATTTCTTTCATTAAGAAATATCATAACAATGTCATTATGTGTCATTAAAAACATCAGCAATGATTTCCAATTCTTCATGGTAGTGTTGTGTTGCTGATCTTGTCATATATTATAGGCACCTCAAGATTATTTTCAAAACAAAGTGAAGAACAACCAATGTTATAGACCACTAGTTTGAGGATTTGTTTGCCTGGAGAATTAAATCTCAATTAAATTATATTTTCAATTGACAAATCCCCGAGTAAAGGAAATGCATGTACACTGTATTCTTGATTGAGAATCATTGTCATGGAAACGACAATTGACCTCCGGAATACATAACGATGTAATCAGCATTTCAACATCTGTATCAGATGACATAACATCCTGGCTTCTTCTTCATCAATGAGATGATCTACATATTACACACCTGCTCTGTAACCACAACAACTGCATCCTTGCCATCAACCTCCCAGCGGGGACATGACAGTGCCTGCATTCACTGCATGCATTCTCAACAATCCCCAATTGACAAACACAGAATCAAATACCACGGACTACACTGTGAAGGGCACGGCTTGTATTCTTGCTGGGAAAGTCGGGCCTTATTCTAAAACATTTTCTAAAACAACAGATTTGTGCATGGAATTATTCCATGCACAAATTTGCCTTCATGTAAATAAGTATATACTTTTGGAATGAGTATCACAAGTAGATCTGCAACAATTCCTCTTTATATTAACTCTTGGTTTATTTACTCCATTAACCCCAACCCCTCTCTCTCTCCTTTCATCTCTCTCTCTCTAGTGCTCTGGAACATTACACTATGCGACAAGATTTGAGCCTTGAATTCAGTTTTCGTTCGCTTTCGCTAATTTGAATCGATTATTTTTCTACGGATATTTGCACGCAAAAACGTCGCACAGTACTTGCTATAGCCCACGAAACTATGCACCGCAAACGTTTTGAAGTCATTTATGGACGGATAAGGACGAGATTTAGACAAAATATTCATTAATCCTATTCTTTTAGAAAGGTGGAATTTTCGTTGCTATTCTTTTTCTATTCGCTACATATTTCCTACAAAAGACCTTCTTGGATGATATGCTGGAACACCCCATCATTTGATTTTATTTGATAATATAGCTTAACAGCAAACATCACTTTTAAACATTTTAAAAACCTTTGACAGAGCTAATTCCTTTTGTAATTTATTGAAAATCTTTTCATTTGCCTTTGTTGAAATTTCTGGAACTCGCAGTGCTTTAATTGTATTTATAAACGTTTATTCCTATAGTCATTTACCATATTTTGTCTGTCGGGGTAACTGGGAACTGTGCGGCATACAAAAAAAGAAAATCTACGAAAATATGTGAAGAAGCATTATCTGGGAACATGAAAAGGGTTTACCGAAACATTTAATCGTTGCCTCAAACTTTTGGGGGTTTTAGAATGATCAGAGATCATTTTATGTCGATATCGGTTTAGCTCGTTTCTTTTTGGTTTCTATATGATTATATAGGAAAACATGCAGAAGTGTCACTGTGCACCAACAACAAAACCTTCAGCTCCCAAACGTATTGAATGTTTTCAGATTTGTGAGCATATATTTTATCATCATGAACATGTTTCCTAAAGGTTCATTCGCAAAGAAGACACTCTTTTGCTATATGAGTGTAATAGAAGCAAAAGCGAGAAAAAATGCGTGTGAAAAAAATTATGTTACGTCTTTAAAAAATAAAGGTCTCCCTCTTTTGTTATTAATTAAACATATGAGTTCGTTCGTTTCTTTTGGCTATGGTGTTATTGTACATAATGTGTCGCACAGTGTTGTTATTCATGTGGTAATTGTGCATTTTACCCTAACCCTAACCCTAACCCTACCCTTCAGAAACTGACCGTTTTTCAGCGGGACCGAGTTAGCCGACTCATACTTATACTACTACTACTACCACTACTACTACCATACTACTACTACTACTATATATATCTATATCTGTATATATATACGTATATACATATATATATATATATATATATATATATATATATATATATCTGTAAAACGCTTTGAGAGAGCCTTCGACTATGACTATTACTAATAATACTACTTCTACTATTATCAGATAAAACAGGAGTGGACAGAACATGATATGAAAAACTTGTTTAGATAGGGCAAGACTGAAAACATAACATATACTAAAGTAAGAAAGAAAGGGGATGAAAACAGATGCAGACAACACAATAAAGAAAATATTAAAGAAACATGAGTGCAACGTACAGAACACTTGTCCCTAAATATTTGCCATATAAGAAAGAAATGACCAGACACACCAATTGCATATTTACTTGTTGTTTTAATAAATGTAAATCAAACACACTTTAACAAGAAAGGTATAATGTAAACATACAATTGTGAAATATATAGCACACAGGGCATCATCCATATGCATGAAATATTCAAATGATTCTATAGTGTTTTATGAATGTTTTATTTTTCTTCCCCAGATTAGAGTTAGATAATAAAGACAAAGGGTAAACCTGACCCTAGGGAATTGTAACTTAAAAGATAACTAAATAACCTTCTTGTGTAAGTGTTTTGCGATGAAGGTAAGACCGAGGCCTATATTAATATACAACAACTAACTTACTGTTGAAAGTGGGGGTAAAAGTACACTTTCCTGACGAAAAAGATGCCTGCAATTGTCAGGAACAGTAAGTTTGGTAATTCTCATTCCTTCAAAGTTAGAAAGAGGTGACACATATCAATTTTTTTCCAAAACATATTATGAAATATGACATTCTTGTCTATTATAACAAATTTAAAAAAGTAATCAATCAGTCACTCCAACTGCATTCCTGTACTTTCAGTAGATTAAAGCAAACATGACGTTCGATTTGAATAATGTTAGCAAATGCTTGAGGCATTCAAAACAATCTTTAGTCATCAGTTAGTTTGTCAAATAATTCCCTTGATATCTAATTATGTTTAGCTTTAAAGCAGTCGGCGCATCTTAACATATGATTGCAATTCAGATTAAGAATGCAACAGACCAGTCTAGGGTTAAACAAATGGAAATTAATCTTTTTGATGTTACAGAGGCCTGGAGGCTTCAGGTGTTAACACAAAAAAAATTCTCTCCCTCTTTTTCAAAAAGTGGAGCATTTTCCTACTATCTATGGTCAAGTATCTTAGGATTTCGAATGATTTGTTTGGAGGCTTCAAATCAGTATTCAATCAAGCTTTTTTTTAAATCTTACAAGCAATGTGATCAGACAAATTTTGTCACCAAAAGTATAGATGTCAAGTGTTATATCAAGAACAAATGAAGTAATAGAAAGTACTCTACACAGTACAAACCATAGCTCCTACTGAGTTTGTTAAAAATTGTTAACAGAAAATGAAGTCTCCAAACCGACAAATATGAACACCCTGTTCTCAAAGAAAGAGAGGCGATCACAAATAAAACGTCATGGGCAGTTTTCGTTGAATTTCTTAAATTCATCAGAATGAAAAGAGAAACCTTACTGGCCCTTTTTTGTTCAAAACTGATAGATAGACAAGTACATATATATGATGACTTTGCAAGTATGTCCAATCTTAATAGAATTAACATTACAAACACTCAAGTTGTATGGATTGGGTAGAAACAAGAAATTACAGATTGTTAGAAATCCAAACTCCAACCACTACTAGACTACTCAGAAGTGTACAGGTATATCACTTGTTAAATTTACAGGTAAATTGTAAGTTTATATAACTTCAATTTAATGATGGCTATTTGAAAATTTCTGCTGTTTCCATAATGAGATACAAGTGATTTGAAAAATCAGAATACTTCTTGGAAAACTGCAATATTTTGGTTCACCATATAGGTACTCCTAAAACCCATCATCAAAATGTTTTCCTCCTCGAAACAAATATTTCCTCTGAATTTGAACAAAATTGATGAATACAAATTGATGCTACAAGTTATAGCAATTTAAGTCTGAAAATGGTAAATGTTGGTAGATGAGCATTAAAGTTTATGAAAAAATATATCAGTAAGTGTGCACTATATATTCCATGGAAAAGAAAATTTGTTAAGTTCAAATAGGCTAACATGCTTGCCCAAAACCATTGTTCATTTTGTTGCATCTCCTAAATGATGACTTGAAAAAAAAATGTAGCAGAAGTTAATATCTTTAGGAATTAAATGCTAACTGCTTCAGATATATTAGATAATGAATTAGTCATTGTACATTCCAGATCCATAACAACATCCATATTTGAATAAATTGTTCATCTTCCGGTTGATATAGTGGTTGACATTAATAACTTAATAATTAATTAGACAAAGAAATATAATAATAATAATAAACCACCATCCTTATATAGCGCATATCACAACAATAAATTTAAGTCCCTATATGCGCTCAGAAAAAAGAAAAGAAGGGATAATAGCAGACATGAGGGAAAAGAAGAGAAAGAATAACTGTTTTTTTCATAACATTGTACTAATTTAACAAACGAATAAATGTGTCTTTAAGAGACTCTTGGATTTTCTACTGTATCAACCTGGTTAAGATGACCAGGTAATTTATTCCATAACTCTGCAGCTGCCAGTTAAAAAGATCTCGCACTATAGTAATTTGTTGATAAACTAAGGAGGATTTTGACTGAGAGCGCAGGTTTCTTGCCGGGTGATATTTGTTTATCAATTGTTGTAAGTAATCAGGGCCTAATCCTTGCATGCACAAGAACACCAATGTCAAAATCTTAAAATCAATTCGTTGTTTTACTGGAAGCCAGTGTAGTTTTTCTAAATCTAAGCTAATGTGATCATGAAGTCGAGTGCGAGTAACCAACCATGCCGCAGAGTTTTGGATTCTTTGCAACTTCTGAATGTCATTATCAGGAAGACCATATAAGATACCATGACAAAAATCAAGGTGAGAAACTATATGAGCATGAACAAGTCTTTATGTGGACCTCTTTGAAAGAAAGGGAAGAATTGTCCCAATCTTATGCAAAGCAAATGATGCTACTTTGCAGATATGATTCACATGAGCTGACAATGTCAAATGTTCATCTAGTCGAGGTTTCGAGCTGAGTTCGCTGAATGTATTTCAGCAAAGCAAATGATGCTGCTTTGCAGATATGATTCACATAAGCTGACAATGTCAAATGTTCATCTAGTCGAGGTTTTGAGCTGAGTTCGCTGAATATATTTCAGTGCAAAGCAAATGAAATGGTATCGATCCGTTTTTCAAGTCCATCTCCCTTAAGAATTGGCGAAATATGAGCCTCCTTCAGTGAATCAGGAAAGCGTCCAAAACCAAGTTTGGAATCCTTGTGATGACTGGAGCTAATTCCTTGATGCATTCCTTGAGGAAATATGTTGGAATCGGGTCTAACTCGCAGGTAGAGGATTTGAAATGTGAACACTGCTTGGAATTCATCAAACTGAAAGCTAGTCTTCTGTGCCCCATAAAATGGTCCTCACTGATGTTCCCCTTCACCTGGCTACTTATTCTTTCGTAGGCCTCGTTTGTCTGCAAAAGAAAAAAATCAAGAACAAAATTAGAAAAATTATTCAAGATTTATCCTGATAAGCATAAAAAACTAATTTCTGCATTTTCAATGAAATGGAAGATATCTTGATCAAAAATATTGATACACACAATTCAGAGAGCAAATGAATGTAATGTCATACATACAACAGCTAATTGACTATTAATAGTTGTGACTAATATATGTCCACAAGTCCATGTAAAGTAATGAAAATAATTCCCAAAATAAGGAATGGAATGTGATCCTGTAAATCATTTGGATAAAACAGATATTGCATATAGCCATGCAATTGCAATCTACTCTGGAAAGATGTTACAAGAACAAAGAAACTAGAAAGCACAATAATAAGGCAGCTGCATTTAAGTGCTGCATTTAAAAAAAAAAAAAAAAATCCACTCTTGAGAAA
Organism: Strongylocentrotus droebachiensis; assembly: GCA_035222895.1. Lineage (NCBI taxonomy): Eukaryota > Metazoa > Echinodermata > Echinoidea > Camarodonta > Strongylocentrotidae > Strongylocentrotus > Strongylocentrotus droebachiensis. The sequence goes on along the minus strand of JAVYIG010000851.1, from coordinate 107,206 downwards.
TATAGCAGTGCCATTCATTTCAAAATTTGGAATATCTTTGTTGTTGTGATCTAAAATACAATGTTCATGATAGTAGATCATCATGGTAACACCAAGTGTTATTGTCAACACGGTCCCAGGGAAGACTACTATCACTGGTCAAAAGGAGGGGAAAATTTTATGCAAAAAGACATATTTATTGATAATATATACAGTGGGACATCATTCACTATGGAAAACTTTCTTGTTAATTTATTGTTTGTGTAATCCTGACAGAACAGAGTTAATTTACTGGTCCCAAAGAGTTTGATACAAGGGAGGCCCCTGCATATTGACCAACATTAAAGGTTTACCACATTATTGTTTGAAAAATACTCACAACTTCTCTAAAACACCCTCATTTTGTCTTCTATGCAAACATTTGACTTATCATAGCCCTTTCCATGGCACCTCTCATGTCTTCTTCATCGCTTTTAGAAAGGAGCCTCCTTTTTCTCTGAAAACAAAAAAGAAGAAATATGACAATGTAAGATTTGGTATTCCCTTGGTCGAGTTTAGTTCAGCAAAAAGTAAATGAAAAGTAAAGCACCATCCTCTTCCTCAGAGAAAAGTTGATTAAACTTCTCAGTTGTCTCCTGAACAGGAGAACCAGTGCAAAGATATTTTCTGTCAATGCCACTTGTTGTCACAGGAGAGTATGAATTAGATTCAATAGAATGTCTTATTTTGCCTTCATTTTCTCAACAAGTATTCATCATAATTTTGATATAATTTCAGGGTACATATTGCAAATGAAATAAATTGTGTTTAACTTTTCAAGATCTGTTGAAGTGATATACTTTACCTTAATCACTTGCTTCCCGTCTTGATGTTTGGCATTCTGCTCACGATCTAATTGCATCTTGGCGACAACATCACTTCATGGGCTCCATTTGTCAGCAAAATAAGAATGAAGTCGTCCCGTAGCATTTTTAGTTTGGGCCAGCTTACTGATGCTTCATGCCTTAGTTGATCTAATTCAAATACAGAAAAGTGAGAATAGAGAAAGGAAAAAATATCATAACATACATGCACATATCTTACATTAACGTATCCTGCAATTTGAAAAATAGTTGTGGATATACTTCACCACAAGAAAGATAATATGATAATGTTAATCATGAGTACCTGATAGTAATACGATGCTTACACATCACTGGCAATGCTCTCTCTTTAACTTTGCAAAGGACCTCTTTACGGGTTCTGTCTCTAATTGTCATTAGAGGACATCAAACAAAAGCATTTCTCTCAGTATTTTTCTCTTGATACCCATTAACGACTAAGAATTGAATTGAATATGAAAAATTAGCAAAAGATGGAAATATTGATACCGGTAATCAGGTGACATGAGGAGGTATTCAACAATAAAAACAATACATGTGCACTTTATGAATTAAAAAAAGGAAACCATGTTATATATGGTACATGTTTTAACAGTGTACAGTAAATACTTTACACACCTGTAATTCCTGTCATTGAAAAGGTTTTGCAAGGCTCCAGATGGTGTACTTATTTATTTTAGGCAGTGCATCAAGGTTCTTTCTCTGCTTTGGCTTTGGCATTTCTGGTCTGTAGCATGAAACAAAGCAAATGACACTTTTATTCATACCTGTTATACAGAAATCATATTTCTTTCTTAAGTTTTTCATTATTTACTTGCCTTGTTAATATAATGAAACAAAATACACATTACAATGATTTTTCTTTCTTGTATGTTCCAAGGGAAATAATAGAAAACAATATAAAAATATGGTTAAGAATTATCATAAATCATTAAAATGCAATAATGAAATAGTTGCCAATGGAAAGAGAAAATTATTTAGGCAAGACAACATTTGTAAACATCCAGTCACATTGTCTAACAGTCTATCAGATGATTTAACATTCTAACAAATAGAATCCACTTCATTATAGAATTTTCTAACAGAAGTGTAATTATATAATGTGTTGTCGATTACTAACCTTGCATGAATTTTTTTCTCTCCTCCTTGCTCATCCCATGAACCGCAGAGAGGTGATTAGACAATCGGGTCAAATTTTTGCCTGTACATAGTGGGCAGTCTTTCGGTCTTTCCTGAAAACTGCCACCCTCACTTCCCGAATGCTGTTTTCTCTTTGTATGGGAATCCTACAGGAAGAAAATTGAATTGAATAATTATTAAAACAATTTAGTTATGCATGCTCTGAATAAAAAATGAGGCTCGTTAAGATGCCCAGCATATGGATCGAGGAAAACAAATTAATGTAATTTCTAATATTACTGATATTATAGCATGGAGGCGATTAATGTGAGTTCCTTTTTTACACTCTGTTTGAAAAGTAGTAGTTTTCCTGATTTTCCTTTTTTTTTTGTGCCAACAAGGGCATATTGGCTAATAATGTGGATAATCTTATTACGCATATACAATTGTTATTGTGCAAAGACCACTTGCTTGTTTCTCATTGCTGATTCTGAAATTTAACAAATTATTATTCCGAAGCAAAAACACATGTAAACATGGCTCGTATTCCTTTTGTAATAATCTTTTGGATTAACAAAAGTATCATAACAAATTTAGCATCGCACAAAAACAAATCAAATTGGAAGTATGCTTTACTTAGCATGTGCAGCAAGAAAATATTTTGTTGAAATCAAATCAAATTGAATTGACTGTAGGCCTACCTTCCTGAAAAGAAATTCTGATAGATTACATCTGTAAGAGAGTCGTTGCAGCTAGCTTTCAGTGAACCATGCGTGACCTTCACCCCGCTTATACTAGGTAAGCAGGGCTTAGTGTTTAAATTGTTATATTTGATAAAATTGCTCTGTTTTGTTCATATCCTGGAATTAGTATAACTATAGACTCTATAAGGCTTATGAATATGTTCAAAGAACATGATGTTTATCAAAAATAATATCGCTAGTGACATTCGTTTGTCTCGCAATGTATGGTCAACAAGGGATCTAAAAGATCACGACATACATACATACATTGCGAGACAAACGAATGTCACTAGGGATATTATTTTCGATACGTTATATCCGCAATGAGTAAAGCAACATGATATTTGTTTACAGAAAGGTGTAATTTAAGAATAATGTTACGTTATAGCGGTGTGCCCAGACAAAATGAAGGGCACCAACTCAACTCCTCAGGCTGATATTGTCATCTGTGTTGTCCGAAGTCTGCATGCCCCCACTCATTCCGGCTACTTGTCTCAATTCACCCCCGCCCCCCCCCCTCCCCTATATCCTCAGTGGAAGCGCGGTGCCAAGGCCCAATTGACCGTACACACAAATGCATTCTACAAGTACCATGTACATGCAGGCATAGCCTACTACGCATCCAATTCATCTACGTGTAATCAAAGAGATGATAAGTCACACCCTCTTAACATTATGTTACATCTTTCTCGCCTTAAATTACACCTTTCTGTAAACAAATATCCTGTTCCTTGAACATATTCATAAGCCTTATATTATACTAATTCGTTTAAACCAGAATGTGAACAAAACATAGCAGCAATTTGATCAAATATAACAATTTAAACACAAATAAAAACCTAAGCCTTGCTTACCTATTATAAGCGGGATGAAGGATATGGTTCACTGAAAGCCTGCCACCAATGCGCCCTCTTACACATCTATTTAGTGATGTTTAAAAATACAAACTAAATACTATTTTGACGTAGATTGTAGTGTAACATTTGTTGTCATGCAACCAACACAATAATTCATATTTTTTGATCAGATTTCCATGTGTTTAAAAGATAACATATAAATGATATCCCAGCTGCAAATGACCATATCTCATCAAAATGTTAGTTAGTTTTTAATGATAAAGCGGTGACTGCCACTATTTTTGTAATTCATGTGGTCACTGGTGTTAACACTATTACTAGATCTAGCTAGCCTAGGCTCTAGGCTACTAATGATGACAGTAAATTATCCGTTCACAGAATTACCCAGTCATATGTGATGGGGAGCCCTATAAGGTTCGACTTGAAACTGAAGCTATTACTCATTTATTGCTTAATCTTAAAGAATATGTGTCCCAAAACTCTCATCAAATTTTGAGCAAGAACATTTTTAATTTCTACAACTACAAGAAAAGGTGGCAGTGCAGTGTCATTTTTGTCTTTTGACATTTCAAAAACAAATGTACCCATGCAGCACACTCATTCAATTTACGCGCAGTTCATGATTGTTTTTACATGAAAGACACCTATACATGGCACTTTAATCTGGGAAATCCTTGTAAGCTGTACTCAAAGTTTTAATTAGGCATTCCAATTTCTAGTTAGGTCTAAATCTTACTCACACAGCAATGGACATATGGGCCAACGCTACTTGGCCAACAACTAAACAAGATTTAACGATACACTCAACATCGCAGTTAACTAGATTAAATAATGCCTTTACATTCAGTTTACACTTTTCTCCTGGCCCATTTTGATGATAGAACTTAAAATGACATTGAACATACTTAGATACTTACCCATGACATGATTCAGTATTAAGTTAGATCAACTTAACGTCTTGCTTCTGAGCAGATGAGATATTTATCGCACGATGAAGCACCGCATGAATGCATGGTACATGGTACGCGTACATAATGGCCGACGCTCAGGTAATCGTGCCCCCAATTATATGTACTATGCCCCACCTATCGACGCATAGTACATAGGATATTTGATAGTCATTATGCACCTAAGCGCACACTACCCAAACATGTGGCATAGTTCAAACAAAAAGGTGCACGATTCAAAAAATGAGGGCATAGTTCCCAAAAAAATGCACACTACATAAAATTTTGGGCACAGTTCATACAGTTTTTGGTGCAAAGTACATTGAGATATCTCTCTCTCTCTCTCTCTCTCTCTCTCTCTCTCTCTCTCTCCTTATCTCCATATACCTCTCTCCTTTCACCTGTTCATGCTCATTCTTATTCTGTAACTATCATCTATTTACTTTTTTCACATGGTCAGTATTTTCTCTCTCTTCTTTTCTGTTTTCAGTCCATGCTCTTTTCCCCTCTATCTCTCTATCCATCATCTCCTCTTTCTTCATATATCTGTCTGTCTCTTTCTATCCCCCTCACTCTCCTTCCCTCTCAATCTGTCTTTAATGTCATCAACATTCACTCCCTTTTCTCCATCTTTTCCTCTATCTCTATACATCTATCTCTTTCCCTCTCTCTCCAAATGCATGTCTCTTTCTATTATCTAATCTCTTCCTTTCTCTCCCTCTCTCTCTATCTCTCTTCCTCTCTCTCTCTATCTCTCTCTCTCTCTCTCTCTTCCTCCCTCCGTCCCTCCCTCCCCCTCCCAATACCACTCCTGATACTCCATTCCTCTCTCCTTGATTAACAGCTGGCAGTTGACTACTATCTTTATCTTTCTCTCTCTCTCTCTCTCTCTCTCTCTCTCGCTCACTCCATCCTGACCCTACATCCCTCTCCCCTGGTTTCACAGCTGACTACCCCCTAGACAGGAAATCTCCAGCAGCAGCATTACAGTCGATCATTCCGCCGCTGTGGACCTATAGATATATTACCCCTCTAAAAGGGATTATTCGCCGGGTCCTCCTTCCTCTGAATGCCGCCGTACACGGACCCTTAATCACATTACTCCTCTCCCTCCATCACATCTATTTCACTTGCGCCCGGAATTAACTCCTCGGACGCACCCAAGGCGTGATCCTGCAAGCTGCATTGTGAGTTGAGTTGCCAAGATAATTTGATTGTACAAACAGTTACAAAGGGGTAATAAAGCAGGCTGCTGATGTAGCGCTACATTATGCGTTGACGTACATCTTCGGATGCCTATAATGCAATTTCAGATGTAAAATCCTCCACAGACTCACATAGTGAATAATACTTTAAAAAACCTGTACATGCTATTACGTATATGTCTTCATGTACATGATGTACATGAAGACGTTTGCTTGGCTGGGCTTAACTTGACAGATTCCAGTCATTTCATGCATGTGCCCACATATTTCTCTTACATGGGTCTGATGTGAAATCAATTTAAATTCACCATGTTTTTTTAATCATAAAACTTGAGATGGTTGATAACCAAACATAACTAGGCATAATCTAAGTTGTGGGAAAGACCACAAACAAATTGTAACAGAATCTGATTCAATAAGCACCACACATAACTTAACATGACTCGGAAAGAAACATCCATTACTTACATTGCTGATAAACTCGTCTACGTCTATACAATGCTGATGAACCGCTTTTCACAATTTCTTCCACCTACTAATCATCATCATCATCTGCGTCTCCAAATCCCTTGCTGTTAATTACTCAACCTCTTCTTTTCACATTAATACGCATCTTCTTTTCTCATCTTTCTGATATTATGTAAGCTAAAGCCTCATCAGAAATACAGCTGTAAGCAGCAGCAGGGTTTTTTCTGGGTGTCTTTTTTCTGGATGACATACAGTGTATAGTAGGCTTCACATTCTGTATCTTATAACACAGAGATCAGTTAATAGGCCAGGACCTTTGTTGCGCACTATGGTCATTCCTTTACACATTTTAAAATATGTGTTGTCTTTTTCGCGGCAGTTTACCTCGCCATATCTGTACAAGCCTTTATACAGTACACATACATGTCAACAAACACACACACATATGTATATACATAAATATGTGTTGTAGGTGTCGAGAATTACTTCAGAGCTGGTTTTTTTCCGTTTAGATTTTTCATTGTGTTCGCCGGCAAAACACCAGAATGTGAGAAAAATCAATAACTTTTGGTTGCAGTTTAAATGCAGCTAATGTTTCCCATTCACTTTGGTTAAATAAGGAACAGTCTGGCTATCTGGTTGTTGGTAGGCCTGTAATTGGTTATCTAATTAAACAAAATATTTTTTACCAATGACTTCATATCTTCTATAGATAGGCCTATTTTAAGACATTTTGAAAGAGAGTGTGAAGAAAAACTCTGAAGGCAATCAGGAAAGGTTGATTATAGAGTACAAAAGGATTGTGGTAAAGGAAATATGGGAGGAAACACAAACAGTTGATCCAAACTGTTCAGCTATTTCTCATATTTCGGATATTAGCCTTAGGAGCAGTCCTTTTCAGGGAATATTAACTCTGATAAATATCCTTCCTGACTGACATAAGAATGGAAAGCTCACAAATTTTTCTCTATCATTGCCCCAAATCAACCTTCTCTTTTAGCAATATTGCAGGCTAAAATTGATGTATTGGCATTAGTATTACTCTTGTTGGTATCCTAGTCGAGAGAAACTGCCCTTTATTATTTAATCCTCCATATAGACTTGGTATTTGCTCCAAAGGTGTCATGCACTGACATAACCCTACATACACTTGTACCTAACATCATTTTCTAAGCTTGCCTACTGTTTTCTCCATTCATCCTCTGTACTACAATACCGTTTGCGAGGATAAGATTTAGAGTCTACTGTTAGTAGAGAATAATATTATTGGATAGTGCTCATATTCAACATGCATGGTGCCTAAGGTATTATAATTTAAAGCCCCGGCTCTACCTAGGCTAACGATTTCGGCACTCACATTATTAATTTAATCCTTCCTAGTTCCTACCACGTACGCCTAGCCATTTAAAACCTGGGTGCAAATAGATATTAATACATTGGCAAATGAAAATATAAATATTGATCAGTGATCATTTGTCAAATTTTAGCTAATGAAGATCCTGGTTGTTCAATTGAAAATATGCTACAGATTGAATTTTGATTGTTAAGAAATGAAAAGGTTTTTAATGCCAATATTTCAAATTTCAAACATGTATTTATCTTCTTAACGCTAAAAGTAGTTTTTGACATTTAATTTATGTTTTGGGTGGTTTGTAAATGCATGAGACTGCCATTAATGCTCTTACAAAAGTGAGCCTGACAGGGTTAACCTTTGGTATTTAAAGGATTAACTCTTTTGCTTCCAGAGGCTAATCTGCCTTTATTAATTCAAAGCCTAGCATCACTACTAATACTAGGGAGTGATATAGGATTAACCATAATACCCTCACAAGAGCCTGGCCTGGATATAGTTGTCGCTAGACCAGACAATGCTGCAAGGGGGAGGGGGACTACCCAAAGGTTTCAGCTACCATCCTTACATTCAGCTAATCTAGACTTGTCATAACACCAAATGCCCCTTAAGTGTTTGTTTTTTAATAATTTGTTTAGGGCTTTTTAGGGCATAGGGGTAGGGCTCCAAACACCCTCTCCCCCATCCCCACCCCCATCCCAACACACACACATTGTCATCTCATCGCTAAAAAAACCCCAGTACAACCAGAGACAATGCATGGTGGTTTTATCCATTTAGCAGAAAGCAGACACTCTTTCTCTCTTCCTTTTTGCATTATACCTACCACAAGCCCATAATCAAGTAAGCTTGCACAATCCCTACTGAGTCATATGGTGCGTGGAAGTGTGTCTGAACTGCAGACTACCTGCTCTCCTATACTCCATAAGCTGAGACACAGCCAGAGACTGACAGAGCTAGGCTCAGATCAAGTCTTAAAGGTAAAGATTAGTTTTGGAAACGCCCCCCTCTCAAAAATTGAAATGGAAGCTCTTATTACCAATCATGTGAAAGATGTTTCGACTAATACGTGATCATACAAATTTTGCTGAGAAACAGCCTACTAATTGATATATTTGGCAAAATATTATATCTATTAGGACCTGATAGATATAACGCACGTGTTGCGCACGTGTGCGTAGTCCCATACACATCTTTCTGTGTACAGTGCTTGTAACTTTAGAGGTGTTGTGGTCGAGTGGATACGTCGCCGGACTGTCGATCACAAGGTCCGCGGTTCGAGTCCCGCCGCCGCACTAATGTCCTTTGGCAAGATATTGATCTACATTTGCCACACTCCACCCAGGTGAAGTAAATGGGTACCCGGTAGGAATTTATTCCTTGAAATGCTAGAGCGCTATAATGGCAGCACAGCTAAAGCCGGGGTAATAATAATATCCAATATGTCATGCGCAGTTGAGTATATACATATAGAAACTGCGCATTATAAATTTACAATTATTATTATTATTATTATTATTACTAAGACTGGGCCAAATTTCTTCTCATTTTGATGATTCCAGAACCTTGCACTACACACCAAGTCTTATATGCTAGATGATCAACCTTTTCTGATCGATTCCACAGCGTTTCTTTCACAATGCAATTGCATGACCAGAACTGGTCTTTATCTTTAATGGTAGAGAGGGTTAGAGGTGTCGTGGTCGAGTGGATATCTCGCCGGACTGTCGATCATGCTGTCCACGGTTCGAGGTCCGCCGCGGCACTAATGTCCTTTGGCAAGGCATTGATCTACATTTGCCACACTCAACCCAGGTGATGCTAATGGGTACCTGGCAGGAATTGATTTCGTGAAATGCCAGAGCGCCATAACGGCAGCCGTGCTAAAGCCAGGGTAATAATCGGGAGCGCCAGGAGTGTCATGTCTGACAGACATGAGCGCTATATACATTGTAAGAACCCACTATTATTATTATTATTATTGTGCTGCCATGTTAAATTAGAGTCTGCATCTGTAGACTACTCATAATCCTATTGAATTTATATTAAATCTGCCTACGGTAATGGATGGCTTTCTCCCAAGTGCCATCCATTTGCATACAAAAAACTGCCACCGAATAATCCCTCTTTGTACAGGTATGATATGCCAACGTGCAAGTGACTGAAATATGACTATGCCAGTAGCAGATTTTTACTCTTATTTCATCTTTTATTTATCCATTATAGTCTATCTAGTCTGAATTGTATTTATCTATTAATTATTGCTATTCGTTTATTCTTTGTTACTCTATTTATCTATTCATTAATTTCTACATCAGCATATTGAAAGGTTGCAGCATTTCAATCAACAACATTTATAACTCTACCTTGAAATGGATGTAACCCCCTCACCCCCCCCCCCCCCCCAATTATGTACATTTTCTGTCAGAAAGGCTAGGCTATAACCCAATCTTTGGAATTAAATTTGATTTATTCCAAGTTTATAACATACACTCTAAAATACTACTGAGCAAGTAGGCTAGACATTTCTCTCACAAAATGCTTTCATCCCCCTCTTTCTCTCCCTCTCTCTCCTCCTCTTTCTCTCCCTCTCTCTCCTCCTCTTGCCGTCTCCTTTTTCTGTTCCTATACACATAGTCATCTCTCTCTCTCTCCCTTCCCCCTTTTCCCCCTCTCTCTTTCTTTCTCACTCTCTATCTCTTTCCCTCACTCTCTATCTCTTTCCCCCACCCTCTATTTCTCTCTCTCTTGAATGATATACATGAACCATATAGGGTAATACCTCTAATAGGTGGCATAACAAAATCTTTTTTGTTATTACCAGAAACAACTCGTAATTCTATGGCGAAGTTATATATTTTTAAAACAAAGGAATGATGCAGCAACATTTTAGTGAATGAAATATTAAAATGAACAACAAAAAAACCATCGCTGAGCTGTTCAAAAATAAAGAGGTTGAATAGCAGTAGAGTGTGCTCTGTAAACCTGCTCCAATTCTGAAAATAGTTATTTACTGCTATTTGCAATAAAACGGTCGATTGTTTCACAAAGCAATATTGAAGTCTAAATCTAGAATTGAATGAATCCAATATATATTGATTCCATAACTAAGGCTGAAATTGATTTCTTTTTTTAGGAAAAAGGCATTTTTGAAGTCGAAGGAATGAAGTGAACCGTTAGCGTTGTATGGCACACTGATTCTGTATGAAGCATCCAAGTTGAGCATCCATTGAAATAGTCATCTACTGTAATTAAAAACGATCCCCTTTCTCTTTGATTTTTTACCTTTGCAATAGCATCTGATAAAGGATTGTTATTATCATTAACTCTATGTTCACTTTGATTTATTCATAAAGCAATCAGATAAGTATGGAACATAATACATTTTGCCTAAGTAATGCTGTGACAGCTAGTCTATAGTTTCAGTCTGCAGCAAATGAAGAGCTAAATATTACAAGGTTTGTAAACTGTGCTTGTGAAATGCATATGATCATTAAATAATTTTTTCGGATATAGGTCCCTCGCAATGCTTAGAATGCGCCTTCATAGAAAGATGTGTCTTGGGAATATTTATGGTATGAGATGTTTTGAGTAGATGGCGTGTGTGTGGGATCAAGTTTCTCCATCATCTCATCAATTGATCCTGAACAGGTTTAAAGGGATATCTGTCTTCCCAACCTGAGTTAATGGCTCAATCCACCATTTAAAATTTTAATTGTATATTCCTAATTAAGGATACCTGATCCTCCAACCCTCTGACCCTGCATAGATCCCTCCTAATAAAAGATTTCCATCTAAATAAATTGATTTCATTTGAAACCTTGAACTCAATGCTAAGTGCTTTTCTGACTGTTAATTGAATGAAACATTTTGTGATGAAATTACGAGGGCAAGGTGAGACTATGATTGAAAATGAAGGTCGGAGCAATATACAAATGTCTAAGTGGAGTAGCTTAACCTAATAAAAAGTAGTTGCATGCCTATGCTGTGGGGGGGGGGGGGGGGGGGGGGCTCCACAAATGAAGCTCCCCCCCCCCCCCCCTTGAATGGGAAAAAATAGAATAAAGATAGGAGAGGGAAAGAAAGGGATAGGGTAAGGCAACATGAGAAGAAGGTGATAACCCCCCCCCCCCCCTCTCCCCCTTCTCTGACCAGGGGAGACAGCCCCCCTCCCCCTCAATGGCTGCACATAGCCATGCCACTGATAACAGGCATTGGACTTCTGGCTGTCACTTTATTACAAGATGAACATCTATCTTCTAAATTTGCCTTCAACATCCCTCAGCCAATGCCAAAATAAACCTACATTTGCCCTAAAATTTATCAGCATTAGACCTTTTTTCCATTTCCAAGTCAAAAATGAATTAGGTCACTGGGGGCATTATTGAGTTTGGCAGAGCTGCAATATCTAAACCTTGAACTGTGAGCGTTTCAAAAACATAAAGGGTGTGCGGGTGTCATCCGCTGATTAAAATCATATCTAATTGAGCTTTAGAAACAGAGGCCTTGAATTAGTGTCAATCTCAGTGGACAGAGAAGGTGTACAGCAAGGGCTGATCACTGAAGGTCATAAGGGTCCACCCCCTGCCCTTTGTGTCAGAGCTCTGCAGAGCTCTGCAGCATTGTATTTGGACCCCCCTTAAAACTTTGATTTGATTTATTTACCAGCAGGCTACAGCAATACAGTAATACATTTCATATAATGAAATTCACATACGAAGAGAAACTATTAATTTGTAAAAGGGGCCAGAGTGCTTGTTGTACATGTATCTTTATTATCTTTTATTTTTTAATTCATCAAAATCAATAAGGGTAACTACCCCCCCCCCCCCTAACAAAGGGGAAAATTCCCCTTTTCATCAAATTTGAACCCCTTTCATTAATATTATTATTTAATTTGTATTTGGCAAGAAAGAAAAATACTTAAAGAATCAGAAAACAGGCAATAGAGCAAGGATAAAGATTATACAACTGATAATAATATAGTCTATAATAAACAACCCTTACCTTGGGAATGCAGATGATAATGATGATATAGCAACAATAATATCAAATGAATTATACTGATCATTATTAATTATGTACCATCATCATCATTGTTATTATATTATCATCATTAGTATCATTATTTTTATTATTATTATTATCTTTATATAATTATCATTATCATCATCATCACAATAATCATCATCGTCTTCATCTTCATCTTCATCATCCACAGACAGCATTATATAGGCCTATTGCCAAAGTCTGACACCTCCTCATATTAAACATTACCACTCCAACTAGTGCAACCGCAAGCACTCTCAAACAATGTGTAGGCATATAGCGAGGAAGATTGGCTTATCATGGACACAAAAACAAAGCAAGCCAAACAAAAACAACAACACCGAAGTGACGTAATGACTGTCGGTAATGTGTTTGTCCCTGATCGAGTCAAGGGACCCAATTACGAACCACGAACCCGCCCTACGTTAGGGGCGAAGACATTGACGCCGTCCGCTGACGAAGAATGAAGACGCATGCAGGTGGGTAGGCCTACATTTATTTACAGTTACATAATAACGAGACACACAGAAATTACATTATACATACCTTAGATCTTAGACAAGAAAATGTTTCATGTCCACTAGCCATATTCGTCTATTTATATGAGGTCACTAGCTGGTCAGGCTTTCGATGTATTTAAAAATAACGGAGAATCAAAGTATAGATCAAGCCCGGGATTTCCAGACACACCTGTGCTGCTATCGCTATACTTTGCTGTAAGTGTGCTATACGGCTAGGTTGGCAGTATACATACGTTTCGTTTCTTGGGGAATCTTGGGGAGATTTTAAGAAAAGAAAAAAGAAAATCAATATTGAAGAGCGCTCATCTGTCTAGCGAGAGAGTAAAGTGAAAAGAGATGGCGCTATACTACATACTCCCAAATTCCCACATTGACTACTGTAAAACCCGTCACGAAAATGTCGAAAAGAATGAAAACACGAAAGAGCAATCGGGAGAACGAAAGGAAGAGGGGAGAGGATAAAATAATGAGATGGTAGGACCCCTCCCGCATCCTCGTCTAACTCTAAACAAGGCCGTTGTTAATTCACATTTTATTATCCGAGTAAGATCAGTGCCCACTCCCGACCCGTCCCCGATTTCATGGCCCTTCAATGAATGGACCAACATAATATTATAAACAAAAACTAGAGAAACATACTAAATAATGTTTTCTTGTCTTAGAAAGCTATTAAAACGGAGACTATCATTGCACCCCCCTCTCTCTCTCTCTCTCTCTCTCTCTCTCTCTCTCTCTCTCTCTCTCTCCCTCTCTTTCTCTCTCTCTCCCCCTCTCTCTCCCCCCTCTCTCTCTCTCTGTCTCTCTCACACTCTCACTTCCTCCATAATTTATATCATTAATTTGAATCATGTTCTATTGATATAAATCAATCAATATGAAGCTCGGATTTATTATTTGATTCGATATGCCTATAAATAACACAACAAGGTTTATTACCGTTTTATTAGTTCATCACTGACGAGGCATCCTGATTTGTGCATGGTGTTGAAAATGACTCAGTCTGCTAATTCAAGTGAATCAATATCAAAATTACTGTGAAGCAAAACATTGCTGTTCGTTGACTTTAAAGGTACTATGTCCCATTTGCAGACCCCCAAAATGAAAAGGTTAAATTCCAAGGGCATTTGAAAGATAATACTAATTTAGAACTCCCCTTAAAAAAAAAAAAAGGGGGGGGGGGGCTTGAAATGTCTTTAAATGAGAAAATAACGACTATTAGTTGTCGAATCGACTAAGGAGCTATAGAGCCAATAAGTAATAGTCTTGATTTTTTTCAGACCATTGTACCGCATGGTTGTACGAAGTGGGTTATTGATGTAGATATATGCCATGTATCCTGTACAGCTCATGTTATGTAAGAAAAAAGCCAGTTAGTCACTCAATAGTGTCTGACAGTGAAGTCTAGCAAGTAAACAGGTTTCCTTGCATAATTTGAATATTAGGACACTGCTAACGTTTAAATTTCACAGATAGGACATGCATGAAAATTCCTGCAAATATCTACATAATTTGAAGTTGGCTGCAAAAGGGACATAGTAACTTTAATATGACCATTGTGTTTTTTAATATTTTTTTATTTGCTTTCTTCTTTTTCTTTTGTTTCTTTTGTTTTTGTTTCTTTGTTTGTATTTTTAGTTTTTAAACATTAATTTGCTCCCCCCCCCCCTAGTACCCTCCACCCGCCCCCTAATTCATTCTTTCTGAATATCCTGCATTCGCCTTTATAATACCTAATCTAAGTCACTCATGAATATTCATTATGCTATATTTATATTGTTTAGTACCTGAATCAATATGATATCATAACGGACTATTCGTATCCGTATCCGTTTTCTTTTCTCGTCGCTAGCCGATCGATGTCCAAACTATTGATCACGTCTCCAGACGCTATATATAGCAAAATGTTCCATCAATGTGTGCTTAAGCGGAAATACCAGACAGACGGCACGCACCGAGCCTTTTTAAAGGCTTAGTATTATTACATGTATTTGTATTTCTGTTGCATGTGGTTTGTTTGTTTGTTTGTTTGTTTTTTGTTTTTTGTCTGTATGTTTGTTTGTTTTTCATTGTGTCCCTCAGAAATTTAGATGTTGAGTCTGAGAGGAATCATCTTAAGCATCAAGAACAAAATGTGTTAACCAATGTTCAATATATTGTTTAGAAAGCAAGGTTTTCATAAAACATAAATTCAAAATGTTGAATATATATTATTTAGCATAAATTTAATGAAATTGAAATCAGGTTTACGAATATCCACTAATTGATATAATACAGATGTTCCAATAAGCGTAACAATAATGATATATGCTTAGATTGCATTGATTTAATTTCAATTTATATCTATCAAATTTAGTTTTCCAGAAATATTTCATTTATGGCGTGGCTAAGTCTGCCTGTACTGATGTTGTTTTCATTTCAATTACTGTTTTTTAATTATAATTATATATAGGGGGCAGATTTTATCACTGCCTACTGTTGCTCATTAGAGCTGGTTGTTCGTAACTTTCTTTAAGATTTAAGTAAACAGTAGTGTACATTTCTTGTGTGTCGTAGTTTGTCCTAAAATGTATTATAAAAAAGAGCTCTGAATTACCCCCCTTATCACCCACTGAACACTACACTATACGTATAGTGCCAAAGAGATTCAATTATACAGTACAGTAATGTTATTTTTTTTTTTAAAAGCTTTTTTGCCTTTATTCAGATCTTCATAATTATACAAAATGATGAATAGGAACACAACTGTTCTTACAGTATAAACATACATGTAGTACATTGTCTCATACATTATAAACACAGACATATTTAAAAAATATTTTCCATAAGTATCCAAACTAATATAGTACACATTCAAACAAGTGTACAGAATGTGCCCCAATTCCTTTAAAAAAAGGAGAAGGTGACGGTAATACTTGAATACAACATTATAAAAAGGAACAATTTTTACAACATAATATGCAAATTAATTAGTTCAATATAAATTAAGCAATCTGAACAAAGATTTTCTTTTATAAACAAAAAGTATAAGGTGAAGGTGCTGCTTCATAACCCATGACAAAATATGTTATATTTACATATACTAATACGGTGCATTTTTCATGCTAACTATATAAGGGTCTTGTATCAGTGGAGGTCTGTAACTATACCGTTATTTAAAAAATATATAAATATGAAATATAAAAAAACAAACAAACACGATAGCAGATAAATGTTCGGATCGATGGGAAAGTGAGTGAGTGAACAGGAAACAGGAATTACAATATATATACAATCAGTTCCCCTGTCTTAAGGGGTAAAATTTTCCCATTTTTGATAATGTATTGGCAGTTTGTCCTTTAATTTTGCTTTTTCATGTTCAACTTTTTTTGAGTTCTCTACAGCCTTACATATTTCTTTACTAGTTGGGAACTTTCCATTTTTACGATTACTGTAAATCATATATTTGACCATAATCAATACATGATTTAACAATATATTATCTTTCATATTTTTTCTGAAACCAAGCAACACATCAATCCATTGCATATTAAGAAACTGAAACATCTTTAAACTGTTTCCCATCTCATTCCATATTCTGGTCCCTTCAGAACATTCAAAGAAGATATGACGATAGGTTTCTACTTCTTTTCTACAAAAGGAACATAAATTTGACCGTATTAAACCAAAAAGATACAATTTATCATTACAAAATATGATGTTATGTAAAAGTTTATACTGAAATTCCCTTAACTTCCCATCTAGAGTGGAAAATCTGGGGATTGAGAAACATGTTGTAGTTTCCGACTTATCTAGATTTAAAGCTATTACCTCTGGATGTTTAAAAGCAAATGCATCTTGTATTATAGCAATACAAATGTTATAGAGCATTTTGGAAGAGACAGACTCAAAAGAATATACTGTTTTGTTAATGATAAAGTTAATGTTGGAAAGATCAACAGTGTCATTTAGAGTATCATCTCTCCCTCTGCAAATCCTCTTAATCTTCCAGGCAGCTGGCAATTTGGTGTATAGATCATTAAGCAAAAACAGATCGTCTACATTAAGACCTTTCCTTATGAAATAGTCCCCTGATCTCATATCACCTTCTGCGTCGGTGAAATGTTTAACTTGAAAAATGTTCACATGAAATAATTTTGCATTAAAAGGAATTATCCTACCTTCAATAAAAGTATTGTTAAAGATAATTTGATTTTCATTATGTGTTTCTTTTACAATATATTCCTTCTCCTTTAGATAATTCCAGATGTTCAAAAAATCCAAGTATAGATTGGGTGCCTTAATATTGATTGTTTTGGGATTATAATTGCAAAAAAATATTAACTTTCCTCCTACCGTTCTGAATATATATTCGAAAAATTGTTTCCATTTCATGTCATTATTGCCACCAAGCAGTTTCTTAATCCACACTACACGCTGTGCATAGATCATGTACTTGAAATTCAACATTTTCAAACCCCCTTTATCATAATTCAAATATAAAATATTCCTTTTTATCTTATCATGTCCATTCCATATAAAATTGAAACATATCTTTTCAACTTCTTTGAAAACACTTGGTGGTACCGACATTATAGAAGACACATATAGTAATTTAGAGATTGCAAAAACTTTAACCAATTGAATTTTCCCAAAAAGTGTTAAATCCCGTTGCTTCCACCACCCTAACAATCTTTTTATTTTGCTCAGTATTTCCTTATAATTCATTTCTTCTTTAACATTAATATCCAAAGAGAAATATATTCCAAGAACTTTTACCAGAGAAACCATCTTACCCAATGTTATACCGGTCAAATTTTCATTACTGTGACTAGAAGAACCAAGCTTCATAATTTGTGTTTTGTCCCTATTAATTTTTAATCCAGATACGTGAGAGAAGGAATCTAATATTTTTTCTAAGATTTTCATATCTTCTGTGTCTTTCAAAAAAATTGAACAGTCGTCCGCATACATTACTATCTTCGTCTGTATATTGCCTATCAAAATACCTTTTAATTTTTGTTCATTGCGAATAACCACTGCTAATGTTTCTATGATTAACAAGAATAAATATGGACTTAAGGGATCTCCTTGTCTTACTCCCCTGCCTATTTCAAAATAGCCTGTGGAAAAGCCCCCATTCATGACACAACTAACTACATTTTTATACAATACTTCTATCCATCTACAAAAATATGGGCCGAAACCATATTTTTTCAGTAAGAAATTCATATATGAGTGTGAGACAGTGTCAAAAGCTTTCTCGAAATCAACTGTTACTAGAAAACCCTGTACCTTGTATACCTGTGTGTAAAATATGACATCGTCAATAATTCTCACCGCTTCTCCTATATTCCTACCAGGCAAAAAACCAACTTGATCTACATGTATCACCTCTTCCAATACATTCTTTATTTTTTCCGCCAACAGTTTAGACAAAAGTTTATAATCCACATTAAGGAGGGTAATTGGTCTGTAATTGCGAATATATAAAGGGTTTTTACCTTCTTTTTTTATTACCGTTATTACACCCTGTTTCTGTGTGGTGGACAATTCACCCTTCTCAAAGGAGGCATTGAAGGAGTCCAAAACAAGGTTCCCTATATCAGGCCAAAAAATGCGATAAAATTCCACTGACAAACCGTCATTCCCAGGCGATTTGTTTAAAGACATTTTATATAACATTGAAGTACATTCCCCAAATGTAATTTTCTCATCACCGTGACACGACTTCTTACTAGCTTCACTTATATTTAAGTGAGACATGTTAAAAAAGAGATCATCTGTCCTATCCATCTTTTCATTTTCTGAATATAGGTTATGATAAAAATGTTTAATTTCTTTTAAAATTTGTTTTGGATCAGATGTTTCTTCATTCCTACCATCTAATTGTAATTTGTCTATAAATGTTTTTTTCTGATTGGATGCCAACAGTTGTTTAAAATAATTTTCATTGATTTCACTTTCTTCAAACCATTTTGCACGCGATCTAACTTTTAACCCGACTACTTTCTGATCATATAACACTTTGAGTTCCTTTCTCTTTGACTTCAAATTTTGTAAGGTATCATTATCTGGAGAAATAATCAATGAAAGTTCAAGCTTCTGAATATCTCCCTGTAATTTGCGTAGGTTTTCCTTCGTTTCTTGTGCCCTACCTTTGGAATATTTCTTTGTTTTTTCATGAACTTTCATTTTAACGAAATCCCACAGGACTCTGGCGTCTGTAATATCTTTCTTCCCCTGATCTACGACAGATTTAATTTCTGCTCTCATATATTGAACATATTCTACATCTAAACACAGACTATTATTGAACTTCCAGTAAGATGGACCTATTTTTTGAAAACCTTTATCACCCAAAGGCAAACCTAGATGGATGGCAGAGTGATCAGGAGCTATGGAGGGTATAATATTACACTCGGCAATTTGTTTCTCCAGTTCGTTTAAAACTATCCAATAGTCTCACATACTTTGAATTAAAGGGTTATTTTGTCTGTAAGTAAATTGAATTGTATCTAGGTTTCTTTTCCTCCATATATCCAGCATATCAAACCTTCCAAGGAAATCCTCGAATTCTAAATTAAACTTGTGACCTCTAATACTCCCTTTACTTGAAATATCCAATTCAAAATTCCGAATCATATTAAAGTCGCCACCAATTA
Organism: Strongylocentrotus droebachiensis; assembly: GCA_035222895.1. Lineage (NCBI taxonomy): Eukaryota > Metazoa > Echinodermata > Echinoidea > Camarodonta > Strongylocentrotidae > Strongylocentrotus > Strongylocentrotus droebachiensis. Next base: position 87,445 of record JAVYIG010000851.1, on the reverse strand, counting down.
TCATAAGGGATTTGTTTAAATTGAATTTATTTAAGCGAACAATTAAATGATTTAAGAAATCTATTTGTTCCTGCTTTTTTTCTCGAACTGGAAAATAAACATTACAAATAATGTATCTTATGTTTTGTACCTCAATTTCTAAAATAATGTACCTCCCGTCTGAATCACACTCACTTCTCAATACCTTCAACTTCAGTTTTTGTGAAATCAGAATACAAACTCCTCGACTGTGGTTGGTCCCGTGACTAAAAAAACACTCCCCACTCCATTCCCTCTCCCATCGATCCTCAACATCGTTTGTACTAAAAGTTTCCTGAAAAAAAATTATATCTCCTCTCTGTCTACTCCACTTTACTATAGCGTTCCTTTTGGTAACGTCTCTAAGACCCTTAACATTCAAAGAAACAAAATTCAACAGATCGTTCTTCCTATCCATCATGCATTATTACATTTCCTAATATACGTGTATATACGATCAATACCTCATTTATCCTTAGATCATTAAATTGAACATTAAATATCGACAAGTGTTCCAATGATAGCATTTTTGCACCTTTCACCTTAACATAAAAAGACACAACACTAATACAAAGACAAAACATCACAACACACACACACAAACAAAAACTAACCAAAAACACACAAAGACACGGACGCATCATAGCGCACCGAAAGGAACCGAGGGCCCGCCGCAAGAAGCTAAACACCCTTTTCCGGACCATTTTAAGTAACTTTTTGTTAACTTGCTGTACTCCATCCCCTTACTCTATAAAGTCCATACCACTAACCTCTTCTAACATATTCTCTCTATATATTTAGGTTCTAAAAAATTAATTTCAATGGGTAGCTTATAAGTATCCAGAAACAAAACAAGTCGTATGGACAATAACAGCTTTCTTTTGAAAAAAGGGAAAAAAAGAAAAGAAAAAAGAAAAGAAAAAAAAGAAAAGAAAAAGAGGACGACTGCTAATAAAAGTCTTCTTCTAAAATATGGAGACCTTTACCATAACAATTACTTTTTTAAAATAATTTCACAGTCATACAATTCGCTATAGTACAACTTTTTAAAGTAGTTTACGTAGAAATTGTAAATTAACAATAACACGAATATCAATTAAGAGCGCAATGAACCATATTCCAGACAATATCATATGAGAAAGTTTGGACACCATTTATTTCTTTATGACCACGTTTTGATCCATTTCATTCAGTAGTATGAAAATATATCATTAGATTGACCTAAATACATACTCTATTTCCTCTAAATAAACATTATAACAAGTGGTCATAAAATTAGGTATGAAATGAAATCTTTCCCAACTGTCTCATTTCCAAACTGATTCATTTCACCTGTCTCTTTTCATCTTAAGCAACGAGAGTCGTAATATATTCAATGTAAACGGTTTTCAAAAACATTTCATATACTGTACAATTTATGTACTTTTACATGAGGTTAAAATCAATGAGTTTACATCTTGAAATAAATGAACTCATAATGTATATTAATACCAGAGAGTGTTCAAGCATTATTGACATAATCTCTAAAAAGTTCACTTGTATATTTTTCAAGTGGCATCAGTTCGTACATAACTATCCCCAAAAGAGAGCGAGAAAAATAAAGAAAGAAGGAAAAAAAAAAACTCCTAGTACAGTTCAGCCCAAACTTCCAACACAATCTTGACGACCTAAATTCATCACCACAGTCCTTATCGGTATCTTGGCAGGCATACCATAATAACTTGAAACGTTGGAAAAGCACAGTGGGTCATTCATTGATTTCCCTTCGTTATTGAACTGTGCGGTATAAAATTATAAATCTCAAAGAGCTCGTTTACAGCTCATTTTGGCAAAGGCGGCATCAGTTTATGTCCGTTTATATACGCGTTTCATCCAATCACAGCATAGTCTGCAAGCACAAACCCTGGTCAGTCGTAAAAGTGAGTCTGCACTATAAGACTACCATAGGCCATGTACTGAAGCTGCTCCTGACGTAGCTGGGCTAGACTTCTCTCAAGGCACAATGATTTGTTGATAAAGTGTCAAATTAGGGTCTGTGCCTGCAGACTAATCACAGCACGCCATGGCGAATTAAAGTTGCCCTTTTCCCTGCATTCCAACTGCAAACTTGTACCGATCAGCTTGATGCGCGTAGATTTGTTTTCATTTTTCCTCATTTGATACGCTTGTTGCTCCAACATGAATCTCTTTCTTTTGAGAGGTGCAGGTAGGTCCGTTACGAAACGGGTAGCAGGTCTGGCAGCAGCTTGACCTTCAAGGGTCACTGGACGCATTCTTGCTCTTTGTTGATATGCATTCAAAACCGAATCTCTGTCCATCATAGCTAGAAACCGCACAATGATTGGGTCATGCCCAGTTTGACCACGCCCGGCGTTCCGCTCATTCCCCTGCGTTACTATGCGACGTGGCAGTCGATGGGCATTTGCAAAGAAGATTTTCTCAACCTCCTCCTTTGAGAATCCCAATTCTTCAATAACGTTTCTCACCACTTGAACTACCTTCTCATCCTTCTTTTTCTCAACTCCGTATATCAGCAAGTTCATTTTGCGATCATGCAGCTCAAGAGCCATTAACTTTTGTGTCAGATCCATTTCCAAATTCTCATTCTTTTTCTGCATTTTAGGCAGAGCATCATTTTCAATATTGGTAAGCCTGGCTGAGGAATCAGCTACTGCTGCCTGCAAATCAGTCATGTTAGCGCGTATTTCAGCTATTTCCTTGTGGATTGATGTTACATTTGCATTCAGTAAGTCGAGCTTGTCAATAATTTTGTCGGTGATTTTGACAAATTCAGAGTGACTCACCATGTCTGTCGCTGGGGGCGCCATATTGTCTTTCTCCGCAGCACTGGGCTGCGTGTAGTCAGTGGGCTCGCGGGGAGACGTAGACCGAAGAAAGGCTCCTTCCGCGACCGTCTCACCGGGAGGTTCACCCGACGTAGCGCCGGTTAAACTTGAAGCCTTCGTAGTTGCTGAAACAGTTTGGGTTAATCCACCTCTAGTTTTCCTGTCACGTAATAGATATGGTCCCTTGTTCGCCTTACTCCTTTCCTGTCTCTTGCTCATAATAATGTTATAGGATGGAGCACGATATTTATACCTCTGATCCGGAAAAAAGGGGGCAAATTAGCAGACTCTAACTCCGGAACCTCTCGTCCTCTCCATGCGTGAGAATGTTAGCTCTCCGAATTATCGGGTATAGCGCCATCTACGGCAAGACAAAATCGAAACAGCAACAACAAAAATAGAAGACAAAAAATAATAAGCAAAACGAGCTAAGCTGTCATACTGCGGGGGCTACTATTTTAAATTCAGAGTCAACTACAATAGAAAGAATTATTCTAGAAAGAAAAATAAATTTAAAGAATTAAAAATGCAAACCCAAGGCTTTATAATTCGTACGTGGAATAATAATTATATAGTGCTATAGGAAATCATTATCCTTTATAAATTTCCTTAAATTTCCCTTCCGTAAAGCTCATAAAATAATACCGAGAATCGTTTTTATGCGTTACATAATCTATATTGACGACAAATAGTGGGCATTCATTCTAAGAAACATTTCCCGTCCTAAACTGCTTGATCCACGGAAGTTTATCAGTAAACACACCACAAGTTAAGAGTTACGATAATGATGCCGTAATTAAATCCAACTCTGTCTGGTTCTTCCGGAGATCATAAGCTCATTCTATGAAGTATTGATGAGCGGAAAGAGTTCACCACAAGTTTAATTATCAATAAAATGTTGGAAGATATAATATTTTCTTGCAAGATGAACGATTAAACGAGCAACCGTCCTAATCTCTTTAGATAAGCATTCCCTGAGGGCTGAGGCATGGGATGTCCTTCCCCTTCTGATGTTTTCCTTACTTTTTCTCGTCTAGATTCTTCTTTCTCTTCCTCTTAGTCTTAATCCTATTTTCCCCCTTTCTACTTCCGATGAGACAATAGGAGAGTATAAGATAAGAGAGAGAGAGAGAGAGAGAGAAGGGTACATATGACATTTGAACAGAGTCTTAGTAGAAACATTTATTCATAGAAAACAGAGAGGAAGGATGAATGGATAAAAAGAAATCTTGTACCAATTAAAATGACCTTCTTCCTCCAGACGTTATTGAGCTGATGATTTATTTTTAAACTATGTTATTGTGTCGTAGATTCAGAATTCCAGGAAGTCGACATAATTATGGGTTTAAAACAAACGCATTGAGAGCATGGTGGAATTTTACAGATATACTTGAAGTGTGTGTTGTACTGGAGTAGTTGAGTTAGCTACCAGGAGGCAGAGGCACATCGAGTGGTGAAGCATGAAAAAAGAAAGAAAAACAGAGAAAGGGAAAGGGAAAGGGAAAAAGGGGGGGGGGGGGCGACAAAAGAAAACGCCCGAATCACCTCCCGTATACCCTCATTGTAATCAGCATGATAAATAACCTTGTTAATATTCATTTCATTTACGTGCCCCCCCAAAAAAAAATCTGAAAAAAAAAAAATTGTTCCAGTGCCCGCCCCAATGGTTGAACTTACGCTACGCCTTAATTGGGGTTGATCCGGATTTTTCTTTCGATAGATAGATAGGGACATAAAATTATGGTCAAGTTTGTTGTAGGTTCCAGGGTTAAAGTTAGGAATTGACAAGGTGTATAGTACAAGAACTATAACAAGGAGAATGTATAGAGCACTGAAAATATTTTCAGTGGAGGATTTAAGGGGCCTGAACCGGTTTGCACCTCTTTTAAAACGCAACCTTTAATGAACTATACACACAAATATGCCCCCTCCCCCATTCTATTCTTTCGGGCCCCCTCCAAAAAGCGCCCGAAAAAAAAGCCTCCATTTCGCTTGTCCGGTAATTTTCGAGAGATTTTGCACCCCGCCCCCACTCCCTGTTTTTTAAACATTATATGGAAATTACTTCGTATCAACATCATCATCAAGATAATCATGAAAAGACACAAACCGACCAAATTAAAAAAAGAAAGAAGGAAATACAGATTTTTTTATGTTAAGGAATTAAAAAATATTCAAGCCAGACCTGGATGTTTCCTAGAATTGATAAAGCACGGCCCTATTATAACCTTTCATTAATTACACACACAAATATGCCCCCACCCCCCCCCCCCATTCTATTTTTGTGCTCACTCCAAAAAGCGCCCGAAAAAAATGACACCTCCTTTTCGCTTGTCCGTTAATTTTCGAGAGATTTTGCACCCCGCCCCTACCCCCTGGTAATACTTTATAAACATTATATGAAAATTACTTCGTATCAAAATCATCATTAAGATAATTATGAAAAGAAACAAACCGACCAAATTAAAAAAAGAAAGAAGGAAATACAGATTTTTTTTTTATTTAAGGAATTAAAAAATACTCAAGCCAGACCTGGATGTTTCCTAGAATTAATATAAACCACGGTCCTATCAAAACTGAAACGACGCTGAAGTGCTAACAATAGGGATTTTTAGATTTGCGTGGACTGATACGTGTGACGTCCATTCAAGGCAGTGCATTAAAAGGACGTCGACAGTAGCAATCCCCAGTGTCTTCGTGCGAATCTAAAAGTCCCTAATGATAAAAGATTACCTAGGTTGGGTCCAGCCATTGTGGCGACTCTACAGTATAGGTTGAGGAGATATATTGGGGGCTGGGTGCGAGGGTGCGAACCATGGAACGGTCGTGTCATCTTAATTGTTCACCTCTTTCTCTCGCTTTTGTGTAGAAGGGGAGGGGGAGGGGGGCATTCGATGTGGAAGTAGGCATGTCCCCCCCCCCCCCCCCAAAAAAAAAAAAAGATACTGCGATATGCGTCACACCTCCTGTAGTGATTCCATTTGTAAATTAAATGCTACTGACAAAATGATATTAGAACAAGAACAACAACAACGAACAATTTAAAAAATAACAAAAAATGACATTAATAACAACGAAAAATTAAAGAGTAGAAAAAGACAACAACAACAACAACGAACTATTAAAACGATTTCAAAAAATGATAGAGATACCTCTTAATCATAATTGTAAGGTTTGCGAGTGTAGACTAAACCGAAAGCATGATGGAGTTTTCCATTCTTAGAACTCATCAATAATATCATGAGATGACCCCGAATTTTATCAAAAGTGCGTGTATCTCGAGTCTAAGGTTCTGCGGGTGATTATTGCAATTATTCTAATAAGCGGCAAATAGTTTTGCGAACAGAATCAATAATAACTGACTGAACAAAATATTCACTACTACAGTACAGACTTTTAGTTAATAATAAATTAAGCATTTTAAGTGAAACAGACATTCTTAAAATGTCTCAAGCAAGATTGACCAAACTGGTGTTTGTTGAGTTCAATATAATGAAAAGACTAGTGTGGGTTTTTTGTACACAAGGTTATCTATTAATTATTGTCCTTCGTTTTCTACGTCCACTTTTCAAAGAAAGAATCAAATATGGTGATAATTATTAATTTTTCGAAGAAAAATTTCACTGATATTTTTCGTGTTTTTTAATAAGCTTTGTCCACAATATCTCGATTAACATATTCCTCAAATTGACATTGGAAAATGGTATTATAATACATGGTTTTTACCACTCTTCCGTCTTTTATCATGTTTGTGTTAACAAAATGGTTAATTTGATTTAATTTTATTAATATTTTTTGTCAGCGGTTGTGGCTGCTCCTCACAAATTGGCATGTTTTCCACTTCCCCCTGATATTAATTTCATAGTTTCCTGTTTGTTTTATAATATATGGGTTAATCTTTTAATCCAAATCCGCCCTTATTGACAGTCACCACAGGATGGGCGTGGCTTGGCACATCATCTTTTATTTCAATTCTTTCTTCAGAAAGGTATACCAAACAAACACCATTTCAATCTCCTAAAACCTCATTTGGCCTTGTGAGATTATCACGATTGGTCGGGAAATAATGATTTTTATTTATTTTAAGAAAGATTTTATGAAGAAAGAGGAAAAGTAATTATTCTAAGATCCAACTGTATCTATACTTCACACAAAGTCCGTCGTTTATTCATTTGCACATAGGCATAATTATGATGTTCGCAAGGGGGCTGATGCGTTTGCCCGAATAGCACATTTTCGACTTTTAAATTTTGCGAGTGAGCAAATGATTCAACACTCATTATTAATTACAATGTACCTTTAATCATTAGAATATGTCAACCGAAATAATGATAATAACGAAAAAAAGACCAAGTCACTGCCCAATACGTTGTTGGGAGGGGGCTCCAGCACATGCCTCCCCTTGTGTCTGTTGTCTGCAGACCACCTTTTGCTTTCTGTTTGAAATTAACGAATCATTTACCAGATTTTAGTAGAGATCTTTAATCGATGGGGGGGGGGGGGGCATATCCTATCCGTGCCCCCTTCGAAGCCATTTCCAAATGACAAGCCACAATTAGGAAGAGGGAGGGAGGGGGCAAGTGCCCCCGTAAACATCCCTATAGCTAGCCATTGCTCCGACCTGTTCGTTTCGAGAGAAAACAACAATCATATATTGTGACTTTAAAAGAATAAATTTAAACGAATGTGATATTGCTGCAGAATACACTGTTGACATAATCATATTCATGCTCTCATCCACGCATGCGCCTTTACACGCCCTCAGTTTGTCATTAATGTATGTGAATAATGTGGAGGACGACTACCCCGGTACTTTTCCATTGCATCCAAAACATGTTCAATACATCGCCCTATACCCAATTCATCTCTTCGATTCTCTTTCGGTTTTCATTCTTTTTATCTAATTCCCATTTCCTTGCTCACTGGGTCATTATCACTCTCCCTCTTTTGATAATACTTTCAGTACCTTTCAATCATTCGATCCAGAACCCACTCTTTCTCTTTCTCTCTCTCTCTCTCTCTCTCTCTCTCTCTCTCTCTCTCTCTCCCCTCTCTCTCTCTCTCTCTCTCTCTCTCTCCCCTCTCTCCCTTCCTCTCTCCCACCCTCCCTCAGTTTCTCCCCGTCTCTCTGCATTCTACACAAAAAGTGCTTTGAACTACTATCCAGTAGTACCAGTTGGTTTCCCCATCTCATTCATACCACAAACGAATGGCATATAAGACACATAAATACCAGCTTAATGTTTCCGCTTTCGCATTCGGTAGACTCTCAAATCATCATCAATAAATTCCTGCATCCGTCTTTCAGCATCAACAATGACTACATTATAATATGCTGCTTTATCTTGTGTAGGTTGTAGGTAGTTTTAGGGGATGGGATACTGGTGTCTTTCATGTTGCATTGGCTCAGATGTTCAGGCCTAAATATAATGAAAAATGCTTAAGTTGTATTTATTATTTTGAATGCATTTTTTATTTACATACTACAAGATACCGGGCAACAAAAAGTGACGGAATACAACTTATCGAGATTAGTTCATATTATCCCCCCTCCCCCTTTAAATTACCATTCCTCGTGAAATTTGTCGAATCATTCAAAGATAAATTGGAATCACTAGTTCTATCCGAATTTAACGATCGCGAAATAATACACAAAAAGAGGAGGGGGTGGGAGCCGGCTGAGGTTGAGTGAGGGGGGGGGGGCAAGGTTAAATTTTACGGTACGGGCAAGGACTGTGCTACTTTCAGAGAAAGAGAGAAACCATACACTTTGGGACTAATTGACCTTCATGAAATATTCACGTTTCCGGACTATGATGAGGGTAATTATGGAGATAGACAGCGCACTTCATAAATGGATTAATACTGGGTGTGAATAATGAGTAGCATATAACGCGTCGAATTTGTGTATCCACTCACGATTTGGCGCTTCCGTTAAATAACTAGCTGTGAAATATGACGTTTTGCGCCATCTACGTCAGAGGCAAACGAGTGATAAAGAACATTGTATTCTTTTGGTGTGGAATGGGAGGGGGATGGGGGTGGGGGGGGGGGGGGGGGGGGAGGGGGTAGAGGAAGGGAAAGGGGAGGGGGATGACTGTAAAGAAGTCATGAATTCGTCATCATCATACTAATTCTTTATATGCAGCATGCATAATGTACAATACCTTCACTTTCAGATCACGGTTTAGACCATAATATTTATGATTCATAAACGTCATGAAAATTATCAAAGTTGTACGTTGAACCTTGTTTAATCAATGCTACTTTTAAAGTTAAGTTTGTGATTTTCAAAAAACAGGTCGGCCTACAAAATTAAACACTGTGGCTCCCAATCAAGTAGTACACAATGCGTACTTAAAGGTTTGTTCACAGCATCAACTAAGTTTATTAAAATTGTATTTATTGAGAAACCATCCTACATTGAAGCACAGTAGTTAAATCATGAATTAACACCCACTACTTTTTTTGGGGGCGACAAATATGAATTAGAGCGTGTTTATGCTTCACTTTTTCTGGCCAGAATCAGGCATCTGTTACGCGTTTAGTTTAAAACACGGTTGCGTCCATGCTCACTTTTGTAAACAAAGATGCGTTTACAATTTGTAAACGCGTTTAAATGGGGTCAACGCACTGACCTCTAGTGGGTCTACGTAGCATGCACAGTGAAGGTTTGCGAATCCAGCTGGAAGACCAATTAAGGCCACCCAAGGAGAATTGCCTGGAGGAGCCAGAGAAGTGAGCATAAACAGTACACCGTGGAACTGCGATTACGATGAGCGTTTACGATGAGCGTTACAAATCGCTCATTCTGCCTTCAAAATTTAAGCTTAAACGCACCCTTAGACTACATGGTAAAATATGAAGAGAGAGAGAGAGAGAGAGAGAGAGAGATAGGGGATGGAGAGAAAGTGATGTGAGGGGGGAGGGGTGGGGGGGGGGGGGGGGGTGAGAAATTGAAGCATGTGAGAGTCGGAAGCTGCTTTATTCGTAATTAATGAATTTCTTCCTAGCTCACTATGCACCTGGATTGAACTTACGAGAGTGGAAAGGGAAGATTGATACGTCATCACAATCATCAACAAATAACCGACCAAAATTGACAATTTGTTAAAAACCTTTAGAATACTTTATTTCAAAGCCTGTATTAATTTTTTTATTGCGATGTCGCATTTTCGAAAAGGTTATGCGTTTCATGCGCTTAGTAAAAATATCTACTTTGGTTACATAGTAATTCCTTTTAGTTTTTGCAGTCAATTTGAACTGATTTCTGATGTTTTGAACTTTGGGAGAAGAATGATTAATGACTCTTTTTTGATTTTTTCGTCCAACAATCCATGCCGTAGATAACGTGCAAGCAACTCGCCTAGCCACTGTCTGGAAGGACGCATTTCTATGCACACAAGCGGGTTGTATCTACGTCATCTGACGTCACAGGTGCCTCGAAAACCGTTCTCATCTGACTCCGAGAATAACACGGTTGCTATGGGAACGCTCGAAGGATGAAGATGGGAGAGTATTTGGAGATGTAATCTAGCCCACTGCCTTTCGTCTTGTTGAGCTAGGTGAGAAGATTGCAGACAGAGGTTTGAAGAATAAAAGAAAACAAAGTTGTCACGCTATATCGCTTTGCCGTTATCCAAATCAGACAATGGCTGAGTTTGATTCTTGAGCTTAATCGATGGATTATCTCTGTACCTCTAAATCCCAGACTGAATTTCAAACCCTTCCGGAACAGTTACAGAGCGAACTGTCTCTTTCAGTACATACCAGGGCTTTAAATTTCATCAGTCATTAAATCAGGATTCGTTAATTCAAGAATGATTGAGTGGATGAGACCTTAATAGTTAATTATGTCACTTTAGATCTATTAATCAGTCACCTCTTCCATTCTTTTCTATCTTTTACTCTAAATCCCTTCCAAGTCAGTTGTAATACATATTTTCACTAGGTTCGTAAAATGAGGTGTAGTCTCGTTGTTTTTATTTCTCTTGAACCTGTGACGATGTGCTGGAACTTTGCCAAATTGCATCCGAACAACAACTCGTCTCTTTCTTTCTCTCGTTCACTCTCTTGTTTTCCATTCGATTGTTATATCTAGTAACCCGTATCTGATAGACAGGTTAATGTCTGTCACTACCATTTCCCTTAAAGTCTTCTTTTGTGATTGTTTTTTTTAAAACAGCATTCGCCTCCTTAAAAAAAATCTCTTTGATGCCTATAATACATCGCCTATCCCTCATGCCCCTCTCTCTCTTCCTCTCTCTCTCTCTTTCTCTCTCTCTCTCTCTCTCTCCCCTCTCTCTCTCTCTCTCTCGCTCTCTCTCTCTCCATCTCTCTCTATTATTTTCTATCTATACCTATCTCTCTCTTGCTCTCTCCCTTCCCTCTCTCTTTCTCTCTCAGGCCTCCTATAGCTATCTCTATCTCTTATTATTTACCTATCAACCTCTCTCTAATCTCTTCGTGCTATTTTTTTTTTATTTGTGCTAGTTTTTTTTAAATCTGCAGCGTATGCAGTATCGTTATTCCCAACAATTTAAGAATTTACTTCAAATTATTTCCCACCTTCTGTATACCGCAGTCCGGGCCCCAGGGTCTCTTTTGTAAGTTTTGTTCCAATCGATCAATCTATGAAATCGGGGCAATCCAACAAGCTTCCAAAAATACATCAATCCTGTTTGGCAAAATACCAAACAGGATGGGCTTTAAGGGCTTTCTACTATAGGGACGGATTAAAAATAGCGCATTTGTGTTCATTTTCAGTAAACACTAAAAAAGTGCATCTACTTATGAGAAGAAAAAAAAAAAAACAGAAATAACAGCAGCAACACACAAGACAGTATGGCGAGTTCGTATATTAGATGGGGACCCTACTGAAGTTAGTTAACCATTTTGACCATCTAAAAGACTCTAATTTTCTGCATGTTTCGCGGAAAGTCCTATAACTCCGTTCGACTTCTGTTCGTCGTATTTCTATATTTACAGACGTGGCATTAATTGGATCTGATTGATATTCATGTAATTCGAAGGGTGGCAGGGACCCCTCCCCCCCCCCCCCTTCACGAAATTATCGGCAAGGCGAGAGACATAGTGGAGAGGGTATAGAGAAAGAAATTGTAAGAAAATTTGAGAGAGATAGAGAGAGAGAGAGAAAGTGGGGGGGGGGGTGGGGGAGTCAAAACGAGAAAGGAGGACGACATGACTCTCCAAGACACCCTCCCCTCCCCTCCCCCGGTCCATGAACTAACTCCACTCTACGCCAATGTATAAGAGAAAGCAATAACTCCCTTTATAATTCGATGTTTACATCTGAGAATTATCCATTACTGTCAAATATAAATCAAAATATTGGCGATGGGAGAGCCTTTAATGGAGGACAATAATATACCAGAGATATCAGCGGCTTATACAACGGCTCATGAAGTGCTATTGATCCGTCGGTGTTTGTGTGTGCGCATTTTGAAAACATGCCCTGGAAAAGTGGCGGGATTGCGGTTCTAACAAAATTAATCATCACGTGACAATGTTATACAGTAAGTGATAAAAACCTGTTCTAGGAAACCTACCCTTTGGACAACTATCTTAGGGGGTAGTTGTCCTGGAGGGTGGTTGTCCTAGGGGGAAGTTGTCTGGGGGTAGTTGTCCGGGAGGGGGGGGGGGTAGTTGTCCTAGAGAGTGATTATCCTAGGAGTGGTTATCCGGGGGTGGTTGTCCAGGGGGTAGGTATCCGGATATGGATAACACCACATGGCAATTATTTTCAGTGTTTTGATGATACACAAACAAAGTCCGTTTTTATCTCTGTCTTTATACGCTAAGAAACGAGTTCGAAGGTCTTTATTATGATGAACATTATTTTTAACCCTTTCCCTTGAGTAAAGAGCACATTTTAAAAAGCATGTTATGGGATGAAAGTCTTTTGAGGACGTTATAATGCATGGATGTATTTTGTATTGAAATGTATTTTCTATTTCACGTGTTTGCAGTTACTTGATTGGGATTTTGTATTCCAAAAAAGTCGAGTTCTCTCTCTTTCTTTTCTTCAAAATCTAAATGCGCCGTCAAAATATACTGAATAAATTTACAGTGATACTGGGGATGTAACAGTATGATAATTATATAGAAACATAAGTTAGCCAACACCCTCCTAATGTTGCGAGAAGTCATAGACATTCAACCGTATAATGGACGCATGTAAATGGAAATCTCTTCGGCGAAATCTATCCTGCTATTTCTAGACTGCGTAGGGTGTAAGCAGTATTATTGTTGTAAGCTATATGCATGGGTGATGATTTATATCTTTATCTTCCCTCATCGTTTACGTAGCATCCATAAATTAAAGTCAGAGCAAAGGGTTTGTTAATGAACAAAACGTTCTGCTGACTCGACATTTTCTGTTTACTTGATACATTTCAGTGAGTCTTAGAATTACAGTTCCTATATATTCATAGAAACGGGCTTTTAAAAATAAGGAATAGAAAGTCTTCGGGCCTAAATTTGAATGCGTGGTATTTTCTCGGGAATGTTTCGTCTTCCGTAGATGTGGACGTCTTAGATCATTACCGGTGTATAGCCTTCGTCATGATTAAGCCTATTTGAATCCTACTTTTAAGAGTACACTATAATTGGTGGTGAGGGTGATGATGATCATGATGATGGTGATGGTGATGATTGGTAATGATGGTGGTAATGATGATAATGGTGATGATGATGATGGTGATGATGATGATGATGATGGTGGTGGTGATGGCGATGATGATGATGCCGATGACGATATTGATGATGATGACGATGATGGTGAATTTTGATAATGATTGTTAATGGTAGATGGATGCTGATGACAGTATTGATTATGGTGATGGTGATAAAGATGATGATAAAGGTGGTGATGATGATGATGATGATGGGGATGATGACGATGATGATGATGAATCGTGATGCTGAATCGTAATGATGATAGTGATGATGATGATGATGATTAATTATGATGATGGCGAATTGTGATGATGATGGTGAATGGTGATAATGATGATAATCATGATGATACTGATGATATTGAAACTGTTGACGACGATGATAAATGAAGAGGACGATGTTGATAATAAATAAGACACCCTTACAAGAACAGAAATAACCCGTTAACTGTTGTTTTTTTCATCAACCTGGCTACATGCATTTACATAACGTTTCCTGCTTTATACACGCCGTACGTCACTAAGGTATACAACTCGAGACAATGTAATTTTCTCATGTTTTGGCGCTGCAGTAGAACATGTGATGCATTCCTCATTTTGGCTCTGTGCCAAGTACAGGTAATTCGATACCACAGATGACGTATCTGTCTGATACTGCCCTGGAAAAAACAGGACAACATCTTTACAGAATGCAAAATAGTGTTTGTTACGAAGACTGTATATAGCACCGACAAATTGACTTACAATGATAGACAGTGGATATACATTGTATCGTATAATGGAATGAAAGTGGTATATATGTATGTTTCATCATTTTATTTATATTTTTGTTCAGTTAGATCTTCAAAGATACAGGTTTAGGGTTCGGGTTGCAATTATAACACCATAGCAACTACTTTCGATAAAATTTGGTAAAAATCATACTTAGAAACGTTTCTACAGATATGGTGGCAAAGAATTCATTGTTAGCAATATTACAGTAGTTTATCATTTAAATTTGAATTTTGCAATTGGCAGTGTTTTACTCACCCCATTTGTTGTGTAAAATGAGGGCTTCAATTTTCACTCATAGAGAGAAAACCACAGCGTCTTTTGATCTGAAATTTGCATATACTTTCATAAACTCACATTTCTGCTAAATATTAATTTTGAGAAAAGTTTTGGAGGGTTTGTAGATCCCTGGTAGGTGTTTAAACAAAATATTTGAACTCATGCTTATTCTCATTTGACACGGTTATGTATGTTGAACTATGTTTTATTTCAGATTTTACAAAAAAAAATCCGTAAGTTCATTCCCATCGACTAGATCTCAGTAAACTGTCTTGAATTCTAAAATTCGGGGTCCTCGCCACCCATTTGTGCAAAGAAGGATATTACATGAACTGATAATCGCGTCTTATTTAATCTGAAAATCCAAGGAAGGTCTTTTAATCGAGGTGGGTGGAGAAGAACACGTGATTCTGACCGAGGAATGTGATAGTATCGCTTGAATCACGTGCCTATACCTAGACATTTATTAGATTGCCAGTCCCGTTCACATTGCCACCAACATTTTCACCTCATACTTGATTGTAATATACAGTCCATGACAGAGACCCATTAGTAGTTCTTCGTTGGGTCTTAATACGGGTTCGGGACCTAATCTGCGGCGCCCTATTCTGGATACATCACTGTTCATGACCGTGTACCTGACGTAAATGCTGCGTAAATGCCGGCGTAAATGGGACCGACACTAAGTTTAACAGCAGTGAGCAGTGAGGACACCCCTACCTCGTGGCCAATCTGATGAGCTATATCGACTTCTTTTCTAGGCCTTTAGATGGTTGGGCGTGATGCTCGATACGCCACTGTTAACTGAGGGAAATGGGGCCTTGGATTAATTTCGCATCAATATACACCCTTTAGCCTAGTAAACAACAAATAGGAGCTAGATGGTTATTCTTAGCGTGGAGGGGGGGGGGGGGGGCTTTGCCGGCTTAGGGGCGAATGGAGCTATCTGGTGCCGCCCGATTGGTGGAATACGCCATCACGGAGATTGGGCCAAGGACTTATTTCCCCCCCCCCCCCACTCAGGGGTCGGAATGACCGCTTGCGTGTTGCCAAAATGTCCGGTAAAGGGGTACTTTTCGTGAGACAAAGTCCGGCCCGAGAATTGTAAAAAAAGGGGTGTATTTGACTTTTCACCCGGAGATTTCTTTAAAAAGGGGGTGTCTTTTTTCTTTTTTTTTCTCATCTCTTTGGACTCCTGAGAATTTATTCCGAATTTAGGGGGGTACATTGAGCATTTTTCCTGATTTAGGGGGGTCTCCAAGGCAGGAAAAGCCCGCAAAAAGCCCGCGAAAGGGGAGTTCGAAAATATTGGCAGTCCTCAGATAGGGGGTGCTTTCAAAAAGAGGGAACGAGCATATGCGTACCCTAAATAACACTGAGTGGGGGGGGGGGGGGCGGGCTTATTTCAAAGCTGTGAGTACACCCTTACCGATACACAACCATTATGAGCCATGCATAATTATGGGTCAAAATGAAACACGTAAGAAGGGGGCTGGGTCCGCGTAATGCATTCCTGTGGTACAAATACCTCCCTTAGATTCATGCACACAGTCATGCACGTATTCAGGTCGATCTCTTCACAGCGATCAGGCGTTTTAGCAATCAGGCGTTAACGAAAGTGAATTGGTGGCCGTTTGAGTAAAACGCCAGACTTGGCAATCGTCCAAGCAATTGCAGGGGAGGTCATTGTGATAGGAACCAACGGCGGAGGTATTCTTTGGGGAATGGGGAAAGTGCCCTTAGAAACAAAGAGCGAAAATAGAGAGTTAATTGGAAGAATCAAAGGAAGAAGGGCAAGACAACCACTTCTTTTTTTACAAGGAACTAATTTTCCTCAATATACATGTTGTTATCAGTAATGCTATGGGGTGGAACAGGTAAAGCAGAGACAGTATTTTCGTTTGTGAACTTCAAAGAAATAAAGAGATCATGCTTTTACCCCCCCCCCCAAAAGAAAAAAGTGTAATGCATGAAAATTCATCTGAATTAGTATATTGACTATCTCGAATTGTATTATACGATGGGCTAACAGCTTCACATCTTCCTTAGATTTCAGACACTTCTCCCTACAAATCCCAACCTCTTTCTTCAGCTCTCTCTCTCTCTCTCTCTCTCTCTCTCTATCTCTCTCTCTCTCTCTCTTTCTCTTCTTTCTCTGTCTCTCTGTCTCTTTCTGCCTGCCTTCTCTCTCTCTCTTTCCAACTCTCATTCTCCCTTTTAATCGATTTTAATTATACATGTATCACGAAATTTAAAACAGCCGCACCTGTATTCAAACTATATCTGGAGAGTGGACGTAAAGATGAAACAACACTTAACAGCGGATCACCGGAAATCTGGGTACGGCTGTCTGCACCTGCTCCGTTCTGTGTTTTGAGTTGTGTGGTTTATTACAGAGTGGCGTAGCAGGGATCCAGTGATTGAAGGGGGGGGGGGGGCACCAGAGTTGAAGGGGCGGCTCTGACCTCACTAGTTTCAAGGAATGCTGTCAATGGAGGTATTGGCAGGGAAAGATGATTAAAAAAAATATGTTTAACGATCCGTTTCATCTTCTCTGGTTTAGTTTTCTCCTCTTTTTTTCTTCCACCATTCGATGGGGGAGGCGTTCCATCCTTTTTCTTTGCCCCTACAGTTTACGGCCTACCCCACCTCGTATGGGCCTCTGATACCGGAAAGCGGAAAACATTCTCAGACACCGCATCTATTACGCATTTAAATCCAATCCTCGTGGGTATGAAGATTATCGTACTTCATTTTGAATTCCTTTCCTCATGGCCTCATTCTGTTTACCTTTTATTTTATTTTCTTGCATACGTCTGATCATCAAGTTCCGTCGTCATCTCATATTTCTCTCTGCTTCTTCTAGTTTTCTCTTTTATTCGTTTTTTCGTTTTTTTTTAATGTTTTACTTCTAGTTGTTTTTTTGAGTGTGTCTCTCTTTCTTGTTCTTTTCCTCATACTTCACTTCCTTCTTATTGCCAATACAAAGGAACGATACATTTAGAAATATCATGAGATAGGGATATAAAAAACAGGGTATTGTAAAAGATGTTCAGATTGTACAGATGAGTATGTAAACATTTACCGTTACATGAAGTATACACAAACTAAAAAAGAAGAAGATATAACTGAAGAGAAGTATAGATTGGTATTAACATTTCCTTAAGTTCTAGAGCCATCACAGACGTTGCCCGCAACTTAACAGTAATGGCCCCTTGTTAACATAGTGAGTCTGATATACAGGCGCGTACGCAGGGGGGGGGGGGGGGGTGGGGGGTTAAGGTTACCCTCCCCCCCCCCCCACTGAACGAAATATCGGTCGGCGCGATTTCCAAATTTTCAAACACCCTCCTTGAAGAAAAAAATCCTGCGTACGCCACTGGTCTGATACATATCTTTAGTTGGGAGAACAGCAAAAATCTGTCCGACATCCCCATACCACGTATCGCTCTCGAAAATTCCTAAATGTTCTTGCCATGCCCCAGAAAATATCACACTTGCGCACCCAAGCCCACACACTCCCCGTGGGAAGCTAGCGTGTTTTGGCGGGGTCCTAGTGGCCCAGACACAACATTGTCTCCCTCTCTCATCGCCTCTCAGACCGCATTTATTATGCATCGCATCCAGTCGGCCACAGATGTGCCACCAGCGAAGATTATGGAGGATGCCAATTTACAGCAGTCTATTTCGAGGTTTTCGTATTAGTGTTTAACCAGAGTGACGTATATACACAATGCATGATGTAGATCCTGGCAGGCTCTGTGGCGTTTTCTGTTTTATTAACGCGATGAAACTCTCCCTCTCTCTTTCTCTTCATCCTTGCAGCTTAATTTCGATTTACGTCAGAGACGAGCAAATGCAAATGGCTTTGTAAATACTTTCTAGGGCATAGATATAAAATGTCATCTTTGTCTTCGAAAAAGAAAGGAAAAAAAAGGCGTCGTAATGCAAATGACTTTGTTTGTCATGCATTGTTCATATACCAATTTACCCGTCGTTTCATCACATAATTCTGGGTAAAGCTTTCATTCCATGATTTTTGTATAACGTACAAAAGAATGTGAGTAAGAGTGGAAAATCGATGTCTGTAAAGCTGCATTTCCTGAAGGGATTAGGGGGAGGAAGGGTCTGCATCCTGTGAGAAAGGGGGAATGTTTGTTTAGGGCTAATATTCTATATTCCGGAGAAGATTCTACATATTTCCATGGAAACATATTTACAAATAGCTCCTACTTCTTAATATCGGGAGAAAGTTACACCCTCCCTCTTCTCGACGACCCCTCCCCCTCCTTGTGCTCATCGTAATGAACGAGGCAACGACGTCAACACGTAAATGCATCATTTTTCATTAAATATTAAACGGAAAATGAATACGTAATGAAAAATTCCATTGAAATTTAATTCGAAACGTACATTGTTCTAAAATCTAAAAACCTAAATAAAATGTAAAAAAAGTTTGCCATAAAACAGAAATCAAACTAAGATTGTAATCAACTTGTATTAAACAATTTATAGTGACAATATACACGATATTGGTTAGGACCCCTAGGAAGCAGAATTCCACTTGTTATCGGGGCCATGTTACAAACAAGACCAAAATAAAGAACAGAAATGAACATATTAATCACACACATCGACACACACACAGAGGATATCAAAGAAAAAATAGAAAGGAAAGAAAAATAAGAAAGAAAGAAATAAAAGTAGAAGAAAGGAAAAAGAAGTACAATATACTCAACCATCAATATTATACTTTGAAAAATGTATTTTTTGTAAATCGATATAAATATTTTATTGGGTGTTTACAATCATGTACAAGAATGTGAAATGACAAATACATCATGTAGTCAACTACAACTCAAATATATATATTTTTTAAGGAGGCTTAACTTGTCATGCTTAGCTGCAATTACATATTCAGATTTAGACTTAATTCAAAGATATGAGTCCATGGAAATTAGGTTTCTCTTTCTTAAATTTGCAGCAATATAATAATTATGTAGAAGCTGGTACACAATAGGAAGACATTTATACAAATTGAATTTTGATAATCCTTGGGACAACCAAAAATTCTTTCAAATTCTGAGAAAATAACCTTTTTTTTCAGTTTTGAAGATAGATAATTTTCTAGAACAGACCAAAGTGGCTTTACAACTTCACAATATATTATAAAATGTTCAATAAATCGATATTAATCTAGTAATTGTAGAACTGGATCTAAGTTATGTAATATTTAAAATCACAACAAAATACTGGAGTAATTTGCCATTGGATCGGAAAGCCTAACTAATTTGAGCTAGCCGCAATATACGCCTTCGTAAACTACATGACTACTATACGGCTACACCTCGCAAAATGTTCTCCATAAGTATGACAGTGAGCAAGATTGGAATATTGGGTGTCTCAAGCAAATCTTGATATCAATTTTAAAATCACAGATTTGAAGTCCTGGCGAGCTGAGTTGATGGATCGCTTTACGTCTGTACCCATCGAATATACGACATTGTGACGTCACAATACCGTAGGTAATGGAAGATATACTGGTATGATAGTTTAGCGGTTTTTCTAGCCTGTAGACGGATAATGATACAGTTAAGTATTTCCCTTTGGGTAGAGGTGGATAGGCTATTAAAAATTAGACTATTATAATGCAGATAATGATTGTTTCAGAACAATATCGATCTAATTTGATATCAAGAGTCATGAACTCAATCCTCGTTCATTTGCTTACATTGTTTTGTCATATCTATTGAACTCTCTTCTCTTTTTTTCTCTATTTCTCTCATCCCTCATATTTCTTTTCCCCCTTCTCTCTCTCTCTTTCAAGTTTTATATCTCTTTATCCTTTCCCACTCCTCTCTTCCTCTATTTCACTTTATATTTCTTCTTTCTTTCTCAATTTACTGACAAAGTGATAATATTCATCATGATTTCCACAAATATACAGTAACCTTATCCTTCACATTAAATATATCAAATATCAATTTTAATCGATATCATTATAGATAAGTGTAGTATTTATATTAATATACCATTTTATAAATATTACAATCGTTTTTTTTTTCGTGATGTTTTTCCTACTTTTAAGTTATTACTGAATTTGAAATCCACTGTTTTAATGCATTTGTATATAAAACAATGTGAACCAAGCATTGTAAGTCTTCAGATTTTTTATTTGGTATATTTCTAATAAAACCAAAATTGAATTGAATTGAATTAAATTGAAATGTATGATATATTGACTTAACAAATATCCATATTCGTCCATAATTACTTATACAGGTCTGCAAGTTATAGGCTAGCGTCAAATTTTAATCAAGAACAAAAATCCACCACTAATGCTTCAGCTGCGATATCACGAGATGGAAAAGGGTGTATACATTCCGGAGGGCCGGATGTTTTGACTATTATGAAAGACTAGTCTCTAAAAGCACACCTTCATCTTCCCATTTTGTGAAAACTAATAATTGTCATTTACACCTAATGCAATCTTGATCGATTACGTTGTCCATATTATGCAACAAATGGGCTTTTAACTGTATTTTTTTTTCGTGAATGGCTCATACATTACCCCCCCCCCCTCCAATTTGGCCATTACACCTCACCCCATACCAACCCAGTTCATAACTGTATCGAAAGGGGTATGTTTATTGAGACTATACTTTCGCAGACCATGTATAGCTAGCTTCGCGGACGATGTCCAAGCTGTGATGCCCAGTAGAAGTGTATGGCCGTTTAATGACGTCAGCGAGCCGCCACGGGCAGCTATTCCACGCGTTGTCTTCAGTAGACGATTACGTAGTGCATCGCTGTACAACGGTGGAGCTGTGTATAGTACACACACATGTCAAATAACGCTCTCTCATCGCCTGCATGGTATTTCTGTTATTTAATTATGACCAGTCTGAGCATGAGTATTACACCAACTCCGGTGTCGAATTCCTCACCTAAATAGCTGAATGGGTGTTCTAATGCCTTCTAAATGGAATTGTAAAACATAGTGGGGGAGAGACAAACGCGCACGTGATGTACTAAAGTGCCTTTCTATCTGGCCATGCGCCAATTCAAAGATGGCCGCCTTGTATACGTACATAATGATTATAGTGAGCCCTTAAATATTGTTTACACATTCATCTTTCTCAGAAAAGAGCTACGAACAGCTTGAATCAACATTGTTTAAATTTACTTTTTTTTCTTTTTTTTATTATTTTTTTATTGGGTACTCAAAAATAACATAAAACCCAACTGGCTATTTACAATCATGTACAGGAATGTGAAATGACAAAAACATCATATAGTCCACTACAACTCAAATATAAACTTTTTAAAATGGAGGCTTAACTTGCCATATTTGGCTGCAATTTGTTTAAATTTACTGTTTTAGACATGCGAACGATCAAATCATAAATCACAAATATCCCAAGTCATAAGTAATATACGGCAATTTACGATTTCAAATAATTGCGATCTCATCTTAGAACTAAGATTCTTATTATTGACTAATCATGTTGAACGTTAATATGTTTTTTTTAATCCACTCCATTTATGCTTTTAAGAAAAAAAAAAAAATTCTATAACGGTATATTTCCTGTGCTGATGACACTTACAGATTGGGCTTACATTGACAAATGTAGAAGGAAAAAACTCAAATAAAACAGAATCAATACAACAACAACAAAGCTCATTTTACTCTAAAAAATGTCATAATCTATAGGACTAGAACCGAATCATGCCATCAGTCACGTAATACCCATAGTTCGGTTTACTTGTGTATATGTGCATGTGTATAGAGTAAATGAATCAATATACTGTAGAATGATTCATGCATAGCTCCATTATTCATGTAAGGTTAATGCATGGATATTAAGTTCATGGCATTTCAGTGTGCCACAAAATGAGGAAAGTTGTCCCAAACCATAGTTATAATATTGATTAAAAAAATTAGGAGCGCTGAAAAAAAGGACCATAGTACTTACAAAAGAACATAATGTCAAAGAAAAAAAAAACCCATTCGGTTAGAGTTGAGGTCGTAGGGATATGTCGCGTTTGCAAATTAAAAAGGTTCATATGTCTTTAAAGCGCTTTGCGAGGGCCTGCGGTCCTGAAAAGTGCTATATAAGAACGAACTATTATTATTATTATGTTGCTTATAGTAATCTCACTTTTCAAACATTAATTTTACGACGTTCTTAGGCCAATATTTGTCCAATTTTTTCAACCGTTGAAAAAATTAAAAAGATGTATAATCCTCGAGATGGCTTTACTAGGTTCTAGGGCGATCAAACCTTTGTAACGAGTTCATTAAAATATGAGAAACAGAATGGCGAACGTTTCAAATAAATCGGACAGATAAAACGGAAGTTATGAATTCTTGAAATAAGAGATCACTAAACCTATAATATGTAAATCTCAAACTTGTAATTTGGTCAGTGGATTGTGACGTATAGGGACCGAAAACTACGGTACAAAAGTATCATCAATTTCTACTTTCCTCCTAATCCCTTGGAGCACTACTCAAAATAGTTTGTACACGACATCGTCCATGTATATATAATATATCATATTTATAATATAATCACAGTAATATTAACCATTCAGCCAAATTTAGAACCTTAAAATTTTTTTTTTTTTTTTTTTTTTTTTTTTTTGGGGGGGGGGGTCTGCTTTTTTGCTTTTTTAGCTTTCTTTTGCTATTAAGGTTGGATTTTCCTTCAAATAAGTTATCCATGAGTTTAGGCAGTCAAAATTATTCCACTATACTGACCATATTTCTGCGAGCTTGCTACATTACAAAGTGACCTTCACAACAGCGTGTTTTTTCTTTGATGCCTACATTATGAATAGGGGCCTTTCGCACACATATACGGTTCAAAAGTATCATCAATTTCTATTTTCCTCCTGAGCGCCTTCTCCCTTGGAGCACTACTCAAAATATTTTGAACACGACATCGTCTATGGTTATTATATCATATTATATTGATAATATAATCACACTGGCAGTAATATTACCGAATCAGCCAATTTTAAATTCCAAGTGATTACAACTTTTAAAAATTCATTTTTTTTTTGTCTGTTTTTCTGATTTTTCAGCTTTCTTTTGCCATAAGGTTGGACTTTCCTCCAAGTACGTACTCCGTGAGTATAGGCAGTCAATATTGTTCTTCTGTACTGACCATTTTTCTGGAGCCGTATTACAAGGTGACCTTCACAGCAGCGTGGCGCCTGCAATCGGTCATGTGATGGAACAAACCGCCACGTGACGTGCCAAAATGTACCAGTACCGTTCTCTGGGATGAATAGAGAGGACGATGGAGATGGAGAGACAGAGAGAGAGAGAGAGAGAGAGAGAGAGAGAAGCAAAGCTTTGAAATTTAAATGTGTTATCTCTGTAAGCATGAGATTTTTTTCTTTCTCTCTCTCTCACTCTTCTTCTATTTCTTTCTCTGCTCCTTCTATTTCTTCTTCTGTCTCCCTCAATTTTATTCTCTCTATATTCCTGAATCTACTTTCCTATCTCTCTATCCCCCTCTTTTTCTCCTCCTGCCCCCCTCCCCCTCTCTCTCTCTCTCTCTCTCTGCTCTCTCTTCTTCCGTCTATCTCCGCCACTCCTTCTCTCTATCTTTCCACCTCTCGTTCTATACGCACAATCCCTCTTCTTATCTTCAATACATCTCGTCAAATGAAGAATACCAGACATGCATTGGCCTTGCCGCTTAAAGTCACTGTAAAATTATTGTTTTATGTATTAGCCTACATACTAAGGATTATATCCTGTATATAAACCAGTTTTAAAAATACGATTTTGCATTTTTATTTTCCACAACTGATATTTTGTCACATGTCTTTGAAAGTGAGTATAATATTAAGAGGCGTATTTCGGCACGTCCGTGAAAATCTCTGGAAGGCTACACTCAAAAAAAAAAAGTGCTAAATTTAGCACTTAAAGATTCAATTTTAGCACTTTTTAGGAGCTCGCATAGTGACTGCACTCGAAGTGCTGATTTAGCACTTGCACCCGGGCTACTTTGCTAGCACCCAAAGGAGCTGACTGATTTAGCACTTAAAGATTCAATTTTAGCACTTTTTAGGAGCTCGCATAGTGACTGCACTCGAAGTGCTGATTTAGCACTTGCACCCGGGCTACTTTGCTAGCACCCAAAGGAGCTGACTGATTTAGCACTTAAAGATTCAATTTTAGCACTTTTTAGGAGCTCGCATAGTGACTGCACTCGAAGTGCTGAGTTAGCACTTGCACCCGGGCTACTTTGCTAGCACCCAAAGGAGCTGACTGTTGTGCACTTAAAGTGCCAAGTTTTGCTCTCTTTTGGGTGCTAGCAGAATAGCCCTTGTGCAAGTGCTAACTCATGCGTTGTTTGACATGCCCCATCTACATTTGGTATGTGGTCAAGGTGGATGTCCTTCGTCATTTACCACTTTCAACTCTTACAGGAAACATTTATTAAACCAACATCCACAAGAAGAACCTGAACCTGAAGTTGTACAGGGTATGGAGGGTCTAGTTGATGCTGATTTGGGTGTTGCTGTTGGTGAAGTGCATAATCCTGCAGCAGATGATGCATTTGATGATGATGATGATAGGATAGGCCTACTACAAGAACAAGATGGAGCAATGCATAATGACAGTACAAGACACTATGAATATGACAGACAATGAAAGCGGACAAAATATACAGTTCCTTAGGTAGACAAAGGAACATCCCTTCACTGCTATTATGTAAAAATGTGTAGAACAGGTGTCACATGCATATTCACCTGTTCTACACATTTTACATAATAGCAGTCAAGGGATGTTCCTTTGTCTACCTGAGGAACTGTATATTTTGTCCGCTTTCATTGTCTGTCATGTTCATAGTGAGACCAGCTGCATTTTTCATTGGTTCTCTTTTATCAAACACCAACATGACCCATGCTATGACAAACAGAGTGTTATCTGCTGCAACGGCTTTGAATACTGATGTTGTTGACAGTTTAAGGAGCAAAGTTATTCAGACTTTTGAGGCCTTGGGTATTGACCTGGAGAATGAAGAATGTAAGGATCTCTTAGCTGAATTTGATTCAAAAACAAATATTCACAAGGTAACAGCTATTATACTAACCGACCAATCAGATCAGGTTATGCAGTCAGCACTCATGTTAAGTGCTGCATATTATAGCACTCGTTTTCAGCACTCAAATATTCAGCACGTTTCGGTTTCCTTGTTAAAGTTAACCCGTCAAGTGCTGATTTTGGCACTTCAAGTGCTGATTTTGGCACTTCAAGTGCAGAATCTCACTCAGCACCCAACATTTAGCACCTCAGTTTTTTGCGTGTACAATTTTTATTTTTATATTTTTGGTTGTTGTTGATGTTTTTGTCGGCATGCATGCCCGGGAATGAAAGAGGCCTATGATTATTTTAAGTGGAGCCGATTAAGGGTACAGGGGCGTTCCCCGTAACCCCCCTCCCCCTCCTTCTCCCATCATCACCCATTAACTACATTCCATACTAACCCCCATCACACGTCACTATATGAGCTGTGTTTGCACGACCCAGATTCGTCACGATCTTTGACTGCTTGTGTGTCTCATACTATACCCCATTTATAGAAGTAGGACAGGACAAATCCGATTGTAATAAACAGTGCATGACACAAGCGGTCATCTGTTACTTATACAAACCCCTATTGTCAATCAATTGCCAACTTCTTTTGTCTGGCACAAATTCATGAGAGGTTTCGCAGATGTTTTCAATATTCAATAATATTTACATTTAGAAACGTATAAAATGTGACATATTTTAACAGATTTGGATTTGATGTGATTTATGTGATTTTATTTCCACTTTATGGGATTTATACAAGTGAATCATTCTAAAAAGCATATATGATGTAATGATAATTTAACGTTAGTAAATTAAAACAAACCAATTGGAATTAATAACCCATTTTCATTCTCGTTTCATGTACTGATAGTACATTTGAAAATGTATTTATATGTAAAAAGATAATCATGATATTCTTGTTGCCTGTTCAATGTTGTTACTCAGTATTTAATATTTCACTTCCATTTTGGTCTTGATTCATACCCTTAGAATAATTGGAAATTGAAGACAATAATAAGAGATAACATAAATATTTTCCTAGGCTTATAATTCAGATTGATAATCAAAATTGTTTTAATAACTAAACAAAAATAAATATTCATCTGGTTTATATTTGGTAAACGTATATGTGTTTTCGTCTTTTTATTCTAACATAAACACAATTATGTTTTTTCTATAAATCTATCACAGAAGTAAGAGAAAGTGATAATTCATATCTCGAGTACATTTATTAGTGAGACATGTGATAACAAGAAAGGATTAAATGTTTTTGAAAAAGAGTTGTTCTTGAATCATATTTTTATAAACAAACAGAAATGACGTGTTACTCTTCACAAAATAACATAGTATCGAAGTTTTTTTTTTCAAACGAAACATCGATGAAAACACACAAAAATGCGTTTGTTGATTTCGCACAAATATTGACAGTCGCTTTGTCAACCTTCATATGAATTCAACCAATGAGAGCAATAATGTTTAGCTATAAAAACTAAAAATAAATATTTATGATGCATTCGAACACAATAAATGAGTGGCGAGAACACAATACAAAAGAACAATTCTTTTCCCTCCCAACATACATTATAAATCGACTTCTTGTACGTGTTTGCTGTTGCTTAGAGACGCGAAATTGTCATGGAAATTAACAATGAATTCAATAGAATTTATGATTACGAGGTCATTTCAATAACTCTTTTTTTCAGACATTCCAATCTTGCCAATTATCATCGAATTATGGTTATTATTGTTCTGGGCAACGAACGTCATTCATTTTTATGACCCTTGGAGATACACAGCATTGTCATATTCGACATAAATATCTCTCTCGCAATTTCTAACGAAATGGTGGTCCTTTGGCATACGATAAGCCTACACAATATAGACAGCATTATGAAAATATTCAATAATATAATAAAGATATTTTCCACTACTACTACTAGTGATGCTGCTGCTGCTGCTACTACTACTACTACTACTACTACTACTACTACTACTACTACTACTACTACTACTACTATTACTACTACTACTACTTCTACTACTACTACTACTACTACTACTACTACTACTACTACTACTACTACTACTACAACTACTTCTAAAACTACTATTACTACTAATTAAACCAATATTATATTTCATTTACCACTAAATGCATGTCGATATGGCTACAAGTAACAATATTGTGCAGTTAATAATGTTATAATGAGACATTGTAATACAAGATGAAATAAATGAGATAACAATTCAGTGCTCCCTCATATTAAAAAAAGAACATGAGAAACGTAGGGCGGAAATAAGTTAATCAACTGATCGAGTTATGTTTCTTTAAATAAAATTAGGTTAATTGTAAATTTGGGAAGTACCCAAAACAAAACACCAATTTCCTCCTACATCATAATTAATTTAATTTGAATGGTAAACATTGTGAGGCCTATGGTGTGTGAAATCATTCCGTGAGTCACGATCCAGCATAAACTCATGTTGAAACGAACAACTTCCAAATATGGAGTACAACATCCAAGCCATCAGCCCTAAGTATTTATATACGGAATCGTTTCCCCTCTTTTTCTGGCTCATTTCCTTCTTCAAATTATATAATATCCTTTCTTTCACGATCACGTTTAGAAATATGTATTTATATACAAATTGCATACAAATGGAATGTATTTTTAATGAGGAAACAGAATGTGAAAAATATATCAAAAGCAATTTGCTTTCGGTATAATTTGTTATACATCACATGAAATCATTAGGTTCCTACTTCCTAGTTCAGGTAAATTGAAATAAGTTGTTTCATTTCAGCATTAGGTAATTATAATATGTATTGTCAGATTTCCTAAAATAATGTAAATCTAAATTCTCTCTGCTGCGTTCATTTGGGGTCCGTGATGCAAAATTGTTCGGTTTGTATGCAAGATTTAACCGTATTTATTTGAATTGAAAAAAGCAACGACCGGTACACCTTTTAAGGGAAAGAAAAGTAACATTGTGAAGCCTGTGGTGTGTGCATTCATTTTATGAGTCACCCTTAACCCTCCCTCCCTCCCTGAACATGATAAAGAGACACCTCATTCACAAACCCATGAGCATGAATGATAAGATTGGATTAGAAAGTGCCCTATCTCTGCGTTGACCTCATCATAATTATATGCACACACAAGCATGTGCAATCAAGTTCAAGGCTAAATCACTACATCTTTACATTATTTTCACCTTGACGGCTCCCCGCCAAACAGACAGGCTCATCACTGACAACTCAGTGAAATTTTCCACGACATAATAAGAGGGCGTGGTGAGGGGGGGGGGGGTCGTTTATAGGGAGTGACATGATGTGGCAATTGCTACTTTTATCATGTTTATAAATCAGGCATTTCCTGAGTCTTATAATCTAACTCGGGTATTCACAAAATAATATGAAGTATATAGCAGCCATCAGGAAAGTTGCCAATTCTAGCACGATATATTGTTAACTCGATCGCAAAGGCTTTCGGCAAAGGCAATCAAAATTCGACAATTTCAATAGCCTTGTCGATAACCTATGTGCGACCATCAAAAATGGCATAGTACAATATATTAACATGATTTCCATGGGCGATTCATTAGGGTATTTAAATTACCCTTAAAATGATTTCTTGGGATTATTCTGATCATGCTTGTAAAAAAAAGGCCATTCATATCACCAAAACAATCTAAAATTGGTCAGAACATTGCCAAATATAATACATTTCATACATGTGAGCTTAAAGTATTAGGGGAAATTAGAATTCCATGTTTCCCAAGGGGCACACACATCACATTCTCATGGGTTTTTCTATGATCCTTTTTTGAACAGTTGTATCTTCTACCTTGACATATAGAAAGCAACTTGTACGGTTTCATGACTGTGTTTAAATAGCACATATCCATTGTAACCATGGTTACACTGCATGATGGAAAACAAACCATGAATGTCATACGGGAGGCCTGTATGCATTCATAATAATATTTTTCCATTTTTTTCCATGAACATCAGAAATACATTATTGAAAATATGTTTGTCTTCTGTTAACTCAACAGTTCAACAAATATTTGTGTCTTAAGTAGTCAATTTTATATATATCATAAATGTACATTACCTTGAATTATGTGGGCTAATTTGTTGCAAATGACAATCAATAAAATCCCTGTGGATGGGAAAATATGGGGGAAAAAAATTAATTAAATTAAAATAGAAAAAAATGGAATATGCGCAAACAAACCGATGAAAATATAATCAAAATGATTCAAAGCAAAATAACAGTTAAACCAATATGCGATACACATCATCCATTAACACAGAGGCGGTTCTCCCGGGGGGGGGCAGGGGGGGGGGCACAGTTCCCCCCCCACTTTTTCAGATACCCCAAAAGTGCCCCTTTTTACATAGGAAAAGTGCCCCTTTTATTTTGTAAGAAGTGCCCCTTTTACATAGGAAAGGTACCCCTTTTACTTTGACAAGTGCCCCTATTACTTAGTAAAAGTGCCCCTTCCCCCTTTTCACCTCTGACGAGTGCCCTTTTTATTTTTGACACGTGCCCCTTTTCCTTCGACATGTTCCCATTTTCCTTTGCAATAAGTGTCCATTTTCCATTCTCATAAATCTTGAAATTATCTTGAATAAGTGCCCTTTTTAATCTTTAGTAAGTGCCTCTTTTCAGGTACGAGAAGTGCCCCGTTTCACTTTTAATAAGTGCCCCCTTCACCTCTGATAATTGCCCTATTTAAAACTGAGAGGTACTCCTTTTACTTTGACAAATTCCCCTTTTTTCCTTTGTAAGAAGTGCCCCTTCTCCTTTTAATAACAACCCCTTTTTTAAACTCGGATGAGCACACCTTTCATTTTAACATGTGCCCCTCTTATTTTCTAATAAGTGCTCCTTTTCCTTATGATAAGTGCCCCCATTAAAAAGAGAGAGCTCCTTCCCCTTCTCATAACTACCCCTTTCCCTTTCTAATAAGTGCCCCTTTTCCTTACGATAAGTGCTCCCATTAAAAAGAAAGAGCTCCTTCCCCTTCTGATAACTACCCCTTTTAAAAATCTGAACGGTGCCTCCTTTTCATTCAACAAATGCACATTTTCCTTTATTATAAGTGCCCCTTTTACATTTTCATAAGTGCCCCTTTTCATATCTG
Organism: Strongylocentrotus droebachiensis; assembly: GCA_035222895.1. Lineage (NCBI taxonomy): Eukaryota > Metazoa > Echinodermata > Echinoidea > Camarodonta > Strongylocentrotidae > Strongylocentrotus > Strongylocentrotus droebachiensis. Next base: position 56,579 of record JAVYIG010000851.1, on the reverse strand, counting down.
GTCAGTGCCCCTTTTCAACTCTGATAGATCCCCTTTTAATAATGATACGTGCCCCTTTTCCTTTCTAATAAGGGACCTATCCCCTTTTCACCTCTTATAAATGCCCCTATCAAAATCTGATGGGTGCCCCTTTTCCGTCAACAAATGCCTATTTCCCATTTTCGTAAACGCCTCTTTTTCATCACTGGTGAGTGCCTCTTTTCAGGTGAAAAAAATGCCTCATTTTCACCTCTTATAATTATCCTTTGTACTTTGACACGTGCTCCTTTTCTTTTCTAATAAGTGTCTTATCCCTTTCGATAATTGTCCCCTTTTCACGTAATCATTAAACGTGCCCCTTATTTAAAGCGACTAAGAGCAATTTCCCCAAAGTTCGCTCGCTGCGCTCGCTCGCATTTAAAGATGATATAACTATGTTACTTATCAAAGGTCTTTTCAGTCTTTCGTTATGAGAATGTGCTTATAACCCCATCACGATTGGCTTTTTTTTCCTCTTTATAAGATGTAATTTTTCGCACTACGACCTCACAGATCTTTAAAAAAATTTCTCGCTCGCTTCGCTCGCTCGTAAATGCATATTCAGATATCACACCCAACTGTAAAGTATGATGCTTAAGCGATATCTTGTATGATGTATGAAGAGAAACAAATATTGAAATCATCCCTGATAATTTAATCACAATGTAGGGGTATATACCAATGTCTATTTTTTTTTTATATTTTCGCTTTGAGATTTCCCACTGTAGGTGCCCCTTTTTTCCAGAAAGTGCCCTTTTTTGTTGGTGCCCCCCCACTTTGGAAGTCGCTCGTCCGCCCCTGCATTAACATACATTTCTATAATTATAGCACGTAATCAAAACGTTCTTAAAATACTATAACGTAAGTAACCTATAATTTCAATGGTCATTAACATTTTTGCTCCACATTTTGTTAGAGTCTCGCCACATGAACATTTTCTCATCAATTTCTATTTAGTCACGTATTTATCAACTGCTATTTCTGAATAACGAGCAGTCACAGGAACAAACAAATCATATTAAAAATTTTAAAAAAATAAATCATGTGCGGGGGGGGGGGGGAGGGGGACTCCCCCGCTGAAAAATGGTGTCAACATTTATTTATTTATTTCACATATTTAAAAAAGGGTAGCCCGATCAGTATATACACTGGTTTTCGTTGGGGCCCTTTAAAATACGAACAAACAAACATTCCAAAAAACTTGTACTAATAAGACCAAATAATTGAACATCACCTTATACAACCAACAATAATCGCATATCACGATACAAAATATTAAAATGCGAATTTGAATGTAAATAAAAAACGAAAAAAGGAGTAACAAATATTTTATACATGGAGGGTGAGATGAGGTATGTGCCTGTATAGCGTCTTCCGATTTAAAAATAAACATTTAAAACTGAATTAAACAAAAGAGAGAGAGAGAGAGAGAGAGAGAGAGAGAGAGATTTTTTTACAAAATGAATACATGAAAGTTTAAACACACAAAACATCACTACCCTCCTTCTCTTTACCACCCCTCCAGAAATGTAAAGCGAGAAAGGTAAGAATTTATTGTCAAGGACGATGTGATCATAATGAGAAAATGGCAAAGTCACGATGGATGAGTAAAAAAAGCAGTACATAAGCACGTGACAACAACCATTGGACAGTCCACCAGTCATATTGAGTCATACGTTTAACTGCAGCACAATGAAAATACACCTGACATCTTCCCCAAATATTAGCATGGATGATCGAAAAGAAAAAAATTATTAAAGATAAACTCCTGTTATGCGAGTGCATTGTGTAAGAAACTGCGTGGAAGCAATGTGAAAAGTCTGATCATGTAGCACATAGTTTACATGTCATGTTTGTATTGGTGGATAGTGTGATATTTTGGAATCGTCAAACTGATAAGAAATTGGCACATTCTTTCTGATAGTCACATTGAGTGATTGACTATACACAAGCATGTGTATATTTAGCTGTTACTTGTCAAATCTCGAATGTGAGGGCAAAGAGACATTTGTTTTGTATGCAATTTTCCAAGGTTACATAAAAAGAATGAGACGGGGAAAAAAATCAAGTTATATTTCGCGGTCATTTGTTGGAAGACTAAAATATATTCTATTTGTGTGTTGTCAATACTGATGTACACTTCCTGTCGTATAAAATTCATTACTATTGATGTATCGACCCCTATCGACTTGATGCGCTTTATAGAACAGAGCCCGTCCTTTGATTTGTTTTGATACGGAATGCAAAGAAGTCATTGTACATAATTTTGGAAAGAATGTTAAAGGCATAATGAGAAGAATAGATAATTTTGGTCATTAATTTGGCCATCTTTCTCGTAATCCAAAGGAAAGAAATACTTTCAGACGGAGATACATGTATTTCATTGTCTTAATTTCGTAGGCCCACATTATCCGGTTGTCAGAGGTCCCTTATTAAATAGACAGCGTACGCCCCCCCCCCTCTCCCACCTACCCCACACACGTTGCCCTTTAGGGCACCAAGGAAAAAACATCAATCCTTGTATAGACCACTGATAACTAAATTAGACTTATTAGATATTCTACATTTGTCATTTCTATAGATGTTTTGAATCCAGTATCATAACATAATCAATTTATGGCGATCATAACTTTCGTAAGGGGATATTTCTCCCGACCACTCAAGTTCTTTCCAAACACGTGACAACATTACTAGTCACATGTTCTTTTCACAAAATTGTTTATTACTATATATATATATATATATGTTCATTATGTCCGCTCTGCTGTACGTCATCCGTGGAATTATGTTTCAGGGAAACACATGCGCCTTTGGATAAAGGAAAGAAAAGAAAGAGAAGCATGAGGAGAAAAAACCTGGCTAAAAGAAGCTCTGATCTTTTTCACTGTGAAGTATGAGGTTGAATTCTGCTTGGTCACGCGAATACATATTGCCAAAGAACTTGCTAGGAAGCAATGATTATTATTATTTTTTGTTTAAATTCTTTAATGCAACCAGTGGACAGTGGAATGATAACAATTAAAAGGAAAATGCTGTAACATCACATGGGCTACATAGTGTACACAATAAGTGTATAATTATTATGGGGTATGAAAGATCAGTCGAAGCTTGTTAGTCCAAATTTATCAAGTATTTTCAATGCCAATTTTAGTAGGTCTATTAGTAAAGTAATTAACATATTATTTAATTAATCAATTCATTGATCAATTGATAAAGTAATTTATGAATATTTTAATTCAACTGATTGACTGCTCTCGAAATATACGCAAGGTGTATAACTGCAAATAAAGATATGAGCCACATAATATATTATGGAAGTCCCACATAATACCTATTGATAACATAACCTTTAAGTGTTTTTGAAAATACAAAATACATGTGAAACCTTTAATGAAATTTGCCGTTTCGATAACCTTCAGATGCGGTGTGCGTTGTCATCTTGTAGATCACGTGACTATAGATAAAGGATGATTCAGATTCTGAATCATCTCTAACCCAGACACGACATCCAGTTGTTGGTAGCCACTGGCTAGGGGTTGTCTCATCTATTATGATTGTGTGTGTTTACATGTTCGAGGCAGATGCGTATCAGAACACATATCGACCACTCCATTGATTAATGAATCAACGTTACTGTATAGGGGCCTATAGATGCAGGACAGAATTTGAATTCTTCAACCCACCACCTATTTAAAAATAATTTATCCTCATGTCTTCCGTTTCTTCCCGTGTATCTGCATGTCTGTTTATCTCCCTCTCTTACCCCCTTTCTCTCTCTCTCTCTCTCTCTCTCTCTCTCCCTCCCTTCCCCCCTCTCTCTCTCTCTCTCTCTCTCTCTCTCTCTCTCTCTCTCTCTGTATAGAGGTAGGAAACATTATCTCTTACTAAATTTCATTCCATCGGTCCTATTTTTGTTTTATTTGGCACTACTTTGTTTCCCTCCCCTTCTTTTCCTAGCATATTGGGGTATTTCCTTTAAGGCGCTTTAAGCATCTGTACTTTGGTGTTCATACGCTTTTTGAATATTTATCAGATATGATTACCATCGTCTAACTAAGGATTTTAATGTTATCCTTGAAAGCCGCGTCTCCGATTCGAACCCCGGTCTACATTTCCCGTGGAATCAACCTTTAGACCACCTTATGTGCGCTCAAAGATAAATTCAATATAACCATATGCTGGTATTTATATAATTGTCGATTATTCAAACCTTTTTCATATTTTCTTTGAAATGGCTACAGAAAACGACCCTGCAAGACCGCCCTTCTTTCCAGTCTCTATAGCCTTGAACTACGTTTTACAGCATAGAAACTAGGGCCATCAAATTCTTTAAAAAAAGAGCCATTGCATTTTCATTTTATTTAGATTTAACGATATGAGGGTCACGAAGATATCTAGAAAAAGTGCATTCAACTAACTGTTTACATTTGACCTCTATCCCTCTTTTCTTCTATATGATGTATTGGTTATAAAAGATGAGGTCGAATTGGTGAATATTACATTAATGTTTATAGCAAACTTGATAATGACGTAATACTAACCAAATACCTTATGTATCCTTGGCATAGGCGTAATAAAACTTTCTTTTTCTTGATGAAATTACTTGATTTTGTATGTATAGCTATAGAGACCATCAGTTCTCAGTTTGAGTTAGTTGTTTTGAGCATCATTATCATAATAAGAGAGGAGGTGGCAATAAAAACAGTAGGCCCATTGTAGCCACATACTTCAGACAAATTTACATTCTTTTAAAATAAAAGTGAATGTATTGTACCATCGACAAAGAATCGATAAAAGGTGAATTTTTTTGTCAAACTGCCGGTCATTGGATCCTGGTCTCGCCGAAACTACTGACACATCTCCGCGGTCTCGTGGTTAAGCCATAAGTGTACCAAGTCAAGGAATCCGGGTTCGATTTCCGGGAGAGACATTTTAAAACTACAAAATCGTAAGGCATGGCAACAATGAGATAGAAATGCGATAAAGCTATAAAAAACTGATGATGGACTGCACTAATCAAGCAAAAAGAAGAAGAATGTGGAACTTGATTAGAGCTACGCACAATTATTCAATTTTTTGTCATTTCTCACAATGATATATGCCTAAAACTGAGGCTGGTGTTGTCATAATTATTTTAATTCATTTTTATTAATTTGTGCGTTGAATACTAATCAGTGATTAACTCCGACGCTTACATCAACCTTGGGTACAAGGGCTCACACGGCGTGATCGTATCACCTGCACATCGCTCTACTGAAACGATGAAAACAAAGAAAATGGAAAAATTTAATACTGGGGCGGAAGTCATTTACTATTTTGTTTGTCTCTCTCTCTCACTCTCTCTTTCTCTCTCTCTCTCTCTCTCTCTCTCTCTTTTCTCCCTCTCCCTCACTCTCTCTCTTTCTCTCTCTCTCTCTCTCTCTCTCTCTCTCTCTCTCTCTCTAAGTACCACTGATACTACAGATGAGCACGCTCTTAACAAATGGTTTTAGATTACACGGCAAAATATGGCCTTGTCGATGCACTTTTGTCGATGTGAACCTCACAATTTTGACCTCACACAACAGCATCTGTATGTGTGTACTTCTTTTGTTTTTTCAGTCGTGTATCAATCAGATATGATTAATTACGATTATTTACTAATGAGCTCTCCCTGAAAACCATCTATGCTAGTCAGTGTACATGTATCTTTGCTGATTTATGCGTCAACGACGTGGTGTATATTATTTATTATGTTTGTGTATCTATCTTTGTGGGTGATAGCCCTTGCATGGTATAGCATTAGAGTCTTGATGTAGCCTGTTTGCAATTCTTTTATTTATTGTTGTATTTGTTTTCGTTTTTTTTTTTCTGCTGTTTTTTTACCCCCTTTGCTCAGAGATTTGATTATTCTGTATTATTATTATACATACTGTTAATATGCTATATCTAGGGCCCTAAAGGAAAGCGGTTTAAACAGAAGAGGCAACCCTGTTCAAATAAAATTTACATATTTAATTCTAAAATTGAGCGAGGGAAACTGCCCACTGCCTGCCTGTCAATATCTTTGTGTAATGTCTGTATCATAACACACACAGTTGTACATCAGTACGATGGTAACAAGGATAAGAAAACTCTTTTCGCATATAAACATTTATACTAATTAACAGACATCGTTAAAACGGTAACAATTTATCATTTCGCGTTAATTTTCCGAAGTGGGACAGGTTTATGCAATTAGACAATACTCCGGAGCAAAAAGGAAATTTCTCATCAATTTCATATCAATTTTCTCCTTTTTTTCCCCACAGATTTCATTGTTTCCATGTGGCATTGGAATCATTCTTGCAAGCCACTGCTTTCATTATAATTTATGAAAGGCAAAAATATTCCTGGAGCTTCGCCAATATTTGATAATTTGTCAAGCATTCTTTTTCTCACAACACAGTTAAAAAAAATTCCCGCCTTCTTCCCTTTTTTTATTTGTTCTTTTGTCCTTTTGTCATTTGGACTAATTTGACAAATTTTGAATGGTTTTAACTTTGGGCTTTGTAACTGAGGGTTTGGTGTTGTGTGGTATCTTAACGTATTATATTCTCATGTTCTGTGACGCATTGATCATTCTTCGCCTTTAAGTGTCATTAACATGAGAACCAAATCAATATAATATCATATGAAAATCCTATAGTCTTCAATACTTCTGTGCGGGTACCACTTATATGTTTCTACTTTAAAGGATTTTTTGTATTACAAAATAATATATACAGAAAGAAATAACAATTAGAATCCGTAATGACTGAATAAACACAACGATACAACTTTTAAAAAAGAGCAAAATCTTTACACAATTACCCATAACTAATCAATATTCGATATGGCTGTCTCACATTTACCTGAATTAAAACACACCTGCATGCTAGGGTCGAGACATACAATTTTTCAGCCAATTTAGTATTAAAAAAAAATGAGTACCATAAGAGTATTGTTCCTTACATGCTAATCTAAGATACGTTGCTCCTTTTTCAACCCTTTTTTGTGTTGTTCTCGCGCCCGCGTAGACCCCCCCCCCCCCCTCCCTTCGTATGTGTACGAATATCAATGCTCTTGACAACTGTATACACTTTAAAAACCGATCAATATATTAATTGTTAAGCTTTGGTTCCATTTGGATTAATATGAAGAATAATCTATGGTCTGTATATCATCCATGTACGCGCCCTGTGTCTGGTTTTATTCTTCTGAACCACAATGAAATTATTTTGGCGCCTTTTTTTCACCTTCTGTTCTATTATTCCATTGATTCTAACATTGATGTTTAGTGTGCGTGAAGGGCAATTTGTTCAGACAATAATTTGAATTGTTTGAGTGATGGATTTACTCATTGGTGACGGCTTCCCGCATTTTTTCTAATTGGATGATTTCAATTCATAATACGTGATCGACGATGACTGATGACGTAGTGGTTTGGCTTTCTCTCTCTCTCTCTTCTCTATCTCTTTCTGATTTCACAAATGCTCTCACACTGTCTATCTCCATGATCGTTATCACCCTCTCTTTTTTTTTCTCTCTCTCTCTCTCTCTCCCTCTATCTATATCTCTCTCTCTCTTCCCCTTCTCTCTCTCTCTCTCTCTCTCTCTCTCCCTCTCTCCCCCTCTCTGTCTCTATCTACCTTTCTCCCTCTTCTCCTCGAGTTGGTCTTTTCTTTTTGACAGGGCCTGTATCAATATATTCTCTCCATAATATAATTTGAGTAGTAGGATGAAGGCACTTTGGAGAAAGACAGATATTAGGGATATTATATACACAACAAACAGGAAAGTCACCCGTCACTACGCCACAACCCCCTGACGGATTTTGCCAATTTGAGATTCTCATAGCTGTAGTGATCTCATATTTCAGACATGCATAATTCTTATTACTGGACCGATTTATTTCAAACTTTGTCATTCTGTTTCTCTGATTGTTCTGCTTTCATTCAAATGAACTTATTTCGAGGGTAGAACTGCACTGTAGGTGTGATTTTTCAATGGCATTTGGAGGTGTAACAGTTGATAGGGGAGGGCAATATGAATAATCATGACCGGGGGGGGGGGGCAAGAAGGCCAAGCCATACCTTGTTTATTCGCTAAGAAGAAGAAAAAAAAGGGTCATTCACGAAGTTTAGTTGTCGAGACCGTAACCTATAACTCCTTCCCGGATGTTTGGACATGTTTGGAGGGACTCTAGCTGACTATAATTGTGTGTGTCAACCCCCCCCCCCCTCCCCCACCACCTCTGTCCAACTAGTCTGGATACGCCAACTGTTGCGGGGGACACTAGGAGGGGTCAGATTTTTGTGTTCCTGTCAAAATATTTAGTTAATTCCTGTTCAATTTCATCCGGTACATGACTCTTTTACCCCGATTAGCTGCCCCGAGTGACGGGCAACTTCCGGGGGTGACATCTCATAGGTGTCGATGGTGAATAGAAATGACAATTGAGTGACATAAACAGACGATGAGAGACAATAAAACTCTTCCGTTTTGGACTAGTCATCGGATTAAATCCAGCTATAATTAGTCAAAGCATGGAAATACACGTGACCTTGGCTTCAAGGTACCGTGTGTCACGGTTTTGGGGGCAGTTTAAAGGATTTTCTGGCATTTTGTTGTTGTGACGGTCAATTTCATTTTTGGAGGTTTCGAACCATAATGTCACCTTTGGCAAGACATTGATCTACATTTGCTACACTCCACCCAGGTGAGGTAAATGGGTTCCTGACAGGAATAAATTGCTTGAAATGCTAGAGCGCCATAACATAAGCGCTATACGAGAACCCAATATTATCATGATCATTATATATTATATTAAGCTGTGTCATACATGAATCGATGCACATAAGGCGTGTCAAGATCCAGTGTCCCGAAAATACTCTAATAAGTTCATGTCTGGTAAAATGATGGAATCCCATACGTCTGATCTCAAAATGTATTCTTTAGACCAATGCATGGGCTATCGACACATCATTAAAAGAAAAAAGATTTGCTGTCGTCTTTATATTCCTTAATAGTGCATTCAGGGGACTGCCCCCTCCTGAGTCCGCCTGTGTTAATGACATAATGAGGACTACACACCTTCTCACTCTTTTACACTTGTCGTTTTCATTTTCATTTGCCATTTGAATCAACCTGTTATAAATTATACATACCTACATAGTGTGTGAATGTATCTATATCAGTAAAGCATCACCCAAATGAATACCTCCATTTTCTTGTTATTTCTCTAGAACCTTTACGTTTGAGGATATGGTAATAACAAAATAACTGAAAATATAAAATTGTAAAAGAAATATACACACAAATGGATTTCAGCGTTCACTTAAAGCCCTTCTAAAGTGTTAGGAGCCCCAAATTCACCAAAAAACTTATGGCAAAATTTCACTTAAATTGTATCATAATGTGCAAGAGGATGCCATTTTCACTTATGCAAAAAAAAAAAAAAAAAAAAATCTGTTTGAAGACGAATGTTGATATTGTTTAGTCCGGCAGCCAAATCCATATTATTGGCCTAACCTTGTTTTAGGGTCTATAGTTTTTTTTTCAATGGATTATGATTGCCTAAACCTTCTATTTGAAGAATCCGATTGCTGACACTCTGTCAGCCTTGAGCAATTTAAGATATGTGACGTCATACAAAATGGCCGCCAAAGTACATGATTTTTCTCTAAAAATGTATAATAAATATATAATAGGGCTTTTTCTACAATTTTGGGCAGCCAAATGTCTGTATCTCTCTAGGACCATCATTAAAAATTGTTTCGTGATGTTGCACGGCCATAGATGACAAGCTAATTTGCATATTTTGAAATAGCGCCCTCTATAAATATATCAATTTTGCATAAAAATAGGTGTGCCAGCCAAATGCCAATTTCTTATTTCTCAATGGATTATGATTGCCTAAACCTTCTATTTGAAGAATCCAATTGCTGACACTCTGTCAGCCTTGAGCAATTTAAGATATGTAAAGTGTTAGGAGCCCCAAATTCACCAAAAAACTTATGGCAAAATTTCACTTAAATTGTATCATAATGTGCAAGAGGATGCCATTTTCACTTATGCAAAAAAAAAAAAAAAAAAAAATCTGTTTGAAGACGAATGTTGATATTGTTTAGTCCGGCAGCCAAATCCATATTATTGGCCTAACCTTGTTTTAGGGTCTATAGTTTTTTTTTCAATGGATTATGATTGCCTAAACCTTCTATTTGAAGAATCCGATTGCTGACACTCTGTCAGCCTTGAGCAATTTAAGATATGTGACGTCATACAAAATGGCCGCCAAAGTACATGATTTTTCTCTAAAAATGTATAATAAATATATAATAGGGCTTTTTCTACAATTTTGGGCAGCCAAATGTCTGTATCTCTCTAGGACCATCATTAAAAATTGTTTCGTGATGTTGCACGGCCATAGATGACAAGCTAATTTGCATATTTTGAAATAGCGCCCTCTATAAATATATCAATTTTGCATAAAAATAGGTGTGCCAGCCAAATGCCAATTTCTTATTTCTCAATGGATTATGATTGCCTAAACCTTCTATTTGAAGAATCCAATTGCTGACACTCTGTCAGCCTTGAGCAATTTAAGATATGTAAAGTGTTAGGAGCCCCAAATTCACCAAAAAACTTATGGCAAAATTTCACTTAAATTGTATCATAATGTGCAAGAGGATGCCATTTTCACTTATGCAAAAAAAAAAAAAAAAAAAAATCTGTTTGAAGACGAATGTTGATATTGTTTAGTCCGGCAGCCAAATCCATATTATTGGCCTAACCTTGTTTTAGGGTCTATAGTTTTTTTTTCAATGGATTATGATTGCCTAAACCTTCTATTTGAAGAATCCGATTGCTGACACTCTGTCAGCCTTGAGCAATTTAAGATATGTGACGTCATACAAAATGGCCGCCAAAGTACATGATTTTTCTCTAAAAATGTATAATAAATATATAATAGGGCTTTTTCTACAATTTTGGGCAGCCAAATGTCTGTATCTCTCTAGGACCATCATTAAAAATTGTTTCGTGATGTTGCACGGCCATAGATGACAAGCTAATTTGCATATTTTGAAATAGCGCCCTCTATAAATATATCAATTTTGCATAAAAATAGGTGTGCCAGCCAAATGCCAATTTCTTATTTCTCAATGGATTATGATTGCCTAAACCTTCTATTTGAAGAATCCAATTGCTGACACTCTGTCAGCCTTGAGCAATTTAAGATATGTGACGTCATACAAAATGGCCGCCAAAGTACATGATTTTTCTCTAAAAATCTTTAATAAATATAAAACAAGGATTTTTCTACAATTTTGGGCAGCCAAATGTCTGTATCTCTCTAAGACCATCACTAAAAATTGTTTCGTGATGTTGCACGGCCATAGATGACAAGCTAATTTGCATATTTTGAGATAGCGCCCTCTATAAATATATTAATTTTGCATAAAAATGCCAATTTCTTAGATCTATGTCACGTTAAACACATATTATATGCTTCGTATGCATGAAATAATTACGATTGTGCTGCATTTATCTTACATATTTTTTGGTCTAAATTAAGATACAATCATGTCAAGAAACCAAGATCTACAAGAGAATCAGTGAGAAGTGATTTTACGGTACATTATTGTTCCATTCATAGGCTTTATTTAGACCAGCATTGATCCAGCGTCAGTGAATGATGATAAAGCATTTGGCATCGGTACCAGACAGATGCATGAGTTTTAACAGAAGTTACCTGGATTCTATGACACAATTTCCAAGAAAGTCTACAACGGGTACCTGACAGAAATTGTCAGCCCAGACACCAACTGTAAACCAAAGTGTTTCTGGAGTTTCATAAACGGCAAGCGATGCGATGCTTCAGGGTTGGCTCCATTGAAATAATCTAATGGAATGACTTACTCAGATAACCTCTCAAAGGCGAACATTCTAAGTAATCAGTTTTCATCCATCTTCAACTGCAATGAAGATATGACTAGTCTGAGAGACAAAGGACGAAGCCCCTACCCAACCATGGATCACATTACTATCTCGCCACCAGGGGTTCTGAAGATCCTGTCTGAGCTTGATGTTCATAAAGCCACTGGTCCTGACCAAATCCCAGCCAGATTTCTGACCACCAAACTGACACCTGTGTTCCCTCTATTCTTCTAAGCCTCCCTTAACCAGAGCGTGCATACCTGATAAATGGAAGATGGCTATATATATTGATCCCATCTTCAAGAAAGGTGACCGTAGCAAGCCAGAGAACTACAAAGCTGTCTCTCGGACGTCAGTAACCTGTGAAGTACTGGAGCACATCGTTCTTAGCAGCAACATGAACCACCTTGAAAGCCACAACATCTTGTCTGATGCACAACATGGCTTTCGAAAGAAGCGATCCTGCGTCTCACAGCTTGTCCTTGCTATCCTGGACCTTGCCAAAGGCATCGATGCCAGAGACCGATTGGACATGACACTCCTTGGTCTCTCCAAAGCATTTGACAAGGTTCCCCATGGAAGGCTAGCTGTTACACAAGCTCCAATTCTATGGAATCTGGGAACCCACACATGCTTGGTTTTCTGGCTTCCTGAGTTACAGGACCCAGCAGGTGTTACTGGAAGGACCCATCTCCAACACCAGCCAAGTAACATCTGGCATCCCGCAAGGCAGCGTTATCGGCCAGATGCTGTTTTTCCTCTTCCTCAATGATCTGCCACCGTACCTCTCCCCAAACCCAACAGTCAGGCTCTTTGCTGATGATGGCATGCTATATACAGCAACATCAAGACATAGGAAGACGCCTAACGTTTCCAAGAGGATCTTGACTCACTGCAACGCTGGGAGCGTGATTGGCTGATGGAATTCATCCCACATAAAAGTCAGGTTCTACATGTCACCAATAAACGCAAATCCATCATCAAATTCACGGACAGACCCTAGATGACAAAAATATAGCAAAGTATCGAGGTGTTGAGTCGCAGAAAAACCTCAGCTGGAACCCACATATCAACATTATCAGCAAATACTCCAACTCCACCCGTGCCTTTCTTCAAAGAAATATCCAGCCATGTCCTAGAATAATTGTGCTACGATACTCGCCTTCAACCAATCATGGAGTATGCCATCATCCTAATTATATGGGACCCTAACACTCAAACAATTAGCAATCATCAAGAAGCTTGAAATGGGTCAACGGCGCTATGTCCGCTCCTTCTGCAATGACCACTGCAGGACAAGCAAAGTAGAAGCCATCCTGAACCAGCTCAAGTGGCCAACATTACAAGAATGCAGGGTACAGGCTCAGGTGGTGATGATCTTTCGCATCAACAACCCGCTGAAAGACTTTCCAAATACTTTCCTCACTTCATCAACATCCCTGCACAGAGGGCATTCCAAGAAGATAATTGTTCATTTTGCCTGAATGCTTGTCTAAAAGAGGAGCTTCTTCCCGGATACAATAAGACTCTGGAACTCCCTCCCTTTGAACACCGTCAATTGTACCTCTGTTTAACAGCTTCAAGCACAAGAGTTTCTTGCTGTGCAGCTCCTGCTATGACTAAACAGTTAAATCCTAGAGAGGCAGGTCCTGTTGCAGTTGCTGCAGACAAATTTCATGTGTGGCTGTGCTGTTGAAGCCGTGGCTAGCTGCCGTCTTTTTGTCTTTTCTCCTCCCACTGTTCTATTCTCTTCTGATCACTCCTCTGTATACATGTCTTCACAGCGCATCTCCATTTGGGGCAGTCTGAAGCATAGGCTTCCCATTTTGTAGGGTTGATTTCACTGGCCTCCATATCCCTCTTGCACACATCCATGAAGCGAAGGCCAAGTCTTCTAACAGTCCTAGTTCTGGTCGCTAACTTTCCGTACAAGATGTCTTTTGAAATGCGGCCGTCTTCCATTCGACTGACATGACCAAGCCATCTCAGCCGTCGTTTTGATAGAAGAGCGTAGATGGTCATCATCCCTCCTTTTTGAGGACATCCTTGTTTGGAATGTGGTCCTGCCATTTGATGCCTAGGATTCGCCTCAAGTAGCGGAAATGGAAAACATTCAAACGGCGCTCCTGACTTGCATACAGGGTTCACGACTCACTGCCATACAGGAGAGTGCTGAGCACATAGGCCTGGTAGATCTTCATATTCGTGTTGCTGATTTATAGTAAAGTGTTCTTCCAGGCCTGCTAATTTGAGTGTCTAGCCATCTTGGTTGCTGCCTTGCCAATGTGAACGTTGAGCTCGAGATCAAGGGAGAGGTTGCTTAATACATGGAGCCGAGGTAGGTGAAGTTTTCAACCACTTGGAGGGTGTAGTTTAATTAACATTGGAGGATTCGAAAGTCTATGACACCAAGTTGATATACTCTAGAGTAATAGGACTGCAGGCAAGTTGAAGATATGTCAATATCAAGAATATTTTGTCATGGAAGCTTTCACCAGGTCAAAGGCGAACTTGAAGAATTTGACAAAGGTTGACGTGTCACTTGAACAACCTTGTACAGTCCGTTTGATGGTTGTGCTCTACTCTGGATTAAAATCTGATGATCTTTGGTTGGTGTGCCACCAGGGTTTCTAGAAGTCATGACGAATTGAGAGTCATCCAAAAGAGTCTTCCCACCTCACTGCTTCCCTCCCAGAAACTACTGACAACAAACTACAGTTGATCGACATCATATACCGGTATGCGGGATTCTGCAGAATGATGAGGTGTTCAGAAATAGGCAAAAGCACAAGCTGGTCATTACCGGTCAAGATGATGTATCTGTTGAAGTGATACCAGGCAGCGATGTCATGCCAAGGGAAGATCTTTCCATAACACATGAAGAAGCAGACAACATCATAGTACAGCAAGCGATTCAAATTGCTGCTAATGAGAAAAGGTATGTTAGGGTCGTGGCTGTTAGGGTTAGGGTCCATCATCATCTACATGAATAACTTAGAATGCCAATGATCATGGAAGAGCGAACTGTTATTGACATTCCTGCCACTGTACACAAGTTAGGAGATATATCATTCCATCGATGTTGGCAGGACATGCGTTGAGGGGATGCGACACTATTGGGGCATACTTTGGGATTGAAAAGGGTACATGCATTGCTGAAAGTGATGAAGCAGAAGATTTGACTCCCTTTGGACTCAGTTGGCAAGAGATCTCATCTGCAAACATGTGTGTGGAAGCACGCCTTGCAGTCACGACCCACATAATTGGATCCTACAAAGTATGGGTATGCGAAAGAAGAGGAAACTAAATCCCTGATCCCTGTCACAGTACTTACAAATGTACAACTCGCACCGGACAACATATTAAGGTTAATACGGTGCACTTGTGCGAGTGGAAGCTTATGTAAATCATCACGGTGCCAATGCAACAAAGCAAAACTAGCATGCACAATTTTCTGTGGTTTCGCGCCTCTGTCGAGTGTTATAAGGATCAAACTAAAGCAGCAAATGATAGCCATTGGAAGGTAACCATGTTTGGTCATTTAGGGTGGATATTTCGCTTTATTAAACTAATAAATTCCCTTGTAAAAGAGGAACCTTTTCATGATAGGTTCATATAAAAGAATGTATTACCTCAAAATACAAATCAAATTTCGGAATGATGTCACTGAAAACGGGCATTTATAACCATATGGCACCTCATATCTATGGGACAGAGAGCATGAAATTCTAGCTTGTTTTCTTCAAGTATTAAAGATAAAGACCAGTTATGGTCATGCGATTGCATTGTGAAAGAAACGTTGTGGAATCGATTAGAAAAGGTTGATCATCTAGCTTATAAGTATTGGTGTGTACTGCAAGGTTCTGGAATCATCAAAACGATTAGAAATTTGGCCCAGTCTTGGTCAAGTTACAAGCACTGTACACAGAAGGATGTATATGAGACTACGCGACACGTGCGCGATATCTATCAGGTCTAAATAGATATAATAATTTACCAAATATATCAATTAGTAGGCGGTTTCTCGGCAAAATTTGTATCATCACGTATTAGTCAAAACATATTCTTTCACATGATTGGTGATAAGAGCTTCCATTTCATTTTTTGAAAGGGGAGCGTTTCCAAACCTAATCTTTACCTTTAAAGTACAAAATAACAAAAAAATCACACCAAAATGTGGTGCACAATTTTTACTAATTGTATTCAGTGCGTCTGACTTATAAAAAATGTTAATTTCATGTTAGAAATTGGCATTTGGCCATCATTTAAAATTTGCAAGTTAACGTGTCTATAGAGGGCGCCAATCTGAATTATGCAAATTTACATGCCATTTTTTATCATACAACATCGTCAATTTTTATTTAGTGATGATCCTAGAAAAAAATCAAGATATTTGACTGACATTTAATGTAGCAAAATACTGTAAACAATTTTGTTATCATTAATTTTGGTAAAAAAGGGTATTTTGGCGGCCATTTTGTGTGACGTCACATATCTCAAATTGCTCAAGGCTGACAGAGTGTCAGCAATCGGATTCTTCAAATTGATGGTCTTAGGAACTATAATCCAAAAAAAAAAAAACTATAGACCCTAAAACAAGGTATATCGAGATGGCTGCCGGACTAGTTCTGTTGCACGCAGAAAACCTACATGTTGTATTCTTTCATCAATATTCGGCCTCAAACAATCTTTTAACAAGAAAATCCTTGCAGAAATATGTTTTAAATGACATCCTCATTCACATTATGATACAATTTAAATGAAATTTTGCCATCAAATTTGAGGGGCTCCCAACACTTTAGAGGGGCTTGAATAATTCATCACATGGCGTATGTATTATTAATGTGACTTTCTCTTTGACCATGTCTAATTTTGGACGAGTGAATTGGTTTATCTGTGTGCTCCGTGTCAAATCATTTTATTTAGGGCACATCCAATTTCGAGTCATTACATGAACTTACGAGATGGAAAATTGAACTAGTACCCAAATGGAACATTGATTGGATCTGTCACATCAAGTCGAATAATTGTTCTATTCTTACATTATTTTATAAAAAATAATCAGTAGTTTAAGAGGATGTGCCTATAGCTAAATTTGCCCCCCCCCCCGCCTCCATGGCTATTTAAAAAAATGTTCTTGAATGTTCCTTACCCCCGATACAACCAAGGGGTTAGATCCTCCAGTATGAAAGCCCCCCCCCCCCCCTCCAAAAAAAAAAAATAAAAAAATACAGAAGTATGATATGCCCCACGGCATAACGAGATGTCATAATATACTCCGCCCCCCGCCCCCATTTGAGGAGGGTTCCCTATTCATAAACATGTGGAACGCCATTTTTTGTTACCATACTTTCATTATGAGAATCATGGGTGTTGATTTTTAATGTGACCATTTGAATCAAATGTTTCGTGCATGTGAACGGGTGTGAATGGAAAATGGAAAGGAGAAGAAGAAGAAGAAGAAGAAGAAGAAGAAGAAGAAGAAGAAGAAGAAGAAGAAGGAGAAGACGAAGAAGAAGAAGAAGAAGGAAAAGAAGAAGGAGAAGAAGAAGAAGATGGAGAAGAAGGAGAAGAATTAGAAGAAGGAAAACAAACATTACTGAGTAGTGAAAAAAGCATTAAAACTTATGTATTCTTCTTGTAGCTTTCATTCATTTCCAAATAATAACTTTTGTGATTGGAAAGCTTTGAACAAAATATATATCTATTTTGATTACAGTCTGATTATTTCGACACTCACAGTTTTGGTTTGATTCACGACGGTATACGCAATGGAAAGTTATCCTAAAATATTATTCAGCCTACATTGTGACGTCTGTTCGGTGCGAATGTTACATAAAGCACAGCTTTTGCATAATGCATGTCATTGTTTTAAGTAAACATCGTACTGTGCTATATAATCATGTGCGTCCAATTTACTTTCACCTACCTTGATATTAGCATGGATTAGAGAGTGAGGTTGCAATTTCCACGGCAAATTTCCTTTCGTCAATAACTGCAGTTGACGTGAATGCATGCATTTAAAGACAAAGTTGAGTTCTGGTCATGATATATTACAATTTGAAAGAAAGTATGCGGAAGCAGTTGGAAAACGTTGTTCCTACAGCACATAAGACTTGGTGTATGTATACTGTGAGGTTTAGGAATCTTCACATGGATAGAAAATTGACTCAGGGTTTGCTGAAAGACACAGAATTGTGCATATGGGACTACACAAACATGCGGAATGAAATTGTGGTCAAAATATTGCAGCTATAGTTCTTGTCATATTTTAAATAATAGGGCATTTGAAGAGCCATGCTTTTCAGGATACATTTTGTATAATATTTGTCCACACTAACATAATACAGAACGGAGTAGCTTACAAATCATTTTTTAAACTTTCCCAGAGCTCAATCGTCTCTTTAATTCCTCCTCTCGCACGTCATTCGAAGAAGGAGGACGAAGATGATGAGGATGAGAGAGAGAGAGAGAGATAGAGATGCGGTTTTGGGAGAGATATAAATTGATGATTTGTCTTGAGGACTAAGCATTCATTACCGGTCTGGCTAAATAAAAATCAATTAAGTCCTTTGATTTAACATGTTTGCTCCGCCTCTTGCAAATCGGGTATTAGAGATTCTCGGAAATGTTTTCTTTTAGATTTGTCTCATGTCTGAAGATGGTCAACCTCCCCTTCGAGTCAGTTTGTTTGTCTGTCTGTTTGTTTGTCTGTCTGTCTTTGTCTTACACGTTCTTTCTCATTCTCCCCTTGCTTTCTATCTTCTTTTAGAGACGTTGTGATAATTATGTGTAAAAAAAATGGAATGAATATTTGGGAATTATTATTATTATTATCATTATTATTTATTATTGTTATTGATGGTGATGTTGTCATTATTATCATCACTGCTATTATTATTATTATCATGATCATCGTCATCGTTGTTATTGTTACCCTTATAATTTGTATTATCAACATTATAATAATAATAATTATTATTAGTTTCATTATCATCTTTATTATCATTATTGGACTTTCTCTAATGCTATTTCCAGTATTACTCATTAGTTATTAGTCGTGTTATGCTATTGGTTTCATAACATTTGCCTTTTTTCAGATTGACCGACATTTGGGTTTCGGTTACTATTTCCAGATGAAGGTCCCTCACCTTATTACTAACCAGAAAGCTAAAAAGAACGCTAAAAAAAAAGGTAAAACAAAAAGTAGATCAACGATCTCCCCCCCGCCCCCTAAAAAACAAAAAATCGAAGAAGGAAATAAAAACACGGTAGTAATTAAGATAATTATAACGAATAGTCTATAGGCTATCATAATTATCATTCAAGGTTGTAGCAATGATTTTCAATCTGTGAGAGGAAAGTGAATAAGGCTGAAGTAAAATAATCCGAGGTCCGCTAATGGCTTTTCCTCTCTGATCACCATGTTATATTGGTTAATAACTTCCGGGGGTCAATGTTGAATTCTTCTTCCGTAGTTCATCTATATCAAGGAACGCTAAATTCTGTTTTCCTTCATCAATTTTTTTTTCTTCCGTAAATTCACACTTTGATAGGTACTGACCTAAATTATATAGATCTAAAACACACCCTTGTAATGAATTTTCAGGCAATGCCACTTCGAATGCTGCTCTATTATTCTGGCTCTATTATTAAAGTACATTTGTATTCAGCGACAATCATATCTCTCTGTATATCCTTGCTATTGCCAACTCATCTTCCGATTACTATGGAAAAACACCGTAACTAATTATCTTATCAGACACGTAAGATTGAAAACAACCCTCGACCGGCCTCGATCCAGTTTTTTCCTTTCTGTAACTTATCTGTGGCACCCGGGATGAGGCCCCACTTGTCGAAAACGTCCGTGTGTTGTCTGACAGCCAAAAAGGAAAAGTGGCAGGATAGACATTTACAATAAATTATTGTGCAAATTTAATGAGAAACTTATGTTCTGCGAAAGGTGTAAAATCATGAAAATGATTTGTGGTTTTTAAAAAAAAATCATGTTATGTTAGTATTAATTCGTACTATAAAGAATATAATTTGTGTACAATACAATTCGTATAAGACACATATTATTACAGTTATTGAATTTTGTTCAGTATTGTTTGTTTCATTTTATCTCTGGGAGTGAATTATATCAGAGTAGAAATGCCCCCCTGTACAGGATTGCTCTTCAATTATCTTCATAAACAATGACAAAAAATGGTTAAAGTATTTGGTCAAAACTTTCATGGCATATGTTTATGTGCATACACATTTCTATGTGCAGTATATGTGACGATCCCCAATATTAAGCAAATTTCTTATCATCTTGATGATTTCAAAACCTCATACGATACACAATTCTTATGTTCTAGTTGTCAAGCTTTTCCCACAATTTCCAGACAGTTACCTTCGCATGAAAAGAAGTCAACTTTCTCTAATAAGTTCTAGAAATGAATGGAGTAGTAATGTTATGCAATACCCCTTTTTCACTGTCTACGAGGTTTTGTGAATGGAAATTAACTTACACGAGACCAATACATGATGTCGATTTTCCAGGTTTCCGTGTTCAAAATAAGTGTAAGAGTTGATAATTCAACGATATTTGTTTCGGGGTAATGTGGACCTTGTGGTAGTGTAGTGGGGTGGGGGAAGGGGGGATTCTCTCCGATAATATTTGGGTGTAAAACTGCCCAATGTCGTTAGTTATACACTTTCCTTCTCCTGAAAATAGACTTACGCAAATCCCTGTTTGTTTTTATTATTTAAAAAGAATATAATTATAGGCAGTGGCTTAGCTTGAGCCCAGTCATAGAGGGGTACTTGCATCAGTGGGGGGGGGGGGGGGGGGGGGGGGGGGGGGGGGCACTGGTCTGTTTCCATTTACTCGGTGAAATAAATGTAAATAAACATGCCATTTGCTATGGATAGGATTCGGGAAGGGGTCTATGCATATTCATTTTCCACTCACTCTCTTTCCCCTCTCTTTCTCTCTCTCCTTTTCTCCATTAAAAAAAAACACACAACCCTGTACCATTTCGTTCAAGGGTAAGTGCCCCCCTCCTCCACTGTATTAATTTCCGATTGCTATATAGCTAAGCCACAATATAATACAACAACAACGGACAGGATAATCATCACATAGGTGCCCTTGAAGGAGTGACCCCTTGCTCTAACCACAGGAGGATGGTCATGTTGGTGACGTAGCGGTTTGTCAAGGATCGTCTGGGGTGAAGTGCTCTCTCCACCCCCCGGGGGATTGATTCATCATCATCTTCTTCTTCGACACAACCTTACTCATCTCTCAATGAATCCAAAGTTCTTGATTGTAAACTAAAGTGTTAACTAAAGTTAGACATAGTAATAATAATTATATTTGCTTATATAGCGCCTAACACTTACTTTATCAGAAGTCTCTAAGCGCTCTACAATAATGCAGCATAATTACCCTGGCTTTAGCAGTGCAGCTCTTACGCGCGCTGCGTTTCAAGGAATAAATTCCTACCAGGTACCCATTTACTTCACCTGGGTGGAGTGTGGCAAATGTAGATCAATGTCTTGCCAAAGGACATTAGTGCGGCGGCGGGACTCGAACCGCGGACCTTGTGATCGACAGTCCGGCGACGTATCCACTCGACCACAACACCTAAACAGCAGCCTCTGTCATTGTATGCGGTTTCCTTATGAAAAGACAAGGAAACTGCCTTGCAATTTGCAAGTACGTGCCTATCTACGTACAGCATGGTTGCTTTGGTTCATTCCTGATATTTGCTTCTCCCAAACAGTACTATTTACATAAATTCATTATTGGAAAAATGTTGATCCTAAATTTCCAAATGAGATCTGAATATTTACATCTGGGGACCGAACTTTAAAGCCACTATCCTAAAGAACTGAGGTCCGCCAGAGTACTTTGCAGACATACATGTAATGTAAGAGA
Organism: Strongylocentrotus droebachiensis; assembly: GCA_035222895.1. NCBI lineage: Eukaryota > Metazoa > Echinodermata > Echinoidea > Camarodonta > Strongylocentrotidae > Strongylocentrotus > Strongylocentrotus droebachiensis. Next base: position 34,696 of record JAVYIG010000851.1, on the reverse strand, counting down.
GCTGAATACTTAAACCGACTCACATCACATTATATGTTTTGAATGCATTGATACAAATAATTGCTCAAATATACCATTTCCATTGAATCCAAATGGTATATAAAAACAAAGTTTTCATCACATAATGATGTAGAGTACCGAAATGTGAAGTCACTGGCCAAGTTGTCAAGGTTGCTGGTTCAAAATAATGTTGGTGCTAAACACTGAATTTGCCCTGCTCCAGCCTGTTGATTGAATGATTTCGCGGTGTACCTCAAACACAGGCTCTGTTTGTTAGAAACATTAACCTGGGACAGGGTGACGAGCGAATATGACGTTAACACTTCGGTCCTCTATAATGCCCATTATGATGAAATCAAATAGTTCAGGGAAACTAAAACCTCACAAGATGAACAATTCTTATGTTCTAAATTGCCAAGCTTTTCTCACAACTTCCTGATAGTTAATTGCCTTCTCAATTCGATCGCATGAAAAGAAGTCAGCTTTATCTTGAAAGTTCTAGGAAAGTTCGAGAAATGAATGGAGTAGTAATGTTATGTAATACCCCTTTCTCGCTGTCTACGAGCTATTTATAGTTCGGGGAACCTGATCATTTTTTTTTATTTCACCTTTTTTCGAGCTTTGTGATTGTATTGGATTACGTTTGACGTCTATCTCATTTCTAAATCCGTGTTAATCCTCTCATGTCAACAAAGGCGTTTCCTTAAATTCTCAGACTAGACAGTCGTTAATCACAAAATCACCTTCTTAAAGTTGCAACTATTATTACACCCATTTTCGGAACTAAACACTCATCAAATATATAGAGCATATTAAGGCCGTCGCCATGAGACGCATTCATTTAGAGAAATCTTTATAAAAGCATGACATACCTTAGGTTAATGCCTTTGTGTCTATTACGCATCTTCTTTCGACTGTATCCCGCGAGACTGTATTGTGTGTGTATCACAGAAAATTGGCGGAACGGGGGGAGGCGCCCTTTTAAATTCCAATCTAGCATACCTCGAATTAAAACAGGCCCGTGTTATTATGTGCCTCCTTTCAAATTTTAGAATCTTAATGTACCTGACAAATGCAATAACCCTCTTTTGGGCTTTGTCTGAGATTATTTCGGAATTGTGCCCCCCCCCCTTTTTTCAGAATCCTTTATCGGACATGTCCACAGACGATTATTTCATTTTCCAATGGTTATTATAAAGTCATCCATTGAACTGCAATTCTGTACAACCTGTGATATTTTACACCAATAATTTCCCTTGCGTAGGCCTTTATTCTTTTCGTTTGACGAAGGGTAACGTTTGACCAGACCCGCATCATTAATTTTTTACTCATTTTAGGGGTTGATTGTTTCAAAGAAGAAGTTGTTTGTGTAGTTAAACACGCATTTATATTGTTACAGGTCGATATTTTACAGGTCGGGGTTATAGGCCTCCGTCAATTAACGATAGACCTACATTTCCTTTTCATGACATCAGAAAATTTAACGAAATAATAATAATTACTTGCCCCATGCAATAGAGTATCTTGACTGCTACGCGAAATGCATAAAGTTTATGACAGGGAGAGGCATTGGGATAAGATTGAACTGGGGAGGGAGAGGGGGAGGGGGGGGGGGGGGGGGGGGGGAGGTTATCGGACCAAAATATAAACTTAAGTTTAGCCTTTTTAAAAACATTCTATAACATGTAATGAAAATATCATTAATCTGTGCGATTTGACGACAAGGGGGACAACTTTGACATGTTGTGACCAATGTTATTTACTTTTCTGGGTGGAGGGGGGCGGGAGGGGGGATGGGGTGTCACATCCCAGGTGATGCCCATGCACATTGGCGAGGAGGGGGCAATGCATCGCCCAAATGCAGGATGTATGAGATTGTGGGGGCTCTAGTCTGCTAATTCGGGTTTCACAGTTACATGATTGTATTAATACCATCATGATCCTTCCGTTCAATTCGAATTATAAAAGGATTGTTTTTATTTGAATTCTCATTTCAAACGTTTTCAGATCTGTCCCCATCCCCTTATTCATTTCATGAATATAAATCATACCGCTTTTGCTTTCAGTTATTCTATTGGTACGGCTATATAGATGCGCAATTGATTTATCATGTTTATTTTATCGCGGTATTGCCACGCAGCGTTGTTACAAATACAATCATGTTATTAATACATACTTCAAAATATAATTAATTGCGTCTCAGAATAGATCTTCTAGGAAGTAATATATTTCAACATTGGCTCGGGTATTCTGAGAAAAGTGCTCATTTACCATGAAGGGGTTCCTGGTTTCGACATGTTTGTATGCTAGCGAGCCGGGTACAGTCCAAGTAGATTCGGTATCATCTTCTAAATCATGGTAATGAAAATAGTATGTTTATTACTTATTATGTACAGTAATGTAATGATTTAGTTAATTAAATACACTACACGTTGCGCAGTTGCATTTTGTCATAAAGAGGACTATTACAAATATTGTTATTAAGAAAATATGAATTCACATGTACAGCCATGATTTTGATCTACATTATAAATCATATTTATATACCAAGTCTTCTGACATGCGGCTATATCAAATTTAATGATTTTAGTACCTTATAACAGTCATAACAACTTGCTATTGATACCAAGTTTTGTAATTGTGTTTTTACAGACGTGTATCAATCAGATATGATTATTTACAGTGGTGTGTGTGTGTGTGTGTGTAATTGGGTTTTTACAGACGTGTATCAATCAGATATGATTATTTACGTCTGGGGACCGACTTTTAACGTCAACATCCGAAAGATGGGCCCATAACTCCTTCTTTTCTTCGGGCTGTTCAACCTGTCACGATGCCAGGCATCTCCCTCTTTCAACCGATATGTATGAGGAAGCTAATAACATCTTAACTACAATCAGGGACATCCCCCTTTTTGTTTCCCTCGCATTCATCTCCTTATATGAAACAAGGAAGTACTTTTCCAGGATGTATTGGATGGGCTATTGAGAAACTGAAATACCTCTTATTATGTTATGATGAAGATTGTGTGTTTATTTTGGTTTACAATATCAGTTTCAGGGTAAAAAAAAAAAAAGTGGTTACTGAAAATAGTATTTGGATTTCCCTATCTTAAGTTCACAAAGTAAGATTGGCATACACTTTCTAGCTTTGGATTAATGCAGGTTATGTCTTTGTTTACAATTTAAAGGGCCGAGGCAAACACAGTGCGACAAATGGGGATAGGGTGTGGGGGGGGGGGGGGCGATGATCTCCTAAAATACTGTGCTTGCCTATGCCGGAAAAAAATAACAACGTTAAATATATAGATAGGGTCCAGCTGAATGAATGTTGTCAGTGTCGAGTACAATTTCATCTAAGAAGACTTTCTGGTGCTGAATAAGACAAAAAAGGGTCCCTCATCTGCCTCCCACCCCCCTCTTCCCACACACAAACACGCATTCCCTTTCTGAATGATATAAGGAAGTGATTTACCATGATGTTTAGAATGGACTATTTGTATCACTTTATATGAGATACTTGGCATTCCGAAAATAGTGTCAACTCACGTGTTCCGGGTCTTCCAAGTATTGTCACGCAGAGTATTATTTTTGTTTTTGTTTACACTTTTAGGGTGAAAGGGTCATTATTGCAGCCACGCCCAACACCTACCTGCTCAACTGTGCACGGGGCGATTGGCATCAATTTATTTAAAGTGACTCGGTAACATTGTTGAAGGTTGATGAAAAAAATTGCTTAATTTTTGAATAAAATGTTACTTACTATATTCCTTCTACTATACTAACCCTCTGAAATGCAAAAAATCCTGAACAAATTCTCAAACCACAAAGATATCTAAGGTTTTCTTTGAAGGCGTCGATGTGAGGCACCCTCTAACAGTGATTAACAGTAAATTCTCCCAACCATTTTTGAATTTTTCCAACCGTTTTCCCATGAGAAAAATACATAAAACAGGCTATAAATATCTGTCAACACTTAACTGTCTGGAATGGAATGTAGAGCCATTTTATTGCTTTCTGACGATTTACATTCACCTAAAATGTAATTAAATTGTCCTTGTCTTGATGCTGAACAGGATTTGACAAGTAGCAGAATAGAAGTAGAATAATATAGTTGGGAGAATTAAGGAATCGATCAAATCAGTTTTTCCCAATTTGTACCATGAATAATGATCCGTTTTCACTCAAATTTTCAGATTATCTTTAATTGTACATCTAGCATTGAAGTCTCTACCTTAGCACCACGATCTCTCATCTGAACGATGTTACAAAGTCCCTTTAAGGACACGCTTCATCTAAATGTATAAATGTAGTCTGCACCCAGTTTCATAAGAGAAAAGAAATCTGGAGCTCCCCACATAGGTACATTTCCTTTAAAAGGGGAAACCCCTCCCCCACCCGCAAACATTCGCTCATTCTTCGTACATCAAGGAAGTTATTTTAGAATGTTTATAATGAGCTAGAGGGAATTTGAAATGAGATCTCAAATATCTACCAAATAACAACATCAACTCTCACGACATGCTTGTACTCCTCAAAGTAAAAACACAATATGATTTTGTTTTTGTTTACATTTTAGGGATAAGGTTCCCAACATGCCTACGCCTAATACTGACTAAGCCGTGGGCAGGTCTTTCTGTTTACAATCATACGGGGATAGCTAATTCTGGCTGATTGAATACTGATCATGCATGGTAATGAGAGAGAAGGGCCCTTGCATCCACATTTGTATTGTAACTTATAAGCGAGCATTATATTGTTGGGATCATAATGCCCATGATTATACTTTCAAGCTACATCTTGATAAAATCCCGAATGCATATGATAATTTTGATTAATTATCATTCGGATCTGCGTTTTATGTTTGTTTTTTTAAATAAATATTTATCTGTTTATCTATATTTAAAAATATATATAAATACATGTTCTATAATGAGGTACTCCTTTAATAGGGTTCTGTCTCCCCTTCCCTTAAATTGCATTTATCCAGTCTCTCTCTCTCCCCCTTTCTCTCTCTCTCTCTCTTTCTTCCCCCTCTCTCTCCATCTCTCTCTCACTCCCTCGCTTCCTCTCTCTTTCTTCCCCCTCTCTCTCCCTCCCTCGCTTCCTCTCTCTTTCACACACCCCCTCCCTCACAATTTACATTTCATTCTTATCGATATGAATGGATGAATGGTATGTCATTTAGTACCAATATCGAAACAGGAACCGACACTAACGATTGTAAAATACTCGAGCAGAGGCCATGCATGAAAGCAAATAGGCCTATAGTAACTGGGAAATATTCTGTACTATTCCATCATGCATGAAGCAAGCCTCAAAAAATCCAATAGCAAATTAACAATAATTAAATACTCAACAACCTTGATGCATGATGATAAGCACATCACATTGTTGTCATTGCTATTTTGAGATGGTAAAACAATGTTTCCTGTTTTTTGGGTTTTCGTTAAGCTGAAGAGGCCTTGGCGGTGAGTAGAGCTTTAGTAAGTGTTGAGGATCTCGGTTTTGGTTACATGACCATTAGATTTATTGAGAAAATATTGTTTTGTAAGGCATAATTACAAGGGGAAGTCCAACTTATATTAAGCTGGTTTTAATAGAAGCAGAAAATAGAGAGAAACAAGTCAGTGAAAGTTTGAGCAAAAACCGATTAAAAATAAAAAAAGTGATGAATATTTGAAGGTGCGATCAATCTAACACACATTGGCAACTGTTTGACGTATCTTGCGAGCTCCTTTCCCATTTGCACTGTGCTTAAAAAACTTCAAAATTGATATTTTCCTTAAGAAAACGATCGATCATAGTAACATTCACCCTAGATAATAATGATTGCAGATATGTTTTCATATAATCCCTGTAGGAAACAGATCTATTCCGTCATCAATAACTAAGAAAATGAAATGTTATGAAATTGCCTGTAGTACAAAGCAAATTGGAGAGAGCTCGCTAGATACATCATAGAGTTGCCAATATTTATTTCTGGTTGATTGATCGCAACCTCAAAACAAATCATAACTTTCTTATTTTTCCTCGGATATTGCTCAAACTTTCACTGATCCGCTTGTTTCTCTTATTTTTCAGCTTTTATTCAAACCCACTTATTATCAAGGTGGACTTGTCCTTTAAACAGTTTGTCAGTTTCCGATATCGTGACACAATTTGACCGAAGAATAACAATCTCATGCTGGAATGACCGATATTTTGGTTAAAATTAGAAATATTGGTTTGTGTCAAGGTGTAGAAAAATAACGTTATTTTTTTCGAAACGGCCAGCATTTGTCACGGAAAACAAAACACACATGGTTAAGTATAACGTCATCGGTAAGTTTCTATACCGTTGATTTTATTTATCTATGGTCATGATGATGTATTTTAGTCATCCTAAATAAAGTAGCTGTACTTGACAAAGGAAGATTATCAAAAAATTCTTAAATACGAGTAAAGGATATAATTATATATTTCTTCCTTTTTTTTTTTTGGGGGGGGGGTATAATATTGAATTATATCCTGACAGATCTCACCTCGATGTGTTTTGCTGTAGTTTTTTAATTAGCTTTCTCCAGTGATTCAATTTAATTCATTGCGAAACGATTTTATAAATAACATTCCTTCTGTTTGCGTCAACTAGAAAACATAATTACGAATCAATCTTTTAAACAAAGTTGATATAGAAAGTTCATGAAATACTGATTTACGATTTTCTACTCTAATGAATGCTAAATAAATTGCATATTTTGCATAAACGATAAGAAATTTTAAACTTCTTTACCGTGTGTTTGTCAAATTATAACTCTCAATAAAATAAAAAAGACATCAAAGGAAAAAAATAACGTTCTAAATTTCTGGACAATAAATTATGAATTAATCATTAACCAAAACAGTTAAGTTTTCTAGATTTTACTAATTAATGAATACTGTCATTTCGTATGACCTTTTTTATGACCACATGATTGAAATTTGGGTGCCAACATCCTTTATTCGGCACAAAACCAAAATGACGTTTCAGTGGCAGGCCTTCGACATTAGCCCCCCTTCCTCTGTTCTTCAAAATATCGTGCGATAAATCTTTCGCCCGCTTCAAGCTCATCATTAATAAAGCATTGTAAAGTGAGTCAAGATCAACCCACGCCTACTATCCCAAGAAAAGGGAACATAATTATTTGCTACGGTATCAAGTTTATAGTTTTTTAATGTTTTGCCACCTTGCTTATAATTTGTCGTGGTAACATGCCCTCTTTACCAGGAACAGGGGCTGAGAGTGGTGAAGTGTGACGTCATAAAAAAATCTAATTTTAGAATTTCTCAATTTTTTCTTCATTTTCCGAAAGAGCATATATAAAGTTTAATGTACAAATGTCGAAAACCAATTGAATATGTTAAGTATTGGCTGAGATATGACCATCTGAATAAATATATGTCCTATGGGAACTCAGTGTTATATGCTCTGGCTCCTAATGGTTATGAGCCAGAGCATATAACACTGAGTTCCTATGGGGAGTATATTCATTCAGATGGTCATATCTCAGCCAATACTTAACATATTCAATTGGTTTTCGACATAATTATTTTGTACATTATTTATTATGCTCTTTCGGAAAATGAAGACAAAATTGAGAAATTCTAAAAACAGATTTTTATGACGTCACAGCTTCGGTACTAGAATGTACGTAGAGCAAGATTGCGAAGACTTTCGAGAAATCATTGAGGGCAAAGTGCAATTTCAAATTTCAATACCCTGTATATCCCATAGAAATCATGATCGGATTATGTAATACTAATATACGTCATTCTCATGCTATAATAATAATAATAATAGAGAACATTTATTTAATAAATTGGAAATTTCTCTATGCGCTTTACAATCATAACAAATTTGAATATATTAACAACATTAATACAACAATAAATAACAAAACAGATAAGCAAATGACAAACAAAATATTTAGGGGAAAGTTAACCAATGCACCTATAATAACAACATTGTAAGTAAAACTAATTGACATTACATTATAAAAAAAAAAAATCAAATAACAGACACTCATTATGTCGAATCAGCCTCCCAACCAGCAACGGACAAAGCAGCTCTATAGGAGACCCTTCATGGCTCTGAAATCGTTTCAAGTTGCTTTTTCAAAGTATTTCTGTATTTGCCATGTTTGCGATCATGTTGTTGTAGTTTAAATCGGTCGCCTGCTGAGAGCCAGAAGGGCGTTAGCTCATTTACTTTCACACAGACCTTAAAGATAAAGGTGAGTTCTGGTCATCCGATTGCATTGTGAAAGGAAAGGTGTGGAATGGATCAGAAAAAGTTGATCATGTAGCATGTAAGTTTTGGTGTGTACTGCAAGGTTCTGGAGTCATCAAAATCACAATAAATTTGGCCCAGTCTTGGTAAAGTAACAAGCACTGTCCACAGAAAGATGTATATGGGACTACACGAACACGTGGTGTAAAAATCCTACCCGGATTTTTACGATGATAACGCTCACAAATTATTTTTCACCTCTTCCCAGAACTCAACCTTCTCTTTAACTTCCTTATGGCTTCCAACAGACTGTGGTTTTTGTATTTTTCGTTAATAAACAACGACTTGTTTCAATATTAGCATTGTCCGTTTGTATTAAGCAATCGTACCTACCAGTATGACTATGGCTATAGGGCATCAATCTTAGGTTCATTGGGCATTTGCAACCCCCTCTCCAAATTGTATGAATGCCCAATATATTTTCTTGCAATATGATTTGACATTATACCATAATGGGCTAACCGAGAACATTTCGTGAAAATCTGTCCCATTTTCGATGAAAAAGGGGTTCATCAACTTCGCGATGTTCTTTCCGCATCGGTGTTGCGGAGCCAGAAGGACGTTTAAACTCCTATCGATAGTTGAACAGAGACATAGTGCCCTTCTTGCTCCTAACAGACTGGGGTTAATGACCGTCTTTCATAATCTTTTTCCTCCTTTTGTATCTATATTTGATTATGACGTAGTTTAAAGTACATCGATTGTTGGTTTATTGGGCATTTAAAACCAGTCAATGTGTTTACCGCCCCTACCCCTCTACCGATGAAAGCTCATGATTCTCCCGCATGATTTGACCCTATTTGACTCTATACCTGAGAACGCGGCATCAAAGCATGTTACCATTCCCAGAAAATAGGGGTTAATAAAACTTTGCTGCGGTCCCTCCGCATTCGTGTAAACACTCATGCGATTCATGTAACGTGTACGTGATACATGATACGTGAAATATCATATCATGTTTGATGTTAACCTTTGCTCCTATCAATAATTGACAGTTGATAACGCTTATGAGCCATTTATCGCATCACCTTTTGTTCAAGATTCCCCTTTTCAGCATCCTGGGTCTACCACTATTGTTGCCAAAACTAAACAAAATCATTGACGGGGTACATTACTGTAGTAGGCAAATATAGGTGCTTCGTAGAAACACAACAAGCTCATGACCAGCAACATAATTATGAACATATTTTGGGATCAAGCACCGAGCGGGCAAGACCCATCACCGAGCGAGCTTCAAGTAAAGAATATCAAAGTTGGAAAGGTCCATGACCTAGGGCTATCTTTCTATCTATCTATACATCAAATGGGTTAATATACTGGAATTTAGATTGGTCTCTGGTCATGCCTGTAACCAATAAACACACACAATGTTTTTCTTTCTATGGTTAATACTACATCGGAAGTATTATATTACGTAATAATTGTTTAGTGATAGGAACTGTATACCCGCACCCGTCATGTCAATAAGAAGTTGTAATTACTGCTAGGAGAATGAACTATAAGCTATATGCGTTAGATCCATGGTGGTATGACCCGCTCTTCGGCAGCTGTGATTATGAGAGGTATAAGGATGGGAGACAGGTGGGGTGGGAGAGAAAGAGAGAGAAAGAGAGAGAGAGAGAGAGGGTGGGGGCAGCTTTTTGAAATATAGGAAAAATTGTATGTAACAAGTATAAGGCTATATATATATAATGAAGCGAGTTGAGTTATTGAATCTATCCATAATTATACGAAACGATGTAAAGTCGAAGAAAAAATATGAGACGCGACATACATTTTCTATCCAACAAACTGCCTTTTCATGAAGCTAGTATGCCCCCGCTTTCCCCCTTGTCCATTTTTCTTGGAAAGGCGAAAATCCTTCTCAAATTAACGCCCATTCTTTTGCAATAATCAGCATGATCAAAAGAGTGAGGATAAAGATCGTCACATCCGAGAGAGTTTCACGATATCTAATTCCTCTTTGGAAAAAAGAGAACTTACTGCATACGGACATGACTTGTATCCCTGAATATCAATTTCTCTTTATACTCCTTACGATCTAAGTTGAAATATCATTCCCTTTATTCTTGTTCGGGTAAACCTTTTGCGTCCCCTGTACATGTAGGAACTATGGGGACTTGACAATGCTTTGAAAATGGGAAAACTGATTCAATATTATTTAATGTGAAGCTTATCCTAAAATAAATAACGAATACAACATTAAGCATCATATCGTATTATATTTTACGTCGCCAATACTCTCTACATATTTTGTAATGAAACATCTACATTTCACAGTTTAACCAAGAGAGAAATGGTGGAAGTTTATTACAAAACAACAGTATTAATGTAATGATGACAATTGTTAAAGAGAAGGCGGTACACAAAGAAACAAGAACCCTAATCTCCATAATTTGTTTTAATTTACATGGAAATGATTGCATTCTGTGCGTGTGAACTCGGTACGATATACAAAAGAATATAAACCCTCTACACCCCCTCCATCCTTTATTCTCCCTCATTTTCTCTTTCCATCTGGGATTTTTTTATATTTTTTACAAGATGGGAAACGATTCAGTGTCATGAGCTCAGGATCATTGCCATTGCCTTCCAACTACCAGTAATTGAAATTGTCGAGTGTTGCTGCTGATGTTGTATAGTCTGCAGAAACAGACTCTATGTTTACACCACATACTAAAGTCCACAAATGCCTTGATCCTAGACTAAGTTTGTCAATCAGGTCGTGTGATGAGCTTGCTGCACGAAACTCTTGAAAAGAGCAGAAAACATACAGAGGTAATGATCTCTATGGTCTGACAGTTCAGACCCTTTACCAAAGAGTTATGTCTGACAAGGGTATGTGCATACAAACTAGTTATGTACATGTAGCTAGTGCTGAACTTGAGACGGACGCTTTTCGCACACTTTTGACCTCGAGGTCATACCCCTGTCATCTTGCTTGGCACGGGACTCATCACATGACAGTGACGTCATACAGATTCACCGTACAGGGCTGTATCTGATTGCGGGTACCAGGAACATGTAGAGCTGCGTTTACATACTTGAGAAGTTGGCGAACCCACTCACCAATGACGTCACAATCAATACGTAAGATGCTTTTAGGGTAAAAGAGTTCGAGCAATGACCACGTTGACAAAATAGTGCCAACAACAAAACAAAACAAAACAAACAGACTGACCATGAGCCATACAAGAAAAAAATGATATGTACATACATTTGTTCATACTTTCTGTAATAATAAATTTATGTAGTACCTTTGTTTATCTTTCTGTTGGAAATGAAATAATCATGAATTGAGGAAATGAAATAATCATGAATTGAATTGAATTGAAAAAATATATACAACAGATTTTTAAAATAGTTAGTTCACTTTATTTAGGTTACATTCATTTTATTGGTCTCTTTCGTCTCCTATCCATTTTTACTTTTGTTAAACCCTAGTAAAGTACATTGATTTATTGTGCACAGTCATATTATCTACCAATACCCTTGTGTAAATATTATACCTGGGCTGGAGCTATGTTATCGTTTTACAAACAAGAATAAGTTTACTCGAAAAAGAAAAAAATTGTTGGCACAGACACTACTAATTACTTTAAAAAAAAGAAGATATATTTATGATGCAAAGTCAACCATCATAAATATATAGCGCGTGATTCCACTTTGACTATGGTCTGCAGTGAATTTTATTAAACTTGTAATGTTTTTAAAAATTTGTTTCAAGAATAATAAAGTCACCTTCCAAACCTTTAAATTGAAGGGTTTTCAGAGCCTCCTCCTTGGGAAACCGATGAGTAATATTATGTTGATTTTCAATGCAACACTTTTAACATCCCCAGTGGGAATGATTTCCTTCTCCCTATAGACGGGTCATGGCCATCATTTTCTTGCTAATAATCATGATAATAATAATAATAGTAAGTCATCGTGTCCGATGGCCGTCTCCTAAAAGGTCATAATCACTGAATCCCTCGGTAATGATCGTTAAACTTACAGCTAATTATAGGATGAACTCGACGATGAAACTAAAACCGATACAAAAAATGTGTTAATTCAGATGTGGTGAAGCTTCGTGCAATAAAAAAATATCTGGGGCATAATTATGTGGTACATCTTATTCTTTGTAACTTGGACGGGGGTAGAGGGAGGGAGGGAGTAAGAGTGAGTGAGAGAGAGAGAGAGAGAGAGAGAGAGAGAGAGAGAGAGAGGTGGGGTGGGGGTATTAAAAAGAAATTATAATCACAGGTACAGAACATGGCCGTTTAATACCTCCAATTCTTCGAAATAATTCATTGAAAGTAATGGCATACATTATTTTCTTTACGTAAAATCACATGAATCAACTTCCACAATACTTAAGTTAAAGGGTCTTCCAATATTATTGTATTCATAAATTAATCAGTGCTCAAGTTTAGATCCTCTTAAAAACCTCACATGAATATTAGCATGATAAGTCATGTGATAGCCCAACCAAATTGTGTTTATTATGGTCATCTTCGGTTACATCTTCAGAGCAGGATACTATAGCTAGCTTCAAAATCCTTGTCATTGTGACGTCACGAGACAGTGTGAGGAAAAGAGGAAGGATTCCATTATTTCCCCACCCTTTATTGACCCCCTTTCTTCGTCGAGCCACCGACGTCACAATACACGATCCGGACATGAGCAGTGACGAATGGATTTTACAGATTTCATCGTTTTACAAGCTGTCGCCTGATGTTTGTTTACGTTGCTAATGTTTTGTAAATATCACTGATTTGTTTATTCACATGTTACTAGTAATTTGTTTAATACATTGAAATAATGTGCCTATCTTGAAATGTATGATTTTTATCTTCCATCCATCCTTCTCCCAGGCTTACATTTAATTTTTTTTAAACACAGGCCGTCATTATTTTGTCAATTTACAAATAATCCCCGTCTTTATGCCATACTATAATGTGGTATTAACACTTAGTACAAATTCTTTTTATCTAATGGTTCATGTTGGAAAAGATTTGAGCATTTTATGTACCATGCATCCGCCTTTGTTCTATAATCTGATAATGAAACGGAAATATAAAATATAAATGAAATCAAAATCATATCAAGTACGACCGGGGTAATACTGATTATTCTATTCTAAGAAATTGCACTAGTCAGAAGTGCGCACTATAAAAGTGCATAATTCCACTGGTATAATGATCATTGATGTACCTACCTGCATGTGTTATGCAAGGATGAGGTAATTTTTGGATATAATTATAACAGCTTTTTAATTAATATCTCATGATAACGTTTTCAACGCAGATATAATACCAGCAACTAAATAATATTATTCATATACATCTGGAAATGTGGCGTCTGTCTTTTTTTAATTATTTGTTGATGTAGGTAGTTGTAATTTTCCATCACTTTAGTTTCCGGCCGCCATCTTTAATTATATCCAATGGCATTGCTCTTTTGTATTCAGGATACAGTCATATACCGTCTCTTTACACACTGCTATATTTCCTCGTCTTAATTGAATAACATTCCTCTTCAATGCTGCTGCGTCTTGGATTGTTTCCCTAACATGCTTTCCAACAAAATCCAGGGGGGGGGGGGGGCAGACGACAGTATTTTTTCCTGCTTGCGTGGACACAAAGACACAACATTGAAGAGTTTCAGATGAGTATAAAGAGAGACACAGATTGATTATGTTGTATAAAGTAGAATAAAAAGAGTTTGGTTAAGTATGTTAGCAGCGTTTAACACCTATAATCAAGACAATAATAAAGTCACTCTTCAGTCAGGTGTTAAATGAGTATTGTATAGAATGGAAAGCATATTGCCTATCTTAGAGCATTTTTATTTAGGTTCACGATGATATAGAGCCAATATGATGCGCATTTAGCTAGCACCCTGTGTGTGCACTTATGAGTGCATATCAAACAAGAATCCAATATGATTATCATTATTTGTAGTGTTAGGCAGCAGGTGGCATTGATGAATTAAAAAAAACAAAGACAGACAGAAAATGGATTTCGGAGAGAGAGAGAGAGAGAGAGAGAGAGGAGGGGGGGGGGGGGGGGGGTTGAACGTTGAAAATTGAAATATGTATATATCATAATCTTCATCGTATTTAATTGAGGAATGGAATAAAGACGTAATATTTGGAAAGAACATCAAACACTCATTATAATTAATATACCCGCATTTTTCTTCGAGCCGTTTAGTTGAAAACCCATGTCCATTATTATATTTTCTTTTATCAGTGTTCTTCCTAGACTTGATTTGATTCGATTTGATTTGATTTATTTTTCCACTCAAATATCCACAAGTTTAAATGACATATTATATAAACCATACATTATTACAATTTATAATAGAACAAATGAATTATACAAGTAACGAAACACTGATAGGTATTTGTACGTAATAACATAAGCTTACAGAGTAGTTTAAGTTGGAAAATAAGACAAAATACTGCATATTGCTTATATTGCTTATAGAGCATGAAATGGTGGTAATACAAATCCAGAGTGATTACCATTTAATCCTGGACATTATATGTCATTCCTTTAAACATAAATATTCTGTGTACATTTCCCAGATAACACAGTGTCCCTACTTCGTAGTAGGTCTATAGCATATACTACTTCCTCTCGTAAGTTTATTAATGAAAAAGGTAATAGTACATAACGTTTGGTGATATTTCTGGTTGATCATCTAAAACTGAGCTGATATAAGAGCTCTAGTTTCAGATTCTTTGCGGTAAGAAGACATATAAAATAACCAGGTCTTTCAGTTTCAGATAATTAGAATACACTTAGAATAACCCAACCCTTCGGCTCGATACTTGATGGCAAATTCTGGTACTTTTCCGTCACAAGTACGAAATAGCTATTCCTGAACTAAATGTTTTCCCTGTAAAACTTCAGAGCCTTGATTATTTTGCCAACAAAAACGCCGAATATCCTAGAAATGCGACCAATACCATAAATGTAATGACTTGTGCCGAGAAAAACAAAGTTTTGTAAATGCGTTTTAGTGAAATGCACAAACGATAATTATTTTGTCAAGAAATATAATATTAATCTAAACATTCCAAAAACAGTTCTAAAAATAATTAGGGGAACAGTGTAGGTCTACACTATCAAAATGAATGTAACCATGTATTTTTTTTTCTGCTGTTGTTTTGTTATTTATAACTTTTTGTCGCCTGTTTGTGTGTTTGATCTCTATATTTTGTTGTTAGTCTCTATGTTTGTTCGTTTACAGCATTTGAGATTTGAAAATTCAATTGATATTTCTGCTTGAATCGTAATCCCGTAGAGCACTGGTCTCCTTAGTTTTACACACAATATAGTGACAGTGTTCTACGAATGTTTTTGTTTTGAAATGGATGTGAACTGAACAATGTCTACGTCCATCTTGAAGGAAGGCTACACCAAATTTTCATCACACTACGCACACATAACGATATCAAGTGACTGCTGGCTATTCATAGATATTACAATATAGAGTAATATTCCGTTGGTCAAGCATGCGTGATCAGGCGTGAACAAATATTTAGCATGCCAACAGAATTATTATTCTTTAATCCAGACGCTCTTTATTCATAATATTATGATAACCTGCACTTCAAAGTGCAACACCATTATTTTACTATATTATGTTGCAAAATGTAACAATGTTTACAATATTTCATGTTGAAGAAACAATCAATAGTTTTTGCAACAAAAACATACATCGAAAGGGAATTTGATCTTGAATAGGCGACAGTTAGGGGAGCGACTCGCTTCGGTAATGTTGTCAGCCTTCAATATTATTTTAATCTTCCACCACATACATACCCCAACCCTAACGCTAACCTTCATACAAGTCCTACCCCAATCCTACTTTTAACGAAATAAAGCCCGTATAACATAAAAACGTCGTCGCCGAATAATTACAAAATGATTTTTTTGGTTAAAAATTGAGAAAAATGCCTGCCTTCCAAGACTAGCTTAATTACATCCGTAATGAGCAACACCACAATTGACCTTGATGACGTATGGCAATATTTTTTCGCTACGGTGGGTAGTTATACAATTATCCAGGAAGGTCACAATTTATATTAAAGTTGACTGTATTCTCAGAGGAGAAATAAAAACAACTTCATGGTTTTCTCGTGTTCTGTTTTTCTTCTATTGATCATGGTTATTGTTATAAGACCGTGCCAAATAATCACGTTGTCATGCCATGACAATTGAATATGTCATGCCATGACAGTAAGTTACATTTCCACAATTGATTTTTCTTTCAAAACACAATGTTACTAGTTTACAATTTACTGAATTAGTTTTCCTGTGTGAATGAGCTTGAGTTAAAAGTCAAATTTGTTTGAGCCTGGCCTGTCATAGTACAAACTATTGCATGTGATCTTCTGCCTATAATTCTTGCGAAAACCTCGGAGAGGATTTAAAGCCGTCGGTCTCCTGCAGATGGCTATTTACTTATACAAGCATGTACAAAATGAATTAAAATTAAAACATTAATCATCATCAAAACCTTCTTCATAGCATGGAGATACTAGTATCATTAGTTGTCTTTACCATGACGCCCTCTATCTCCCTCCCTCTCTTTTCTCTCTCCCTCATTCTTTTCTTTCGTTATTCTTTTCATTCAAACCTGAAGCCCTCAACAACAACGTTACATTTTGTCTTTACTTTAGCCCTATATACATGCTTCCAACGTTAGAAGAAGATGCTATTTGAATGTATTGTTCCTCCTCTTATATATAATTGAGGTAAATGTGTGTAACTCTTGTCTACTCTTTCGAAGTACTGGCTCACAAGGCGCCTTTCTCGTTTGTTATTAAACAAAACCTTAATTAAACATAACAAAATTAGTTCTCTGATTTAGCCCCTTTGAAACAACTGATCATAACAATGTGATTATTGCAATTCTGTTTAAAAGCCAGTAAGAGTATGATTATCTTTCCCCTTTTTGCTTTAATAATTGAGCATTATGATAACTTCAACATTAGGGATGTATAGTATATCTGATTACAATTTATATCCTGTTTTTCACGCTTTGTTTATTCCCTATTTTTAATTATTTTATCGTCATTTCCATTATATTTGTATTTCTCTTTTTCAACAAGAGTCGCCATATGCATTTGTATATCGACTGACTTACCAAATATTTATAATTAAAATCATAGCCTATAGTAGTAAATTGTATATAAATGATGATGAAATTATAACTAGAAAATGTAGACTACATTGTATACGTATCGATCTTATCGGTATGTCTGGAATGTAGGCTTAGTGCGTAGATTGCATTGCGGTCATCCCAGTTCACTGTAGAATTCCGCCCCATTCATAAAAAAGAGGTACTTGAAAAAGATGGACTGAAAACCTTATAACCTATGAGTAAGCCCCTCTCTAGGCCCTCTTACAATACAGTGATAATAATGGCAGATTTACTGTCGAACATAATAGGTTAAAGAATTTAGTTTGTGTGACATTGCGAATTCCTCAAGGGCACTCGAGCACTATAATATTGTCTAATCTGGGTGTAAGCCTCTCATTTTAAAAAGAGCCTTGTAAGAATTATTTTTAGAGACAGAGCACTAGCATTGTGATGTGCACAATCTTTAAATTGATGTCATTTTGAGCAATTAGCACAGTTTGGAGAAAAAACAGAGGGTAAGCCTATATAATGAAAAGGTACATCAAAATGTTTAAGTGAAGAGCAACCCCCTAACCTCAAGCACAGGGATTATACTCTTCATTACCAAAAGTAAACTAAAGGCGAATTAACGACGTCCACCAAACAGCAATTCATGATCGCGGTGAAGAAGGATTTTTTTTATCCCCCCCTCCCCCGCTAACAAACGAATCGTACTTTTTTGTTATGAGTCTCTTATCAATATTCTTTGAAATAAATATCATGACAGAACATTATGTTTTCCATCTATTTTTTTCCGAGACCTTTCATGTTTCTGCATTTTCTTCTCATCCGATAATCATGATGGTACTTTGCTTTTCGTCGGGTATTCTTTGCTCTATTGTAATGTACGAAAGAAACGCTATAATTATGTCAAAAGAAATGTAATTCTTTTTGAAAGTATTTCCAACGTCACTGTGAATTTCAATCAGTATAAGCTTGGTCGAAAATATAAAGTATGTGTGAAAATGAATTAATAAAAGTAAAACAAATCCTGCGCATAAAATTATTCTCCTAAAATCAGTCAAAACATGTTGCAATGACAATGTCCTACATAATTTTTTATAATATGTTTCCATTTTAATAATCCAAACAGACAAAACAAAACAAAAGGAAAGAAGAAAATAAAAAGGACATATTGTGTATAATTTTGACGATGACACTAATTTAAAAATGTAGAAATAATTAAACTACTGCTAATACAAACAAAGACCCCACCTTGTAAATTTTACATTCATAATGGCCATAACTGTCTTGGCAGGAGAACAACTTTAAAAGTCAATTACGTAATACACCGGCTGCTATCTTTGTTTGTAAACACTATCACGTGGAAATTGTAGAAAGAAACAAACTACTGCCAATACATAACTAAGACCCCCACGTTGTATTATACATGCATAATGGCCATAACTTGGCAAGAGAACAAAATACCGCCAATACATGAAAAGACCACCACGTTGTTGTATACATGCATGATTGCCATAACTTGGCATGAGAACAACTTTTAAACGCCTCCCCCTCCCAAAACAATACCCGCTTCGACCAAACATTTTGGCGCTCAGGTCACTGTCTGGTCATTGAATCATCGATTGCGAGCGAGTCTTTGCTACCAATCAATATTGTCAATGGCGGTTACAAGTTTTGTTCCTATAGGCTATATACCAATTACGGGCAAATTCCAACGCCTTGTTCTTTTCAACACCATTATCAACATCACCTGTGTATTTTACAGTGTAATCCTATCCTCTTTTCTCTGAATACTTCTCCCATGTAGGTCGACGAGGTGGTAATAATTTTTGTTATGAATGGGGTTGGAATCCGGCGTGGGTATTATTACGTCATACACCGGCCCGCTATCTTTTGTTTGTAAACACAACCACGTTTAGTTGTTGGGTTCCCGCGCTTTGAGTAGACTTGGCCTTACAGACGTTTTGTCTTACAGATTTGTATTGCAGAACGGTCGGTCGGTGAACTTATGAAAACTTTATTTACCTTTGCCTGCCGATAAAAAGGGGGAAACAAAAGACAGTCTTGAAGAGGTTAGTGATTATACAACATTTTGTTCAAATGTTAAACTATATTAGCCCATGCAAACCAGAAAACGGTGCAAAAAAAAAAAAAAAAAAAAAATGCACGATGCTTTATACTCTTCTCCTAAGACATTTAGTTTTCTGTCGACTTCTATAGTGGTATACTATAGGCTGCTCCGCATTAATATACGGCACTGGATTGACTTCTGAGTCGCCACGTTTATTTCGCCTTTTTTCGGATGTCGAAGAAAACTAAAAGTCGGTCCTCTTAAACTATGAGTGGATTTTATATTCTATTGTCTCATAATCCCATCTATATGTAAGGATGACGCAGGCTCAAATTATGTGACAGTCTCATTGCATGGGGAACTAACTTGCAAGTCATTCCGAGTTTCATGATCCAGGGAGCTGATTCCTGCATGATCTAAAGACCGACAGAAAAACCCACTGAACTTTGATCTGCATGCAAGCCAAGAAACCAAAAACGTCTTAATTTCAAAACTATCTGTAAACAAAAGTCATGTGACTATGATTGGTTCTTTAGATTGTCTGGCATTGCGGTTTTATGAATGAACGCTTTTTTCCATCCGTTCTATTGTACTAGTAGAAGTAAACACAAAAGGGTCAAATTCTGAAGGGAAGATTCCGCCCAGAAAAAAAGCCGGTAGTAAGCACATGCTTTCCCATGCTGGATTTTTTTTCTTTCGTTTTCGCCTGAAAACTATAATGTCTTTTCCGTGACATATTACTTAACTTTGCTTAAAGCATTTTTGTTTGGAGAGAAAACGCGTTGATGAAAACAGAGATATTACAAAAAAATATATTTTTATATATTCATGAGGCAGGCAGGGGTCCTTATCGAAGAGATGACATAAATTATCTTTTCATTTGTGACAATCTGAAATGAAACAGAAATGTTCACTTCCAACTTGCGCGCATTATTGAAGGTATCAAATAAATGCACATGTGCATATAACTTTTCCCCATGGCATCTCTCTTTACACAACAAAATGTTCATGATTGTGTGAATTACTGCGAATAATACAAGAACTAATCTTAATTTTTCATTCAGGAAGATTATACTTTTTTTTTAATAAGTCATAATTTAGTTATTATGTATAGGTTCCGCAGATTACCAACTCCATCAGGCAGCGATCACTGTATTTTCAACTTCCTCGATCCAGCAGAATTTTACACTCATCCTGGATGCGGTATAGGGATATCCGCCTGCACAACTTCCACCCGGTCGTTCACTCCTCCAATTTTAAAACATATTTGGTGATATTATCCCTGCATTTCCACTTTCCAAGTAAAACGATACTTTGAATGAAACCAATATTTGATGGTCCTGATTATTATATGACCCTCAAAGGTTAGTCTAAACGAGGAAAAGAAGACCACGAAAAGTTACTCAGTGCATGGTAAAACTGGCCGCAAGGACCGCATCGCCAATATACAATAATCTACGATGCAATCGCTTCCTCAAAGTAAAAAAAATAAATTAAAAAAGTGTTAATCATAATTAACTTTATTAAGTTTACTACTACATTATTTCTATCTCCAAATTGGTTGCATCTCACTAGAAATGTGAAAATTTTATATTTAAAACAAGTACTTCTTATAAACAACAACAATAACAATACTACTACACTGTACTACTACTACTACTACTACTATACTACTACTACTACTACTACTTCTACTATTACTACTACTACTACTACTACTACTACTACTACTACTACTATTACTACTTCTACTACTTCAACTTCCATCACTACTACTACTTATGCTAGATAATATGTATACGATATTGATGATAATAATAATAATAATGATATTGACAATAATAATGAAAATGATAATAATGATGATGATAAAATAATAATATTGATAATAATAATAAACAGATAGGCCTATACCTGTACCAAAACAACAGCATGCGAGTAACAAGCATGCAGAGATAGCTCGAAAAAAACCGGTCCACATACTTCCGCCCGCATGGCAATATTTGTTTGCACACGAGGGCGTTCACCGATGGCCCCCATCACAACAAGGAGATATTTACATTATTTTGTATAATGATTGCTGAATAATTCTTTAATGTGATATTGTCATAAGTTCCTATCAACTTTGCATGTAAACACATACAGTATACCACTTGGTATTTAGTAGTTATAGTATAGTACACTTACAGTATTGGATTGACTGGAGCTATATATACGCATAGTTTTCGTATACGAAAAGCCTTACAGTATGTCAGACCCACATTATTATACAATAATTAGTAGTTATTTACATGTATACACATATCTTACATTTTTGAGAGAAATATACTGCATCAATTATGATAATTGCTTCATGAGTAATGCTTCGGTCATCGACACATACATTCACTTTTCCAAGGAAACCAAGTCACGAGACACGCATCGCACAGAGCTATTCGGGTGCACTACGTTGTGTATTATTCTGAGAAAGGTCATTCATAGCGGTTAGGCCCCTCCCAGACGTCCTTATTTGGTTGATCACGCGCGCAAAGCATGTCATGTGATGTGATTGTGCCGAATCAGCAACGTGTATTTGTATTCATGAATATTCATTACCCTTCTTGAGCACATGCTCGTGTTTACCAATACTATACTTTCCGCGCCGGTATACGGGTATAATAGTAACGGCTCACACGGAAAATTTACAGAAACAATCAAGAATTCATCGGAGTAACATCTAGCTTGCAACTTTACTCCGGATTTACACTTTCATAGTCTACTCGCTCTAAGAGAGCAACAACATTGGATATTTGTCATAATTTATCACTTGCCTGATTATTATTCGTTTTGAAACTGAAAAGACTAAACTGGTTGAAAACGTGTTGGTCGCTTGTTTTGTTGTGATTTTCATGTTTACATCTTCAGTGTTTTGATCAAATCGGAATTCATCATCAAGACAACATGTCTGAGAAGACGAAGTCAGAGAAAACGGCATACACCGAAATGGTAAGTTGAGTTCATTTTCATTATAGTTATTCATTCTCATTTATTTTTATTTAAATTGTGCTTAATGGTTTATTAAATTTGAAGAAGATTGACGATAATACCTAAACGTTTGCAAGTGTTTCCTAATTCATCCAGCCAAGAATGTCCTGCTTGTTTACCATATTTACCATGCTCTGTACTAATAGTGGTCAAGATAACTTAAATATTAGAAAATAAAACCATCCTCGCAAGATAGAACATAATCATTCATTCAAATTAATTCTAACACCCTTACAATAAAAGGCATGCTCCTCAAACGCTTCAACTCACATTAGAGAGCAAGAGTCAATGATCGGTGATGGTCGAAACATAAACAGATAATGTTTGCATTTCAACTCTACAATATCTTACAACCAAATATTTAATCGTCGAAAACTATATTAATTCTAACATTTTATTTGTCCTTCTTACTTTCTTGTAGCCGCAACAACAGCAGCCGCTAACGATGAAACTTAGCAATATTCCCGACACTCCCCAGAAAGAAACGATCGAATCGGAAGAGGTCGATGAGCGCGGAAACTGGACGAATCATCTCGATTTTCTGCTCTCTTGCATCGGATATGCCGTCGGTCTCGGGAATGTCTGGCGATTTCCTTATCTTTGCTACTCCAACGGTGGAGGTGAGTTGAAATTACGTTTTTAAGTGATGGATGATGGATCTTTTATGTTGATGTTGATGGGTGCAAGAAAAGGCTAAATGAAAGAGTTGCGAGACAAAGAAGAATTGTTGTCTACGAAGAATGTTATTGTTGTTGAATTGTCTAGTTGAAATCATCGATCATCGCACACCAGTTTTGCTTTTTTAATGTTATTCTGAAGTATCCCGACTAGAAATTGTATAACAAATGCAAGTATGAGAATGTCTGTTTGATATAACTCGTGAAAGAATGCGAACAGATTTTAGACCTGAAAATATATCGTATTTGCCTTGTCTGCAATAGATGTTTAATTATATTCATGAGGATCATGAGATCATCGTTTGTAAATAAACAAGATGAATATCTTCATCGGAATAAGATTGAAGTTGAATACTGTACGCTAATGTTTTTACGATGTTATTAAATTCTGTACGAGAAACAAATGCGTACCGAAAAAGCCGGTACGAAAGCCCATGCTGCATGCTTTGTTGATGTTACAAAACGCCGGTAGAAATTCACAACAAGAAAATGCCGGTTGCCCAGCCCTTTGGCTGCGCGCCAATTCTACATTTACATATTCGCCCGCCTTCTCTGAAAAACTTTCCATAGAGAGCGTGGGCACTACGTCAATGACACACCTCCTCAATATTTAACAATTGTGACGTCAATAGGACAGCGAACCAATGAATGCCTCGGATTCCGAGGGCTCGGCTATTATGATTAATATTCATGAGTAACCGTCATCAATGGGTGACTGAGCTTTGTTGGCAAAGAAGAGCGTGGGGAAAATTCCATGACGTATAGTCGCCCAGGCAGCCGCTAATTGCCCTTGCGGAAAAAGCGGACGTGGAACATTCCCGAAATATTAGAAGTACGACGTATTCTCGTACGAGGAAATGAAAATCAGGATAGAGGTTCCATATCCGAGATATAATTTTCTAAACCATGATTAAATTCCTAATATCTCTTATATTTCTGTATTTAGATTTATCGAATAGGCCTCTATTAAAAATAGAAATACACTTATAAAAAAAAATGATTTAAAGAAAAAAAATGAGTTCATTTACTTTACTTTTGATTTCTCGTCGCATTGCGTATAAGGTTTTTGAGTATTATTATCGCTCTTCTTTTAAATTTAAAGATTTAATAACCCCAAAACAAACGACAACAAAGAAAACGTAACATTTTATTATGTTTTTTTTCCCCGCAAATACCAGAAGATACTATTTGTAATCATTATTTTACATGTATAATTGCACAAGCTTTATTTGCCGTCACTGCTTTTTACCATCATTCGGTCTCATGCTCAAACAAAGTGATGAGTCACTCTTCCCCAAATCTTCATCCGGAGTAATATTTGACTTTCGTTTTTATTGTATTTTTCAGGAGCGTTTTTGATCCCCTACCTTGTAATGCTGTGTCTGGCCGGTGTGCCTCTCTTTTTCCTCGAGTTGGCTTTCGGGCAGTACTGCAGCAAAGGGCCAATCAGGGCATGGAACGCAGTGCCTCTTATGCGAGGTAAGTACCCATTGACCAATCAGCGTGCTTAGTGCTTCTAGGCGTTTGCTGCAGACCGCGCGAGTGGTTTTGTGACCGCAAAGTGTGGTTTCTTTGCAAAATTATAGCGGAAGTCGGAATCAGAGGGAAAAGAGGATGGGGGGAGGGGGTGTACTAGAATAGCTTTTCCACTGTTTAATCTCCATTCGTCATGACATGATATAAAGAACTGTTAATGATTCTCAGTCTAATAACTCGTTATAAGAAGAAAACTAGCCATTATTTAGAATATATAAGGAGGAGAAGGAGAAGAAAAATAATTGGTTTTGTATAACCCCACGATCTCTAGTATCCATCTACCTTGTCAAGTTTCAAGCTATAAAAGAAATTAGGGTTTGAGTGCTAAATATTTTACTAAAATATATTAAAGGTGAAGTCTTACAATCATGGATTTTTTTCTAAAAGCTTCGAAGAACCCATATATTATGCATATTTGTAAAGGCTTGGATGGAGCCCACATCTAAAAATAATCCTGTTTTCCTCCTCCCTCAGGTGTCGGTTATGGTATGGTGGTCGTATCGGCAATCGTCGGTATCTACTACAACGTCATCATCACCTACTCGCTCTTCTACTTCTTCAAGTCGTTCGCCAGGGTCCTACCATGGGATGGTTGCCACCATGACTGGAACACCCTGAACTGCTCACAGCTCGTTAATGAGTGCCTGGAGTCTGACGGCATCATCACCGAGGACAATACTTGTGTCCCCATCGGGAACCTGACGGACGCGGAGCTAGAGAGCTATAACATCACCTACTCCGATGATGGCAACATCACCGGTTACTTGGACCCCCTACAGGCTAACCGACAGAGCGCCTCAGCCGAATTTTACAAGTAAGGAATCCAAATAATTAATTCGATCAATCTTTTTATCTTGATTTGAAGTATCGGCTCTATAAATCAAATTGTTTGCAAGTGTTGTTATATAAAAAAAAAACCCCACCCAAACAAAACAACAAGTAAGCCCCAAATAGATATTAATTTGTTTCGACTTTGCAAACTTAGTAGGCCTAATAGTAATATGGACAAAAATGGAACAAAGTTGACACGAAATAGCAGACGCCCATTTCTTTTTTGTTCTTCAATAATTATCACACGGGCTTTCCGGAAGCTACTTGATTAATATATTATAATTTATAAACGTGACTTGGTGACGTAGGGATTGTTGAACTTTGAGGTATGAATTTGCCTAGTACTTAGTTTTCCTCCATTTATAATTAATCATCCATGCATTATTGACCAAGCATTGAGGCCGGATGTAAAGAGGTCCCCGAGTGAATTTTTTGTCATTTATGGACGAGAGTTTGGATTGAGCAGATTGTATCAACAGATGGCGCTATTACAGGCTAAGAAATACACATGCTTGAGCATCAAACTAACCAATCTCCATGAAGATTTTTTTTCTTCTTATCTTCAAGACATTCAATGCTGGATGTTGAAAAAAAATGAACTTCCAAACTGTATCCTAGATAATTTTCACTTAATTACTTGCTTTTTAATGAAAACTAATCATTTCCACTCCCTTTTGTTTGGTCTCTCGAAGGTATAACATGTTGAAAGAATCTGGTGACATTGGCGACCCTGGTATGATCAGCTGGCAGTTGACCCTTTGCCTTCTCTTCGCTTGGTCCCTCATGTTCCTCTGTCTGGTGAAGGGTGTCAAGTCCTCAGGCAAGGTTGTCTACTTCACCGCCACCTTCCCCTACGTCGTCCTCTTCATCCTCTTCATCAGGGGCATCACCCTGGAGGGACAGATCGAGGGCATCAAGTTCTTCATCACCCCCCAGTGGCACCTCCTCAAGAACGCCAAAGTATGGAAGGATGCTGCTGTTCAGATCTTCTACTCCTTGAGTGCATCCTGGGGTGGGCTCATCACCCTCTCCTCCTACAACAAGTTCAAGAACAACTGCTTCCGCGATGCCATGATCGTCCCCATCGCCAACTGTGCTACTTCCATCTTTGCTGGTTTTGTCATCTTCTCCATCTTGGGTCACATGGCTCATGTCCTGGGCAAACCCGTTGAGAGCGTCGTTGATGAACGTAAGTTTGAGATCGGTCAAAGAATTTTAATTTGCCAGATAGTTTCAAAGCCATTGACTATGTTTCATTATCAATTATATGTATGTGGAGATTTTGTTAGAGATTAAATTATGGAATCAATAAAAAGTGTTATTGTCAAGTCCTTCAAAAGTTTCTTAGGAATATTGTTAAAAAGAAAAAAAAATAACTTAAAAAAACTCTGTCTTCAGTACTCAACTTTCATGGTGTAAAATTTACTTCCCATTCAATGTTACAAGATGCATATTCAGACTCTAATGATTTCTTTACTCTTCATTTTCCAATACAGAATTTGGACTTGCCTTCATTGCTTACCCTGAGGCTGTAACCCTCCTGCCCATCTCTCCTCTCTGGGCCATCCTCTTCTTCTTCATGCTCATAACCCTCGGAATGGACAGCCAGTTCTGCATCATCGAGACCGTCACCACTGCAATCATCGACGAGTTCCCCTCCCTCCGTAAGAAGAAGCATCTCGTCGTCTTCGCCTACTGTTTCATGGGGTTCATCTTCGGTCTGAGTTGCGTCACCCAGGCTGGTGGATACTGGGTTATCCTCATGGACAAGTACGCCGCGGACTTTGCCCTGCTCATCTTCGGTCTCTGTGAGTGCATCGGTATCGGCTGGATCTACGGAGCCAGGAGGTTCATCAACGACATCAGGACCATGCTCGGTGACAGGATCGTCGATCATCCACTCTTCAACTTCTGGCCGCTTTGCTGGTGCTGTATCACTCCCGGTGTACTCCTGTTTGTTCTTGGCTTCAACTGGGCAACCTGGGAATTCCCCACTGCTGGCGATTACGAGTTCCCAACCTGGGCCCACGTCGTTGGCTGGCTTATGATCTCTTCATCTCTCGTCTGCATCCCAGCTGTCTGGGCCTTCGAGTTCATCAGGGCTGGTGGAAGTTTTGCCGATGTAAGTACCATTTCTGTCTCTTGAGGTTCAGGGAATAAAATAAAGTTGAAATATCTGGGCTCTAGCCAAGATTTACCTGCAAACTAATTATGATCACTTAGAATCCATTTTCCTTTAAGATGTTTACCCCCTCACCCCCCCCCCCCAAAAAAAAAATGGCCCCTTATCTATTAATTTTTATTTTACCAAGAAGACAAAATATGTCGTAAAATTCCTTAGTTATTTTCTAGATATTACTTATAAACTAATGACGGTTTTCTTTCCTTCCTTTCTTGCAGAGGATAAAATACATGGTGACTCCTCGACCTGAATGGGGACCTCTCCATCTTAAGGACAGGCGTGAGGCCATGGAGGTTCACAGGCAGTTCGGTACCACAATGGGAGGTGTTCTAGACCCAAGCATCCCCGAGAAGAATGAGAAGAACTTAGAGGGCGGTATGGGCTTCCCCCTTCACCCGAACGGACCCGTCCCCATGCAGACCATTGATGCTAATGCCTTCCACTTACAAGGTGCTGTCGGAGGAGCCGGAAGCACGGTATAAGCGTCATTGTGCCTTTGATGTAGAGACTGTTTGTTATCATGGCTGCGGGCTTTGCGCCGATGCTGCAGTCCATGGGTAGGGAGATGAGGGTGAGACGGAGATGCTTTTGCCTGTTGAAAACTGTCTAGTTAATTCTTTGGTCAACAATACCTTGATGAACAGTTGAACAGCCTTTTGGGAGATCTGAAGGCAAGGCTACAAAGCAGGATCCGAAACTGGGAATCCGTCCTCCCCAATGGCTTAAAGACTCACTCGATGCCGCTAGCATCCGAGATCTGCCGTCCGCCTTGTAACAGGGTTATGTTAGATCATGGAGTTAACTCCATGGTTAGATGGAGAAAAACAAGATGTGCCATCCTCCTTGTTACAGGGTTTTGGTGAATGGAAGAAATCAAGAAAATCACGATCGCCTCTCAGGACAGAGCGAAGATTCGAAAATAGTTTCTATCCATTGTGACGTAAGAAGTCTTTATATAATTATTGCCACCTCTCATACATGAATATTCTCCTCGAAACTGACAACTTTTGGGGAGAAGATGCTCATTCATTGCAATTGTAAACTGTATTTAAATATGCAAAGATGTTATTTATTACTACCAAACGAATTATCACAATCATCACAAGGAATACTTCACAAGTTCACAACTCATTGAATACGGGACTGGTTGAGGATAGGAAGAGCTGATCAAATTAAGCGTACCCTAAATTTCCTTTTTGGAGCTAAAATGCATGTAGTTACCTATCTTCCTCAGTATCCATACAAATAGAAAACATTTCTTGGTAAGCTGATACTAGGTGCTATCAAAGATAATCATCATTTGATTATCATCACCCTACAATTTAAACATCGATTAAACTCTCATTTAGCATTATGATTATTTATAAAATCTGAGAAGGTGGATATCACATGAATGAATGATAGCCAGTGAAATCAATTAAGTGGAATAAAATGTTCTGTAAATAACAGTAATGTGCAATTCCATCTTCAGGTCGACTCATGATGTGCTAGCAAATGTAATCATATTTATTCATGACGTGACCATTTACCCAATCGTGAATGTGTCAATGAAAGTAACTCGTCTTACTATATTTTAGAGACACCCCTATATCATTATATGTATTGAAGCCTTCCAACTAAAATCTACCATCTCCCAACTATACATAACGATTGCATGGTGAGAGAACAACCATTCACATACATGTAGCAATACCTTGTACATATTCTTGTATATTTTAAAGTTATTTTATCTTCCAGCAAGCACAAAGAGATGTTCATTTCAAGTTTTCTATTTGCTTGTACATTTTTTTTTTTTTACTTCTTTAGTACTTATGATTTTACTGCAGAGTGAATTGAATTTGTGATGTCTGCGTTTTAACATGGAAGCCTTAAAAGTTATTGCCCAGTCTTGGCCGCATAAACGGACGGCCATCATTGCAATTATAACAACCAATACTTTGATTAAAATATTGTACTGAGGATAGTTTGTTGAGAATATGTCGTCGCCAAGCTCCTAAAATCCTGACGATAAAGTGCTGTCACTTTATCAGGAAGTGTGCTATTGGAATCAACCGACAGTACAGTCATAACTTTTTACTTTTCCGTAATAACAACAACCGGAAAGCAGTTTTAAAGTGTATGTGTGTATGTGATGTATGAAATTATTTAAGAACTACTTGCCTTTAAACCAAGATTAAATACTCTTGAAAAGCAATTAAGTGTTTATACTGCTTGGTTGCAGCTGTTATATAAATGTTGATATGTACATTACATAAATGATATTTATTTACTTTTTGAAATAAACAACTGAGTCATCACTTATGAATATGTCATTCGCTTGCGGGTGTAATGCATTTGAGTATTGTACATGTAAGTCTGCAAAGCAAACAAGTGTGTGACCCCAATATTTAATCATATGTTCGTCGCATTTCTAATGATAATATTTATCATAATTAATATGAGTTATGATAATATTTATCATATTTCATACGAGTTATTAACGTGATCATTCCATGTATAATAGACATTTATATTACTATGCCAAAAACGGAATGCAAAAATTGCGATTTCATAAAAAAGGAACAGAAGAAATACATGCTTCAACATGATGACCCTTTTTCCTATTGTTTGTGAATCGTTGCTTTTGCTTTTTGTTTTTCTTCTGAACATTAATTTAGCATGGTGCTTAATGCTTTAGGACGCTTCTATCAAATTAACCATCATAATATATATAGTTTTAAAATTGAATACTTTGGAAATGCAACTCGTGACGTAACCAGTCGATAAACAAATCATAATCAAAATGCATTACCAGAAATCCTAGACATTTCAAAGCTTATTTAGGGGGGGGGGGGGGGGGGTTGAAGGCAAGAACAAAATCTTGCAATAGATATCTAATGCCAACAAAAGGGAAACAAATAATGAATATAAAAAAATCACGAATTCTTATTAACTTAGTGGGGGGGGGGGGGGGTGGCATGTAAAATAAATGGTAGTCTCAGTATAATAAGTTAATGTAATTTACTGGATTTAACAAATAATTATACATCCTTTTCCCTCATCTTGATGTATCATTTTATTCTATACTACCATTTTTTTTTTATCTGCACAAAGTACAAAAATTTGGAACTTTTGTCTCACTGTGTATCTGTATCTATGAAATAATGTATTTATACGAATGAATAATGAATGTTATGAATATGCGTAAGTCGCAGAATGTAAGAGCTGGAATAAAATGTCGAAATGAAAAAAATAATTGAAGGTGTTCTAGGATATTATTAATGTACTTTGAGTGCCTGCCTTTGGATCAGTGGAATTGAGAGAGATAGAGAGAGAAAGAGAGAGAAAGAGAGAGAGGGAAAGAGAGAGAGAGAGAGAGAGAGAGAAAGAGAGAGAGAGAGAGAGAGAGAGTGGGAGAGAGAGAGAGAGAACCAAGTTTGTCATGTATACAAAGCCTCAAGACGGAATCCAGGCACGTAGCAACATATATGTATGCAATCTATTGGATTGGACAGCTACAAAAAAACTTCTTCAAAAAAATATCCTTCATTAATGACCATGGTCAAACAGCAAGCCTATCTGTATCGCGGTCCAAACAGAAACCTTATTATGTTCTTCTTTTTTAATTTTCCGAGACTGATAGTTCAACAATCCAACTACTTTCAGGGCGATGTATAAAGGGCAATCCAACCAGGGAGGTCTCACCTCCATGATCCAACCCTAATAGGTTAATTTGTATGGAAGCAGAAATGTAAGAGAAATATACATAAATTGGACCAATAATAACAAAGGTATAAATGTTTGAAATATAAAATCCCTGAGTCTATGCGAATCTCAATTTGGTAGTTTAAGATATTTGGATGGTGATGTAGTCGCGGATAAATTTCCCGTTTGTCGTGTACACAAATATTTTCTATGTTTCTCCTTAATGCCTCCTCCCTTGGGGCACTACTCAAAATATAATTATGGATAGCATAATTATTATTATAAGTCCTCTTAAGAGCAAAGATCCTCCTGGGTATAGCATTTTTGAAAAAGAAAGACATTTTAGTCCGTTAGTGTGTTTCAACATATGGGAAGGTTGTCCACCACTACACCACAGAGACATCACCGATTCAGCTAATTTGAAGAGCCCAAACCTATACGACTTTCGAGATTTTATAAATTTCTCATTTTTGTCCGATTTCATTCACACTTTCACCAGTCTATACTTCTCTTATTTTTCTGCTTTCCTCCAGAGTAGTTTGATGTCAAGGATGGATTTATATTAGGCCAGGGAGGGGGCATGAGTCACCTCACTGATTAGGCGTACTTTTAAATCAAAGCCTCTTTCCAACATCCAATATAGTAATCACTTATACAAAAAACAAGAATCGAATGAAGGCACTTAATAATGAAACAGCAAACATGAAGGACATTTGGTGGTTTATTAAACTCTATTGTCATCAGGGGCCTCTCGTGTAACTAAAAAAGTTGATTTAATTTCAAACAAGAGCTCCTAAACATCCCGCTAAACATATACGAATCCTTCAATATACGTAAGAAAGCAAAGGGGCGTCATTATACAAAACGATGTAGATAGAGGGCGACATTACTATTTCATTAGAGTACCCCATGGAGTCTCTATGATGAAACCAAACCATTATTGCGAAATAAAATAATTTGTCACAGGTGGAAAAGAATGATATAATGAATGTGGGTATAATTACAATACATTACTAAATTTCCCCTCCGTTGAGTTCTCGAGAGCCGTTGAGTTATTGTGAATTTAAAAAGGCGATAGACGGGCCTGTACTGGGCCTTAAATTTCAGGAGTTTGGAAAAACAAAAAATATCCAAGGCATATCTAGGTAATTTGGGACCAACAGTCTTTTAAGATACGTGAAGGTTCCGTTCTTAATCATTTATCAAGAAAACAAGAATCAAATGAAGGGAGTTAATTACGAAACAGCAAACTTAAAAGCCATATGGGTGGTCTATTCAACTTTATTGTCACCAGGGGCCTCTCGTGTAACTAAAAAAAGTTACTTGAATTTCAAACAAAAACTCGTCAGCCCGTCTCTTCGATATGACGTAAGAAAGCAAGGGGTCGTCATTATTCTAAACGATGCCGATAGAGGGCGACATAACTGTTTCATTAGAGTACCTCATGGAGTCTCTATGATGAGACCAAACAATTTTTCAACGGTAGAAAAGAATGAAATAATGAATGTGTTTTATGTGGGTATAGTTACAATACAGTAATGAAATTAACCTCCGTTGATTTATCGAGAGTCGTTGAGTTCTTGTGATTTTCAGGAGGCGACGTAGGCCTATACCGGACCTTAACATTGTTCAGATGAGAGATAGTGGTGCTAAGGTAGTGACTTCAATGCTAGATTTACAATTAAAGATAATCTGAAAATCCGAGTGAAAACGGACCATTATTCATGGTACAAATTGGGAAAAACTGATCTGATCGATTTCTTAATTCTCCCAACTATATTATTACAATTTAATTACATTTTAGGTGAACGGAAATCGTCACAAAGCAATAAAATGGCTCTCCATTCCATTCCAGACATTTAATTATTGACAGGTTTTTTATAGCCTGTTTTATGTCTTTTTTTCATGGAAAAAACGGTTGGGAAAATTCAAAAATGGTTAGGAGAATTTACTGTTAATCACTGTTTATATAGGGTGTCATACATCGACTCCTTCAATGAAAACCATAGATATCTTCGTGGTTTGAGAATTTTTTTTCAGGATTTTGTGCATGTCAAAGGGTTAGTACAGTAGAAGGAATATAGTAAGTAACATTTTATACAAAAACTAAGCAATTTTTTCATCAACCTTCAACAATGTTACCAAGTCACTTTAAATTTCAGGAGTTTGGAAAACAAAAATGATCCCAGCCATATCATTACAGTAGTTGGAGACCCATTCTCTTTTCAGATACCTCCATGTTCCGTTCTTACTCAACTTTAATACGGCCGAGTCGAACTGGTTAAACTCTGGTGAATCAAATAAGTAGGCTTCTCGCATTACTATCACAATCAGACCGCCTGTCAAATATAAAGACAAATAAAACAAATCAAATTGACGACAAATAAACAAATTAAAAAAAAAACTCTATTAAAAGAAAAGAATGACTTTACCCTCCAGGAAGGCATTCCATCGACGGATTTAGGGGGAGCCTTGGTGCTAATTTGCATGGTTTAATACACAACATTAAGAATTCTCCCTCTTTATTGTGTATTAATAATAATACAAATAATATGGCTATTTATATAGCGCCGGTATCCGCCAGGCTCTGACACTCATGGCGCTATACACATATTATATTTGTTCTTATACTCTTTCCGCCCCTGCTGAATGGCAAGTCACTAAGGGTAACACAGTTACAATACTACTACACTATTCAAATTAAAATTAAATAAAAAATGACTAACATTGAAGAGGAAAGACATCGGAAAGCAATATCAAAATACATAGAAACAAACACACAAGCAATATGTGATGCCAATAAATTGTAGGAAAGCAACCATTTAAAAATGCGTCGACAGATAACAAAGTAAAAGATTTTATGCCTATTTCCCTCCAATCCATTTTTATTTTGTTAGACCGTCTTTTCGGTAATGTAACATACATGAGGACAAGTTGAAAGAACAGACGTGTGCACCGCAAGCCTAATATGAAATGAGGTACCGGTGCAATCAGACGAAATCATGATTCCCCATCCTTTCAAAGTAATATCTAGTGACGTACTATAGAAGCGGGGGTCAACTTTTGAAAGGGCACTTGCATTATGCGGGGCGCTGGTCTCTTCTTGAATTACATGTGAGTAAACAGAGACAGCAATAGCCATGCATGTTTACTTATGAATTTAAATTTATGCATGTTTCTCCCCCAAACACTCGGTTTCCAAATTTTGTTCACAAAGTACACTGTCGCTCATAGAGT
>JAVYIG010000850.1:385000-434901 GCA_035222895.1 Strongylocentrotus droebachiensis | reverse complement strand
TGACTTGTATAATTTATTTTTTTAATGCAGATTTACGGATTTACGCTTTCTGGATATTATTTTGGGCCGATGGCGATGCTAAAAGATTAACCTATAGCATATATAGCATATAACTGGTATATTTAAAAGTGGTATTCCCTAACATAGCATCAATGAATAAGGAAGCTTGGCAATTCAATTCTGGCTAGTCAATTCTGGCAAGTCAATTCTGGCAAGTCAATATTATGGACTTTAAAAAAAGGGTAAAGGAGTAGCTGGGAAATAAATGAGAGAATAAATATAAGGGTGACTGAATTTCGGAACAAACACTATGAATGAATAAACAAGTGAATCTATATATAACTTTTGAATATGGTGATGAGCGAGTCCTCATGAAAAAAAAATTATATTATAAGAAGCCATATATTAAGCAAATAATTACCGTTGGTGAAGGTGGGACAAACTATCACTTCCGAGGCGATCTGGATGTAGCCATCTTTCCGAAGCGAAGCTGAGGAACTTAGATAGGGTATACATTCTGATCGACGAGGAAGTGATAGTGTGCCATCGCCTGACACCAAAAGGTGATTATTTGCTTTATATTCCA
Organism: Strongylocentrotus droebachiensis; assembly: GCA_035222895.1. Classification (NCBI taxonomy): domain Eukaryota; kingdom Metazoa; phylum Echinodermata; class Echinoidea; order Camarodonta; family Strongylocentrotidae; genus Strongylocentrotus; species Strongylocentrotus droebachiensis. The sequence goes on along the minus strand of JAVYIG010000850.1, from coordinate 434,315 downwards.
CATCTAAAACAATTTAACTACAAAAAGAAAAGGACGTGTATGCTTCTACATAAAAGACACATAGGCCCAAATTCACACCAAAAAAGTTTAAGTTTAAACCCAACCCCCTGAGGGTACGGTGCGCGCAAGTGTTTGCTTTAAGTGCGCTCATTGGTAATGCGCGCTTAATTATGCCTATTTAGTGCGCTTTTGGATAATCTTCAGTGAAAGTGCGTTGCCCTGTGTAGATAGTGCCTCTATCTTCAGTGAAAGTGCGTTGCACTGTGTAGATAGTAGTACTATCTACACAGTGTAACAAACTTTTTGCTTCTCCCATCAATAATGGGCGAACTATCTTTCAACACGTGATTGACTTATGACCAATCGTAGAGCAAGATTCTTAGTATGTGGATATAAACATGACTTTTTGTATATGCTTGACAAAAGAGAAACTGAAAGTTATATCCTTATAATTTTGACAATAAAATGCCTGTATCATATATAATTCTGTCTAACTCCCAGAAAGAATTCTCTTGGGGCTCTATTACAAGACTAGGAATGTCATGGAGCCATGGGGAAGGACCTATTTAAAGAGAGAGAGAGAGAGAGAGAGAGACATACAGAGAGAGGGGGAGAACAGGAGAGAGAAAGAGAAAAAAAAGAACAGAGGAGAGAGAGAGAGAGAGAGAGAAAGAAAGAGACAGAAATGGAACGATAGAGAGAAAGAAAGACATATAAAGAATGAGATAAACATATCAATAAAAGAGACAGAGAGAGACAAAGAGAAAGAAAGAAAGAGAGATAGAGACAAAGAGAAAGAAAGACTGATAAAGAATGAGAAAAACATAATAAAGAGAGAGAGAGAGAGAGAAAGAAAGAGTGACAGAGAGAAAAGGTGAAGTATCCCCACCCTGCAAAATATACAACATACAAAATAAGCCAAGTAATGTGCCACAATATGCCATAGCATGATCATTCTCAATTTATTTGATAAATATAATCTGAAACATTTTATTTACAAAGTTACACATACTGCATTGAAATCATTAAAAACAAAGAGCTGGAAATGTCCATTCCACACACTCGAGCTGATTATCATCATTTTATTTTAATCATGTAATAATTGTGTCATTCCTGCGAATCCCATCCGTCACACTGTTTTACACTTTTAATCCCAATTGACCCTAACGCAAATACGATTTTTGACAGTAGATGGCGACCTACCTCCCACATATGTAGATATGATACAGTCAAACCTGCTTTAGTGACCACCTGTCTACAAAGACCACATTTTTTGTTTCCCTTGAAAATGGTTTCTCATTGAAACATGTACTAAAGGAAGCTGTCTACAAAGACCACTTTTTGTGTTTCCCTTGAAAATGGTTTCTCACTGAAAAATGTACTAAAGGAACCTGTCTACAAAGACCATTTTTGTGTTTCCCTTGGGTGGTCGCTATAGACAGGTTTGACTGTATTTGGAAGCTGATAAGACAAGGTTTCTACCCAGCTTTCCATAGAGAATGTACAGCAGTGTCAACTAATTCCTTATTTTACTGCACTATTGTTCAGATTTCAGGAATTCCCACGATGATTTGATGAGATCTATGTAGGCACCATCATAATCTGTTACTTATAGTTTATTGGTTCCCAAAATTTAATTGTTATCAGATTTTCAAGTTCATGACCCATTTGTATTTGTATTGGAACTGGAAGTGCCTTTGCCAAGTATACCCAAGGCCAGTGCTGCCCTCTATGTCCAATTAATGTAGGCATAGTTGCGGTAGTGATAATTAGAACCATTATACTCTGTATATCTTCATTAGTACATGTTTAAGCAACTATAATATTAAACATAAAACAAAGGAATGATATTATAAATACAAAGAGCTTTAGCAAATTCCCCAGAGTCATAATGAGCCAAGTAATATGAAAAAACAGTTTATAGATGAAATTACAAAACTTGTTAAGGGTATGAATAATTTAGTCATTAACTGTATTTAACATACTTCAAGCTCCAAATAAACGATACTTAGGTGTTACCCGTGAAACATGCAGCTTGATCTGAACAACCTTTGTGCAAGAAATTTTCCTGAACATACATATACAGTAAGAGAGCATACAAGATGCGTGTGTGCAGTGATCGATTTCTATGAAGGTAAAATATACAATAATGGCAGAATGGTTGCAAGCCATTAATGAGTTGATGACCGAGCTATTACAAATGAATAATATACATAATATGTGGTGGCCTGGTGGGGGAGGGGGGGGGGGGGTGACATTGCAATATAGTGATAACAATCACTTCAGGGGGCATGTCCAATATTTTTTCTTCGGGGGGGGGGGGGGGGGGGGGGGTGGGGGGGGGGGGGCGGGTGGGGGATGCTGAAAAACTTCCAAAAGCAAATTATTTTTCTCTTTGTGTGTGTACTAAAAAAGAATGCCAGATTTGGTCGAGGGGGGGGGGGGCATGTATTCTATGAACATGTATATGATAAGAATAGATGTCCCTGCACACACAAAGTGAATTCTTGACAAATCATAACATTTATCATGACAGATATATTGCGTAATATATTCAATATCTTCTCAGAATAACTGTTGGTAATGTCTTTCTATACCCGTAGCACAATAATATATCTTATGTACACAAGCATTACGGGTACTTGACACAGGCATTGTCCGATATTAAAACAAGATAATTGAAATTTAGACCCCCCCCCCCCCCCCCCCCCCCCCCCCCCCACAAAAAAATGTTTTGTTCTACACAAATTTCTTTTCTTTGGTATTTGAAACAGTATCGTAATGGTCACACCAAACACAGACAATTACTTTGTTTTAGTTCTATTTCTTTGGTATTTGATTGCAACTGTAACATTTAGCTTTTTAACAGTTATCTGGATTTTTTGGTTCCAGAACTGCAATGCAAGATAAAGTTATAGCTAAATCTCACCTTGCATTTTTTACATTGCCCTAAATCAGCTATTTAGACCAGCAGTGTAGAGTAACAACTTATAAACTTGTGCTGAAAATCACATACAGAGTATACACCGAAGAGAAGTCCATATACACCAAAGACAAGTCTACGGTAAATGCATATGGGACTTCATTTACTATTGATAGACACAACTGTGAAGTGTGAATGACCAAATTTTTCTCTCTATATCTCTAAGCTCCTCACTTGCTTTCGGTCATATCCTAACAAATTTGGTTTGCAAATTCATATATGTTTTTTGTTTTGTTTTGAACGCTCAACATGAACCCTCACAGATTCCTTGAAATTCTGACTAAAACCAGAATGCAAGACCGAGGTCTAAGTTCACTGACAAATATAATGTTGCATTGGCACAAAGTTACATGAGTTGACTGTCGTAGACATAAGATTTATCCAATATACAGTATATAAACACACACTTACACAGTTGGGAATAAGACACAATAAAGCTTTAAATACATAGGCACAAAATAACAGCGCAGCCTTTGAGTAATTTTCATGTAATGCCTCTATGTACATACATGTACCTTCTACAGTCAAACATGCTTTAGCGACCACCTGTATAGAAAGACCACTTGTCTATAAAGACAACATTTTTAGATTCCCTTGAATATGTTTTATCACTGAAACCTGTACTGAAGGAACCTGTACATAAAGACCACCAGCCTATAAAGACCACTTCTCATGTTTCCTTGAGTACCATAGTCTTTACTGGTATATGCAGGTTTCACTGTACTCTAATATAATGCCCACGGTTATAGCACATCACAAAAAGCTGTCACAAGTCTATACAGGTTGTGGAAATTCCATTGAAACAAGTGTTTCATTAATAGATTTTTCTCAAAGTAGTATGGGTATCTTAGATGCATATTGACACCTCATAGCACCATTAATACAACAATGGCATAATAACATGAGTGCGCTTGGATTTTACATTTTGCTCTGTGTAGTATCTCTGATGTAATATACCTGATGTACATTGGCATGTCATAGTATCATTACTACAATAATACTACAATGACATAAATGACACGAATGTGTTTGAAATATTACATTTTTCTTTGTGCAGTGTGTATATGATATCTAGGATACAGGTTGATACATCATGATCAGTAAAGCACCATAAACATAGCATGACAGAAACAACACATCATTTATCAACCCCCAAACTGTATTCTCTCATACCTTCCAATACACCAGTTATCGGTTGTGTGCGCCATTTTAAACAAAGCCAATGACCTAGAGGTCATGTATTTATGCGTAAATTAAGATTGCGCCCATGCAAATGATGATGATATCACTGCCTACATGCTGCATTGTGCGCGCACATCATCATTTGCATGGGCGCAATCTTAATTTACGCATAAATACCACTGACCTCAGGTCATTGGCTTTGTTTCAAAGCCAATGACCTAAGGTCAGCCTGTCTGCGCATGCGCACTGATGTAACCGTAAACTGGTGTATTGGGTTCTAGCCCCATTGATAGACAACATAATTTGGAAGTCCATTAAGGCTCGTTCAGATATGATGCGGCAAAACCGTGGCAGGTTTTTTATGATGATGTAAAGTGTAATACAACTCACATTTCTGAATCTTATAACACAGAGCTCAGTGAATACGTGCAATTATTTTGCTGCGCACATGCAGTTCCCATTCATTAACACGTTTTAAAAAACGCTGCAGGTTTTTTTTTGCAGCAATTTACCGCTCCGTATCTGAACAAGCCTTTGTTGAGGGTTGGTTTCACCTTGAATTTGAGGTCAAACTCATCTTAAGATTGACTTTCATAACCAAACAGAAGGTCAAAATTACATCCACATGGACCTTGTCAAGAGTTTGGAGGTCAAAATCACCTCGACAATGACCGTCACAAGAATATCACGGTCAGCCGTCATAGTATTGACTACCGGTACAAAAATTGTGAGGTAAGATTCACTTACATGTTGACCTTCACATTTTGAAGGTCGGAATCACCTTGAATTTGACCTTCACAAAAAAATTAAAGTCACCTTCACATTTGACCTTCACATGAACTTTAAGCAAAGTATGAGAGGTAGGCACACACATTTTGACCAAAGTACTAAGAGAAAGTTATCACTTTCAAATAAATACTTGACAATGGGAAGATAAATAGTTTTATTAAAATATAGCTTGCTCTACATTTACACGACTAGTACTGTAATGACAATGCCACGTACATGTATAAAATATAATATCCCCAATGAGCTGTACAATTTGGCGAGGTGATGGACTTTGATCTTGTAAAAGTTCTCTCCTATAGAAATGCATTATCCATGGCATAACTCATGTTATGACATATAACCTAATTTGTATAAGTCACATTAAATTTATGATATAATTGCATCGATAGAGAAAATGCAGTCAATCACATCGTAAAAGTGCATCCATATACACCTATAAACATTGCACTTCAGTAGAATTTATGAGAACAATTTAAAGGAAGGCATCAGACTTCTACGATTTCGACCGAACCGTGTCCGTTCGCCGGATCGACTTGTTGCGTAACTTTGAGATAGTGATACGTGAGGACGTCATCCATTTCCTGCTTGACTTTGAGCGTGTAGTCGAAGCTGTCGTAATCGCCGACCGGACTCGCGGGGGGTGAGCTGGGAGCGTGATGCTGGTTCATCGTGAGTCGCCGCCGCCGCGGGATGGAAAGCTCGTTGAGGTCGTCGGAGAAATCGAAGGTGTCCATGACGCAGTCCGGCAGCCCCTCCGCTTGGACGTCCATCTTGAATTGGAAGTTGAGCTTGTGACGTCGTGGTGTCGCCGTGGCGATGTCGAGAGCCTGGAGTTCGTGGGCGTGGTCGGATGCGCGGTCCGGAGTGACTGGGTAGCCTGCGAGAGCCGACATGTGCTCCGGTTCGAGCTGCAGGCCAAAATTGCATGAAAATCTAGAAAAGGGAGAAAGATAGCAAGGGATGATTAGGCAAGCCAGGCTTCAGAAATCACAGTGTTTGAATGGAAACAAGAACCCGGGAGGTGTTTCACAAAGACTTAGATTGACTTTAAGTTGGACTTAACTACGGCAGGCCATTCATGCCACTAGTTGCTCTCACCTTAGTTCTCTCAATTATGATCTTTAGATAATATTTTTGCCTTCAATAATGAACTATCAAAAAAATGTAAATTCTGTAGATTTGTGACCATGATTCGTAGGTCCCTTGAGAGACCAATGCCCGTAAATGGTGAGAGCAAACAGTGGCATTAATGGCCTGCCATAGTTAAGTCCTACTTAAAGTCGATCTTAGTCTTTTTGAAACAGTCCCCTGGTGAACACAGTCTCCCAACTCAACTCCAGACCCCAAGGAACCCCAAATAAGCAAACTTTGAAAAAATTCCTTGAATTGCTAAGTATAAAATCAAAAGAAATAAAGATAGGAATAATTTGTAGATTTATCAGGAACACTTACAAAGCCATTTCACTTCCTAATAGAAACAATAAAGATTTTAACAAATATTACAATGACCCTTTCCCTGTGAACTGGGGCCTGTTTTACAAAACTTGATATCAATAACAAGCTACGATAACTGTTATAAGCTACTGAAATCGTTGCATTTGATTGGCTGAGAGCAAATTTGTTATAGAAATTTAGCATTTGTTGTTGATAACAATTTTTATGAAACAGGGTCCCTGATTTGTTGATAAAGAGCGGTGGATGTACAGCCTATTGTTTGTTTTTATAAAAATCATGTGTAGTACTGGGAAAGTAAAAGACACAGAAAGTAGATATCCCAGCAAAACAATCATACTCATTTCAAATCCTTACACCATTAAACTGAAAACTCCCTACTACTAATGCGAACAGAGTCTCACAAAGTTCCATGAAAATAATTCAAAAAAAGATGTAGACCTTGATTTACAGTAGATGTACATGTGGAACAGTCACTATTTGGAACAATTACAGCAAAAGAAATAAAAACGTGAGTAAGACCATCACACCATAGATTTGATTCAGAAACTAGCAACCACACTAAATCAGTGACCTGACCTCGTACGTGTATAGACCATGCACTGCACCAACTAGAAACCAGCAAGATTTGGGCCACGTTACTGGTTTTGAGTTTTGGGGGGCGACGGTTGCTGCTTTGAGGAAAAAGGGGGACAAAAAAAAAAAAATCTGGCCGACCAACCCAGGTTCTGGCAATACAACATATTTTTTTTGTAGGCCTTATATACCAAGTCAAGTCTGGGAATGCTTGTCTGGAAAAAAAAAAAAAAACCCTGACGATTTCTAACACCAACCACTTTGATCATCTAAAATGCACCTCAAATATAAGAAGACTTACCAACAAAAAAGATTGATCTGGAAAAATGTCAACAATAAGAGAAAATAACTTGGTTACATGATCAAAAGTGATTGTGCTAGAAGCAATGACATCACCTGTGATGATGATTTATTTCACAAAGCTACCCCTTCCTCACCCCCCCCCCCCCCCTCCCCCCTTTAAAGCCCCACTGCACTACTTATAGCTACTCACACCCTCTATATAGCAAACAATGCCTAAGCGGTGACAGTTGGTCCCCCATGGTCCCCTTCTTCTTATGTTAATTGAGAGCTGATTTGATGAGATAACCACCTGCCAGTGACCATGCAGGGAGTTCTAATCCCTCCTGGCCAAACTAGTGCTAATAGGTTTTAAACAAATGTGATCCTACCTTCAAATTTCTAGGGAAATTTTTTTCAAGTTAGGGATTTTTATATTTTCGGAAACGGATCGATGGGTTTACTTTCACAAATGATGATAGCAATATCAGCAGAATAGTATACTTAACAGTGGTCATACTGGTAATAGTACGAGTAGTAGTAGCAGTGGGAAAAGCACTAGCAACGGTAGTATCGGTAGCAGTTGACATTGCAGTAGAATATAACAGGGTGATAGTGAGCACTAACAACAAAACAGTTTTTTTTCTTCTCTCAAACACCTGCCCCTTGAGTAAAAAATCAAAACAAGATTCAGGGGGAAAAAATGGCATCTAACAACATTCCTCCCCATTTTCAGTAAGAAAATTGGGGGGAAATAGGGAAAAAAGGGGGAAAAGAGGTAAAATCGGGAGACAAAAAAAAAAAAAATTGGGAAAGAAAAAAAAAAATCAGGAAAAAAAACAATCTGAAAACCGATTTAAATCAGGTAATTATCAGGCCTGAATATAAGTGGTGTTTATGGTACTTACTGTGCTTCAAACTTCTTGATATCAATGTCTCCCATGTTGGAAGCGATCAGATGCAGGATGTTTGTAAGACCACTCAGGAACCACCTCAGATCAGACGGAAGGTGGGGCAGCCATCTCGTTAACCTGTTCAAAGGTCAAAAGGTCAATAATGCATTTTAAAAATTATTGATAGTAACTACAATGTACACCTATATTGCACTACCGTAAATAAACAAAAGTCAGGAAATTTGAAACAAATTTCTCATTTTGTTATGTCATCACTTGATTAATTTTATATATTCACTTTGTCACAGTATTACAGATTTTTCTACAAAATTAAAAGAGGTTGATACTTGGTGCTTTATAAATGGACTACATGGAGGTTTAATCAGGTTTACTTAGTTTATATATATGTTTATCAGCCAAACTGTTATGTTACATGTAATCTCTGCAAATTGAATTCACTATGCAGGGCCCCTAAGAATAACAGTATTTTAACTACTGATGGGGCTACCCTGTTGAAATAAAACGAAATAAATAAATAAATAAAAATTAATTCATATAGAATCTGAATTCAAATTTTACTTTTTAGAATTCACATCACTAATGTTATTGCATTTTCTTCACGAATGGGGTAAAGAGTTGTACTATACGTGGTGCAATGAACACAACGGTAGAAGTATATTAAGAATGGATTTAAGACTGCACTTAACTCACCTGATGGCTAAACAGTAAGCTGTTTCTAGAGGCAAGACACACGGCAGAGATGCGAAGGAAACCACAGAACCTAATCGGCTCTTTGTGATGTAGTTCCAGATGCTAGGGTTTAGAGAGTGACAAGCAGAGTGCAGCACTGTGGAAGAGATAAATATGAATGATAAATTGCGTTTTTATGGCACAAAAATATGGCTCTATACAGAGAATACAGAGGAAAAGAAGTTTTGTTCATAAAGTCACGCACATTTACCCTATAGCCAAGTTAAACAAAAATTAATATGTACATTACATATGAATAAATGCAAATGTTCACTAAATCCACGAAAGCAACAGTTTGGTTATATTTACACTAGCTACACTTATATGCTTTGCACCGTTCTTTTGAAAAACACTCAACTGTGCTACATACATGTACACATGATATGATATGTGTACATTGCATGCTATGTACACTGTAGTTCAATATAACAAACTCCATGAACCGACAGATTCAGAATTTCATGAGTGACGTTATATTGCACCGAGGCGGGACGCCAAAGGGGTGTTCACATGATGTCCAAAATGGTGTTCACATAATATAAATCATAGGCTTCTAAAACATTGTATAATGTGAAGCGTACAATTTACTTTGCATTAATTCTGGTGGTTAACTTTTGACAAATTGAGGTTCATTGCGAGTGGTGTTCATATATTAAATGTCTAGAGTGTAGTTCACATAATTTTGATATTGCGCTTCTAAAACGTAATAAAAATGTAAACTGTGCTACATACCTTGTATTACTTCTGGTGGTAAACTCTTGACTAGTTTGAGTTTGTTGGAGTGGTGTTCACACCTCTCACAGGGCCGATTCTCAAAGAAATCGTTGTCATCCCAAGCGACCCACATCTTCCCTTCTTCATCATCCTCTTCTTCTTCTTCTTCATGTAACATCCCCTGTGCAAGAAAAACAAACAAGAACATGCAAAGTCTAATTCTGACAAAACATGTACATAATATGCATAAAGGTGGCATAATAAAAAATAAATAAATAATATGGATATTTATATAGCGTCGGTATCCGCCAGGCTCTGACGCTCATGGCGCTGTACATACTATCACAAACATATAACTTTCTTAACTAAAATAAAGTGAACTAAAACAACAAAAATTATTACGCTACATTGACATGATTAAATAGCACTGTTTAGAAAGAGATGGGTTTTTAGAGCAACTTTGAAGTCATGGAGGGTAGTTATTAGTTCCGAATACTAAGTGGCAGCTTATTCCAAAGGGACGGACCAGAATGAGACAAATTCCAACCTATGGAGAAGGTGCAGTTCTGGAAAAGATGAACAATTATTTGCAGGCTTTCTCATTCTTTGTATTCAGTTTGGGAAGAACATCATAGTACATATGAAAAAGTTTGCTCTTCAAATGCCTTCACATTCAAAAGATTAAAAGTAGGTAAAAGAGGTAAAATGTTGACAACTTGTTACTAGTCCCATTCATTATTTTCTGTGTTCAGCGCATATGATCGTCTTTTCCTTTTGATCATTCAAAAGGATACTTCAAAGTATACATCAATACGGTATGTATATAAACCTTTCTTAGGTACTACATAATGAACAGTTTCCTTCAAAATTATAATCTCATGACCAGGAATAAATTGTGCTTCTTTTCAAGATGAAAACTCCTTGCTTTACCAAAAAAATAATTTCAAGGGTCAAAAGGTGGGGTCATATTCTTAAAGCATCCTTTAAGGGGTCATTTTCAACACTTTATGTCATTTTTTATGATTGTGCTACTATAAATCATAATAATAGTTTGTAAACAAAATTAATGTGTGTTTTTATGTTGGAAATAAATAATGTGAATTGATTTGCTTGTTTTATCAGTTTTTAATTTCATATTTGTGCTCTATGCTCACCATACAGTCAGGTGCATCTTCTTCCTCTTCTTCCCCATCTGACTCCTCTTGGAGATGCCATCTCCCATCGGAAGCCCTCATTGGAGGAGACGATGACGTACTGGGGAATGATGAATCCGTGATGGGATTGGATTGTGTGTGGCGGAGCGTGGTTGTAGATCTGCGCCTGTTCGAGGGTATTGTCTTTGAAGCCCTGGAGGACATTCTTGTGTTGCCTAGACATACTGAGTGGGATCGGCGTTTAAATACGTGCCTCTCACATGGAATAAGCGCTGTAAGGGAAAAGGATAGTGAAATAAAAAATAAAAAATATTATCAATAGTGGGTATAACAGGGGGACTTTCATATGTTGCAAAGACAAATTGACAGGCTGACGCCATGCTAGAAATGGACAGAGTCTGGAACAGGGTTGTAGATCTGTGCCTGTTCAGGGGAAGTGTCTTTGAAGCCTTGAAGACATCCTAGTGTTGACTAGACATACTGAGTGGGACAAACACTTCAGAAAGCGCCACTCGCATTGAATAAATACTGCACATAAAGGATAGATAATATTAAAGGATAAAATATATCAATAGTGTGTATACCAGAGGACATCCTTGTATTGCAATCTATAGACGCATTGACAGTATACCTATTCAGGATACATTCGTGCATGTAGAAAGGATAAAAGAATATACACAGTATAAATGTGTACAAAGACAAAGCTAAACAAGAGATAGCAAAATCATTTTTAATTCTTCAAGCTCAATATAATTTGGTAGATATAATACTTGGTAGTTTAATTTACCCAGTATCTTCATCAATGCTAAGTACATGGACATGACATGCACGTTTATTTCATTCAAAATATTTTAACAATGCATGCAATGCAACTCTGTACACCCTTATCAGCAGGTATCATAGTTTAGACCCAGAAAAGTAAACACTAATATGTCAAAACAAAAAACCCAAAATAACACAAATTTTATCTTTATAACTATGTAGGTCAGAGTATGATTATCATTTGACCCCTGCCCTTCTTTGATTAGAAGCACAAGCAAACTTTAGACACGTGTTTTCCTTCGTTAAAGACAAACAGAAACACAAATTCTGCATGACTGAGACTTTCTTACATCATAAATCATACTCAATGTGCAAATGTCTTTATAGATGCATTGTAGCAGGATTCTGTACAATTTACCTATTGATCACTTTTGGATTTTTAAAATCAATTAATTACAAATGTCCATATTGTGTGAGCCTACTCTTAGGAATATCTCTTTCCCCTGTCTTTACTGTTAAAAAATATGGACATTCTAGATGCCAATTATGGTGGCTAATATAGGGGAGGATCATGTTTTCTTTAGGAGCACAGGGGGGAAATGGCCTCAGGTCTCAAAAGTCACTGAGAGGACAAGAACAAGTTTTCCCAATTACCAGAGCCTTGATTAGAAGTCTACATGTACATGTAGAACTAGATAATTTGGCCAGAGATTAAAAAAAAAGGGTTTCCAATATTTCAGGATTGGCTAGCGGATACTGCTTGGGTCAAAGGCCTATGCCCCTCCCCTCGACCAACCCTACCATCTACAAGCACATGTACATGCAAGTCTGTTGAATGCATCTACATTAATCCCCACATTTAAAACATACAACAGTTTAGCCAGCATACATGGGCAGACATAGATTTTGAGTTTGTTTTAAAAACGTGCATTATCTTGAAACTGAACAATTGAATCGTTATCAATCTAGGGTAAACCTTTGTACACTCCACCTCATTTTGGAACCAAAAAGTTGAGTGAACTTTGCACCAGATTCCAACAGTCTTTCACTATTCATAACAAGTCAATTGTTCCTGATACCTACAGCAGGCCTCAAATTGGTTCTTATTTCAACTTTTGAAGAAGACAAATCCCCAGTAGAGGAAATGTGCAAGGTTCTTTTGGTGAAATGCTGTCCATTTTAGTGAAACTGAGCCAATAGGCCTGAAATGAGTTTTTCTTCTCAACTTTTGAAGAAAAAAAATCCTCAGTAGAGGAAATTTGCCAGATCTTTGAAAAGGAAACTCTGTCCCTTTCATTAATTTTATATTTAGATGATTAGAAAAACCTCCCAGTTTACACCAATACTTTCTCGCTTAATAAAGGATTAAATGCTATCCTGTCAAAAGATGTTTTAATAAATAAATACATGATCATCTTTTTTCAATAGCTTCCCCCATTTTCTTTCACAATGCAATTGAATGACAAGCACTCAACTCTGTATTTAAATATCATCCTTAAAATTAAAAACCCTTTCATTTGTGCAAAGTCATTTACTGTACTCTTTTACAGAACATGTTTAATATCCCATGCTGTCTATAAAGACCACCCAAAAGAGACAAGAAAAGTGGTCTTTATCTGCAGGTGGTCTTTACGTACAGGTTCCTTAAGTACATGTTTTAATGAGAAACCATTTTCAAGGGGGGAAAAAATGTAGCCTTTGCAAGTTTGCAGACAGGTGGTCTTTCTGTACAGGTGGTCACTAAAGCAGGTTTGCCTGTATATTCACTCTTTGTTTACATTTGTGGTAAACAAATATATTTCATCTGTAATTATGTTCTTGGTTTTTTGGTCACATTGGTCACTGTTTCCTTGATTATTAATTTGTATTAATTTCTTTTTCTTCCCATATTTAAAAAGTCCTGTGAAATGACGGTCACCTGTAAAAAAATAATGAAGTAGCAAGTTCTCAACCCCCCTCCCCCACCTTCCAAATTTCTCTTCTCTTTTTTTTTTGCCTTTCGAAGTTTATCTTTTCTCTCATCCTTACTTTAAAAAAAATTGCTATAGAATTATTCATATTTATTATAACTCTGAAGTAAAATTCTTTTTTATTTGAACCACGGCTATTGTCAAAGTGATTCTTTGTCAAGTTTACTATTTATTTTGTTTTTTTAATGTGATCATTATCCACATGTATTTAACAAAAATGTGAACTGTGTGTATCAATCTGTGGATCAGTTACTTTATCAATAAATTCAAATAAAAATTAAATAATGAAAAAGAATTATAAAAACAGACCAAATTTGCTTCATAATGTCACCTTATCTATAACAGCTCTAATAAGCATGTGGACAATGATTTGATTTGGATCTTTTCAAAGTTTTTTCTTTGTCAAGTTTACTACAAGAATATGAAAAACGTATTAATATTATATATAGACCATGTGTATCAATCTGTGAAGAGGTTACTTTATCAATAAATTGAAGAAAAAAAATGACATAATGAAAAAGAAGTATAAAAACAGACCAATCTTGCAACATAAAGGCCCTTTATCTTTAACAGTTGCAATAAGCACGTGGACGATGATTTGAACCTGTTTTGACCGACACACATTTCTGTGTGGTTAGGAGGCCTGACTAATCATCAAGGATATTGGGACAGCTTTCGTTCTATTCTGGGGTTAATGTTCACATCTCAGAACAATATATCTTGGCAGCTAGCTGTCTGCCAGAATATCAGAATAAAGGGCACCCACCGATGATAAAACCGGACAAATATTTGAACAGCGGCCGGCAAAAGAAATATAAGATAGCAAGAGGAACAGAAATATCTTTTGTTCTTAAAAAGTTATATTGCTTTTAATTTTTTCTGCAAAGAAAAGAGACTTTTTTTTCTTTCTTCAATCCAGCCCCTACTGTTACTAAAGTGTAACCTATGACCTATATGTATAATATTTTCTTGTCCTACTTGATCATGGCAAGCTGCAAATCCAAGATTAAGAATACCAACCATACGAACAAGAAGTGTTTGTTAGTTTTTCACGCAAATGGCAAATATCTTCCCAATAAAGTATGATTGCATCTCCTGATTGATATCATGATGTAAGGCACGCTGTGGTCTACAAGTTCATGTAATTGGTTCATGTGTCACATTCTTAGTTTTTGTGAAAATGGCAATACCATGTTTAGAACAACTACGGTAAATTATTCATACCCCTTGTAAATTTTTTATTTTTATAACTCAAGAATGAATGGTGTACTGGTTTAATAAATGAGGGCCTTTGATGAATACTTTTTTTAAATATTTTTTTATTCGTAACAGGTGAATGGAATAATTTGTAACATGGCACTTAACAAAGATTTATGCATAGAATTGTACATTATTACATTACGAAAATGGTCGATTGTACATACATGTACAGTGTAATATGTAATTGGTTTGCAACATACGCGAAAATGTATTTCTTTGTTGTTTAATAAGTAGGTCACAAGACGGCATGTTCATGCATTTGACTGCAACATTGGATGTTTATAGCCAAGTCATTTATCGGCCCTTGAGTTTGGAAAGCAGCAAGTAAATGTAAATAGGTAGGGCAGGTATATCGGTTCTTTTTACATTGACATTGTGTACATTATGTTCAAATGTAAACATACGTGACCAATGTTTCCCGTGAATCTCCTGCCATTGAAACATATCTTGATCTTTGTGCCAATGTACATGTATTTAATACCCTATTTAGAGCAATAATATTTACACATTACCTCCTTTGTATGTTCTCTGCTCTACATTTATATATTTTTCCCTACATGAATCAGTTTCTTCTTCTCGGCCCTTGAGTTTGGATGGCAAGCAAGTATGTAGGGCAGGTATATTGGTTCTCTTCACATTGACATTGTGTACATTATGTTCAAATGTAAACATACGTGACCAATGTTCCCCCGCGAATCTCCCTCCGTTAAACCATAATATTGATCTTTGTACCAATGTATTACCATTTTAGAGCAATAATATTTACGCTTCATCTTCTTCGTATAGTATGATCCCTGCCCTACATATATCTTGTTCGTTAACATGTGTCTATGTTTCTTTTCATACAGCCATGCAATATGAATCTTCTCTTCTTTTCCCCCCTTTTTCCTTGCAGTAGAGTCAAGCATTTACATGTACAGTAACAACTAACTTATTCATACCCCAACCAAGGTTTGTACTTTTTAAATTATGTAACAAATTAATTTGTACGTTTTATGTTTCTAGAGAATGTGACATATTAAAGCTAATACATCTATAAGTATTCACGAAAGGCCCCTATTCAACCAGTCTACCTTTCATTATTACGAAAAATACAAAAACATCAAATTTACAAGGGGTTTGAATAATTTAGTTGTTAACTGTATACATTACATTCACCTGTTTTAACATGACCTTCCAAACCAAGTCCATCACATACTGTATATCGATTAAGCCTAATTGCCTTTGTTTCCTATGACATTGGGACTGCTGCCAAGTTCAATTGATTGTTTTACTTGGAAAAGCGCCAAAAATTCAGCCTGTCAATGACTGACCAACTGAATGAAATATCAATGATCGTCATACATGTAGTTACATGTACATAGTGTGATTACATTTCTACGCTATTGAGATAGGCAGTACATACATAGCAAGTGCATTTTTCTGGATACTTAGAGACTGGAGACAGCCTAAATGTAGCAAAATATTGCAAAATAATTTTTTAAAATAAGGAGAGTTTTATAATGACCTACATTCCTATACATGCACTACTCACATTATAAGTCGAATAAGCATGATAGTAAAGTACATGTACACTGTAGGATTGCACCTAATAAAAGAGAGAGAGAGAGTGGGGGAGGGAGAGAAAGAGTGGGGGAGGGAGAGAAAGAGGGGAAGGCATGGGGAGTGAGTGAAGGAAGAGAGGGGAATAAAAGAGGGATGGGGAGAGGCCAGGGAGGGGGAGAGAGGGGGAAGAGAGGATGAGGAGACAGAGAATAAGAGAAAGGGGGCATTGTAGAAGAGAGATAGAGAGAGGAAGCAATAAAGAGGGACAAGAGAGAAAGGGAAGAGAATTGGTGAAAAATAAAAAGAGAGAGGGGGGGGGGGGGGCAAGAAAGAGAATAAACTCACTGTGTGTTTTGAGGTAGAGTAGTGCATCTTCGAAGCCCTGCTTGCACATTCTGCTCAGCACGGCTGGTTCCGGCGGGTAAAGAGCTCTACACATTCTGTACAAGTTACTGGCAGTGATCTACAAAAATAGGAAAAACATGTTTTTTTAATCAATAGACACTTCAAAATATAAATACGCTGCTCATATAGATCTGCTCTTTTTACATTAGACAAACTAATTCAAGGACTTTTCCTCCAGTCAATGGATTTATTACTAGTTAAACAAGAATTAAGAATAATGATATTAGCAACAAAAAATAAGATGGACAGAGAAAGAAAGAGTAGCAGGAGAAGAGGGGAGAAGAAGATAAAATTAAAAACAGAGAATGAAAACACAGGAGGAAAAGAAGAAGAGGAAGCAGTAGACAAAAAAAGAAGAGGAGGGAGATGAACAGGAAAGATAAGATGGAGGAGAAGAAGAAGAAGAAGTAGAAAAAGAGAACGAAAAGAAAGAAAAAAGGAAAAAGAAGGATAAAAGAAAGGAGAAGAGGAAGAAGAAGATGATGAAGATTAAAAAAACAAGAAAGAAAAGAAGAAATAGAAGAATAGAAGGAATAAGGAGAAGAAGAAGAATAAGAATAAAAGGAAGAAGAAAAGAACCACGACTTACTTGAACATTTGTATTTGAGATAGTAACATTGAGGTAGTCGCTGAATTCATCTGATCTTGGACATATATCAGCCTCTCCCGAGAGAGGAGAAACAGTGATGGTCTTACAGGTCTTATCAATGATGGGTAGATTATCAGATATACCTCCATCCACGTACCTCTGTAAAAACAAAACAGTAAACAAGAATAGATTAAAGATTTGAGTGGTTTAACATCGAGCCCAGCCATTGCAGAGGCACTGACAACCCATGAAGGGGAGGGGCAACGGTTTTAGTTCTCATCATACTTGTAAATTTTGTCAGTGATGGGTAGATTATCAAAAATACCGCCATCTACGTACCTCTGTTAAAAAGAAAAATAATAAAAGAAAAAGAAAAGATTTAGCAAGAATAGATCAATAATTGGAAAGGTTCAGTGTGTCTGGCATCCAGGGGTGGGGGAAAGAGTTGAGTAATAAATACTGTATTTGCATGCATTGTGAAATTAAAAGGCTCCTGAATTTGTTTTAATTTTTTAATTTTAATTATTATTATTTTTTTTTTTTGTATATATATATATATTTTTTTTAGGGGGTGGGGGGGGGGGGGGGCACCCTGCTCCGTCACTTTTTCATTTCTCCCCCCCCCCCCCACTCTTCAATTGGAATTGGAAAGGAAAAGAGGGCAACATGCCCTCTGCAGCTACAGTACACCACAGGTAACAACTACGATTTTAAACTTTTTATTTATATGCAGATAATGTAAATAAATCACATCATAGCAATTCTCGCTACCCCAAATAGCGATTCTGCCGAGATCCGGGGAAAATCCTGAAATCCGCATTGCATTATGGGATAGCTTTTCGACATTACAGCTTCCTGTGCAGGCGTTCGTGATCACAACCCTCTCTTTCACGGTAGAGTTTAACGGCCTTTTGTGCTAAAGTCACTAATTCTGCCCGAAGCTTTCCATTGCATATTATAATCTGTACCAATTACACTGATTGGCATCGATTTTAGCGTGCGTGAAAACTCTGCACAGCGAACACAGGCGCTAGCGCCAGCGGGATGGGACTCTATACCGGAAGTTGTAGTGACGACCCGAGAGAGTGAAAATTACCTCGTCTCGCGAATTTCGAGATTTTCGTACCTATTTAGGGTAGCGAGAATTAAGACAAGACATCTGTATCCTTATGTTAGTAAGGATCCTCATGTGCATAAAATGTTTGTTTTTTCTTCCAAGTAATATTCAAGCAGAAATCAATTATTTTAGATAAGTACAGAATACAGAAATAGTACAAATAAACAAGTGATAACTAGAGCTAAAATACAACAGTTGGTATATTTGTGATTCTAATGTTATACGTAATGCAAGGTCATTTGATATTCACTATCAGTTCTTCACATAATACATGGTGTATTTGCGCCGGCTTTCATGTATTTTGGTTAACTATATACCAGTCATATATTATAGAAGTTAAATAAACAATTGATTGTCTTGGTTAATCTCATGTTACCTGGACAATACAAGGACATTCGATTGTAATAAGTATAGAATACAGAAATAGTCCAAATAAACATTCGATATCTAGAGCTAAAATACAACTGTTGGTAATATCTTTGCGATTCTACTGTTATACGCAATAATGCAAGGTCATTTGATTTTCACTATCAGTTAATAGTATAATTTGTTATTCTAATGTTATGCAATAATGCAAGGTCACCTAAAGTTTATACCGGTAATCTATATCTTCACATAATACATTGTATATTTGCACCAGGTTTCATGTATTTTGGTTAATTGTATACATTTGTACAAGTCATATAAGTCAAATAAACAATTGATTGTCTGTGTTAATCTCATGTTACCTGGACAATGCAAGGACATTCGATTGTAACAATCTGTTTAGTCTATTTGTACGCATAATCTTTGCATAAGCTTATTTAATGCAGGTAGTATCTATTGTGTAAGAATTGGCATTGGGCCAATTCATGGAAAAATAACACAACTTAAGTCTGAATTCTGAAAATCTTTACAATTACCCGGTACATTTATTTTGAGGAAAAAACAACAACTGACATTTAAGACCCTACATTTGTTTTCGGCCTATTCAGGTTTGACGAGGTGTACAGCCGCAAAAAGGTTGCTGTTTATCGTGTTAATGATTGGCAAGTGGCAACTACATGTACCTGCAACACAGGATTTGCGCATTTCACTGAGCTCTGTGTTATAAATGTGAAGTGTATCACTTTTACATCTAGATTTAAAGTATTTATACTATTAAATGTGAAGTGTATCACTTTTACATCTAGATTTAAAGTATTTATACTATTAAATGTTCTGTATTCAACATTCAAAATACAGGGAACATACTTTCATTTGATGAGTGTATGCGTTGTATAAACTATTCTACATGTACATGTACATGTACATGAAAGAAACATGAGCAAAGAAACTGCACTTTTGAACTGAAATCTTATCCTCCAATCTCTCACATGCCAAATGACTCATTGTACACAGCACTACCCAAGTTAGAGGGAATGAATGATATCGAACACTAAATGAAGAGAGTCTAGATATACAATATCCATCAAAATAAACTATACGTTCGCTCTAATGCCTAGCACAGAAAACGCAGGTGCACGTTAGAAGGCTCATTATTGCACTTTATCGCACGGTGCGCTAGCTGCGCCTAGGTCCGATAGGCCTTATTGTCGGCCCTTTTGTTGCACCTTTTCGCTAGCTTTGTATGTATGTAAGGTTAAGTCTCAATGTATAAAACAAATTGTCATAAAAATTTAAAATCTAAATACATGCATACAAATTGCATGAAATTGTAGTACCAGTAAGTGGAAATATTTTTGTGAAGTAATGGTATGATTGCAGGGCCCTCAGGGAGAACAGTGTTTATACTGATGAGGCTACCCTGGGTAAACAAGACATATTATTATTATTATAAGAGGGAAATGTGTAGAAGTTGCATATTATTGCACTTTCATACAGACCAGCAATTTGAGTCATTTTTACTGAAGGTTTTTCCACTGAGATGTACATGTATGTCTACACTTAACATTGACAAATGTCAGATTTATTCTGGAATTCCCCTACACTGAACATTGAGATTTATTGGAATTCCCCATACCGGAGTTTATTATTGTATGTTCATACAGTGATTCAACGGGATGTATGTATGTCTGTTTTTTCCGCTTTATTTCCTCTGTCTGAAGAGGGTTACAACAATCATTCACAATTACTTGTCCGCAGTTAGCAAAACAGACTGTAAATTATTATCATATATAATATATATATTTTTAACAGACTATATATTTTCTATGTAAATGCTAAAAGAAGATGTACTCACCGTTCCTCGATACGTGGGTGGCAAGAAACCAGAATAAAATGGAATGAAAGCACTGCATAAGATAGCCTGTAAATATGGAAATACACAGAGATATTGAATAAAACAAGTTCACAAAAACATAATATTCTGTAATACCCAAAACTTCTGCCCCCATCAAATGAAATATTGTGACTAAAATTTTACAATAGTTTGAGTATCCAGACTTATTCTATTGATTCTTGAATTCCAAAACAATTAAAGTAGGGTTTGTTCATGTGTTATACAGTTGTACCAGGGAAACAATTAAATACCAGTATATTTACTCCACTTTAATGCCCAACTGCTGTCCATCTCATGGCACAAATATACATTACTAGATAGTAGATACCAATCTGTCTATCAAGTATATATACATTTATGTAGTGTACTGTAAGGGTAATTATACATGGACAGTTTCATGCAACAAACCCAATCCAATCCAATCCAGGAATTTATAAAGCACGATCTAGTTGCCTAATCAAAGGCGCTGATGAGACTGAAAAAAATACCCCAAAATGTCTGATCATGATTCTAACTGGGAAAGACAAAAAAACAGTGACTAATTGTGAACAAATCACACAGAAAAATGTAACTACATGTACATCTGTCAAATGTTTTCTAGTATTTTATCATTCAAATGTAGCCAAACTAACAATGCCTACATGTGCATAATTATGAATGTGAAAACAAAACAAAAGGGCGATGACTTGTCCCAATTTTTTTTTTAATGAACAGGAAAACCACTGTCCCTGGGTATACTACAGGGACTATGCATTCAAGAGCATCACTTCGTTGAGCTTTCTGAAAGTTTGTTGACATTTGTAATGGTTGCCTGTATGTACAGTGAATGACCTTGAACTGCCAGCATCCAGAAAGTCATATGACATAGCTATTTCCTTTCCATTGTCCATTTGTTATTTTGGAGAACGTCATTCTCCATTCATTACTGTGGATTAAATTTTGTTTAGTTTTCAATTCTAGAAAGTGGTGTGATTGTGCTGATGAAGGTAAAGACCAGTTTTGGAAACGCCCCCCCCCCCCCCCCTCTCAAATATTAAATGGAAGCTCTTATTACCAATCATGTGAAAGAATATGTTTGGACTATTAAAATACGTGATGATACAAATTTTGCAGGGAAACCGACCTACTAATTGATATACCGGTATTTGGTAAATTACCGATCTAGCCTGGATAGATATCGCAAATGCACTTCAACATTGAACATTGGGGCATACACTGTATATTTCTGCTTTTTGTGAATTTAAGTATTGCCATCTAAACCTCTGAAGGCAATATTTAAACAATATTGAATGGATATTTTGCACCCAAAACCCTTGAACCGCAATTTTACCACTACTGGTCTATGCCTTTAAAGTAGACATACATGCAGCCCCCCCCCCCCTTTTATACATTACTTTTGGAGGGAAATGAGGAAAATCACATAATTTTCAAACACAGCTGACCAAGATTTCATCACCCTACTAATTATGTTGTCAGTCTTTTAAAGGTCTTTATAGACAGGTTTGACTGTGCACGCATCTCCCTTTAATTGTCCACAATTAAGAATAGCTTACATCCATGAGGTCCTTCCTTGTTTCATACTCGGAGACCATCACGTTCTGTCGGTCTGACATCCTGGTCAGCGAGATGTGCAGTCTTCCGCTGGCCCTCTTGTGGATGTCCATGGGGAGGATCCGCTCCATGCCGTCCACCAGGATCTGATGCAGGTTAAACCCGGGATGGAACGGCCCGAGGGACCGGGCCCGGGCCTTGGCGGCCGTCTTCAGAACATCCTCAGTGATTTTAACTAGAATCAAAGAAAATGAAGAAATGATCAAAAGGTGAGCTTCCAAATTAAGAGTTTTCCTTCTTAAAATACATATCATAATGGTACATATACAACTGTAGAATTTCATGTTTTATTCTTTACAAACTGTAGGCCTACATGTACCTGTAGATCTACAGGTCCAGTGTATGTGTACCGGTAGGTCCTGTCCAACTTTTATTTACATAAAGTACTTATTTTTGTATTTAGTTTAGTTTGTGATATACATAAAATATAATAAAATCTATATACCTATATATTGCAAACATCTCTTGCTGCTATTTGACAAAAAAAATAATTAATTAAATAAAAAATAAAGTAAAGCCATTAAGTCTTTATGTTATTGTATCAAGATGTCAGGGTCATGTACATTGTAGTATGTAAATTGACTAAACCAGGAAACGAATATGTGGACATTGGACGACAGATCTTTTTTTCTTTTCAACTTGACCTGCCTTTTCTGATGATTTATCGGCATCAAATCTGTTTGTTGGAGGCCGCCCGATAATAAATAATCTTTCAAGTATTTCGGACATATATCAAAGCTGCTTTTTCTTTAACGAAGTTTAACCCTAGATTAAGAGTTGGAATTTTGTATTTCGGACATATCAAAGTTGCTCTTTTTTAATGAAGTTTAACCCTAGATTAAGAGCTGGTATTTTGTATTTCGGACGTATCAAAGTTGCTCTTTTTTTAACGAAGTTTAACCCTAGATTAAGAGTTGGAATTTTCGTGTTACTACAAGTACATGAAGAAATAAGTTAATATGGTACATGATTATCTTTGACTTTCTTACTGAACATCTAAAATAGAAGTCACAACATTAAATATTATTCAAGTCTGATGTATCTGTCTTGAAAATTCTTAATTGAAGCCTTTCAACAAATTTTAAGCAAATTGGTACAACTCTGACAATGGAGACTTTTTGTTTACGGTAATAATAATAATAATATTTAATTTTTATATAATTTTTATATAAAATGTAGCGCTTAATACAAATGTCTCTAAGCACTTTACAAATATACTATTACCCCGGTACTTTTCCAAATTGTATTACTTTAACCTGATGAAATGCAATTGAAGCAGAACTGAAGCATACAAGATCCATGTAATAATAATATTCTGTTCTTGTATAGCGCATATAACACTTTATGATAATATGTACTGTATGACTTCCCTATGCACTTCCAAAGAGCTTTGAAAATGATTAACCTAGCTTTAGACCGGCAGCCCTTATCAGCACACACGTGTGCCATTCATCTTCTCGCGCTGATCAGGCGCGTAGCCATGGGGGGGGGGCATGGGGGGGGGGCACGTGCCCCCCCTAAAATTTCCAGGATCGGTTGAAATTTTGTAGACCCCTTTTTTTGACCTCGATCGATTACATGTATGTGCCCCCCCCCCCCCCCAAACATCAAACTCTGGCTACGCGCTGGCGCTGATAAAATAGGGTATGTTGATCACTTTTCATCGTCACGTTTTCTACACACATGTCCCATTACAGTGCATAAGGGGCTATAAACAATTGACAGCTTGAACATGTACAATGAGTATGTCATTTACTCTTCTGCGAGTGTTTACTGACGTAATTATCTCTGCCAAAACAAATACTGATTACGGTAGATAGAACAATGACAATGACAAGTTCTGTCAAGTGTCAATAATATATACTTCAGTATATTTTACTACCCAAATGTAGAAAAGATAAAATGGAGCTCTAGAGTTATTTCTAAACATTTTTATCAGAACAATGATATGAAGAAATTTAAGGTTCGATTAGAATCTAAAATGTGACAGTGTGACCCACATTACGTTCATGTACAGGTACCTATTTAACAATCAAGTTAAGCATTTACATTCATGGGAATGCCGAGCATTGCATCAATGGCAAGATTCTAAAAAATTGATTGTCATGTTCCAATCCAATCAAGGAATTTATAAAGCGCCAATATCTACATGTAGTTGCCTAATCAAAGGTACTGATAAGACTGAAAAATACAAAAAAAAGTCTGATCATGATTTTAACTGGGAAAGACAAAAAAGCAGTGGCTAATTGTAAGCAATCTGAAATAGGTAGACCTATAGGTAGACCTATTTCTTTAGTTGGGTTTTGAAAGTGGATAACTGGTGGCAAGAGCGAAGGATTTGGGGAAGACCATTCCACAATCTCGATGTTCAAATTTAAATAAAGTCACATCCCACCAAAAAGAATATGTAACATATTAAGAAGTAATACTTTTGTCATGTACAATGTAGGTATCCATGTGATTTTGAGCAGATTCATAAAACTCTTTTTTTTTCAAAGACAATTATTAATGTGCCTCAGAATGTTGGATATCAAGGTTTGATTAATTGTCATTTCTTACTCTTAGTCTTACTAATACTAGGCCTCTAGGGTCGATCTAGGCCTATTTCTTAATATATTTATCATGATCAAGTTTAGACCGAATTTTTCTGTCTCTTTCGTTCGTTAGCCTCTGATTTGGGTAAGGTCGGCTCTCTCTTAAGAGAGCCGACCTTATTTGGGTAAGGTCGGCTCTCTCTTAAGAGAGCCGACCTTACCCAAATCAGAGGCTAACGAACGAAAGAGACAGAAAAATTCGGTCTAGATCAAGTTAAGTAACAAGACTTTGACATTGTCTTTAGTCAGACCAGTCTGAAATCTTGATGTGCAAGGGTTTTTAAAATAATTCTTTGCAAGTTTAATTGGTGATGATGAACTCAAGTGCCAGTGTCTTGAGTCTATTTCTATTCACATTTCATTGACGTTGACTAAAAATTGGATATGCCGGGTACGATAGATGTAACACGGTTTCTGATTGGTTATTCGAATACACACCCCCAACCGGCCCTATAAATACACCAATGAGAACACCTGACACATCCCATGCCAAGTTGAGCACACACATCGTACCGGTAAAAGTGACGCACCCAAATGATATGAGTGAACACTAACAGAAAAACATAGTCATACAAAACACACTACCCAAAACATCCAGAAACATTATTAATTACCAATAACACTTGTAAATATGGCACTCAGATATCATTTGTGAGAAATGTATTTCCTAACAACTGAAATTATAAGGTAGATCTAGATCTAGAATCTATTCTAACTTCTGTCTTTTTAAAACAGTTGGCACAAATTCATCGCCCATCGCGGTGAACAGCTACGAAACGAGGGAAATAAGCATGAGAACTGCTGTCAAAAACCTATTCGACGAATTACACAACTAACGATATTTTACAAATATTATGGGGTAAAATAAATAAGGAATTTTCTTAGAATCAAGGGGAGTTATTTTAATCAACTTACCGAGGTCTAGCTCTTCACAAACCAGCACAGTCCCGAGGAGTGCCCCGGCGGATGCTCCGGCTATTTTATCGATGATGTGCGGGGCATGTTCACGAAAACAACTCGCGACTCCGATGTGATAAATGCCCAAAAATCCACATCCTGCAAACGAAATATTCATTTTTTACCAACAGATTTAAAATGGAGATGCAAATGACTCACAGCTTGAATAAGAAACTGCTAAAATAGGTCTAGTCTCTGGTCTTCTAGACTCTAAGGCAAGAAATCAGAATGCCACTCGCGAAAATGTCCGCTCAATGAAAATGTCAACATATACGCTGCACATGCACGCACGTCACACGTACTAGCAGGATCTCGATCTCACGATCTACAGCGCACGCGCAGTAATCAGACGAGACATCGGCTTCACACATGATGACGTGATCTTACGGTTTGTTTAGTCACGTGTCGAATCGTGCGATGTAAAAGGGGGAACCCAACTCTTTCTACGGTGCATATAAATTAATTCAATTTAAATGCCAAAACGACACTTTCAAATATATCAAATGCTTTTAAAATAGTTCAATTATCTTAATAGAATATCTAGATATATAGAATATATCATTTCACAAACAGTGAATAATAACATAAAAAATAATATACATTTAATATGAAGGAAAATCATCTAAGTACCCTAGTAGTGTTTCCCCCGTTATAAAGGCATGTTCTGCGTCATCGTTAGCTAGCAATTTCATTGGCCATCTAGTCGAGTCAACGAACTTTCTTTCTTCAGAACGGTACACTGAGCATGGTGATTGGTGGAAACTCTTTTCATATGTATTAGAAGTTTAGAACCATTACAATTCATTGATATTCCTGGCTGAAGAACATGGTTGAAAGTTGAAACTTAATCCATATTCATATTGTTAGTGTCTTCTTTCTCTCTCATCCTCTTTCGCCTTTTCTCTCTCTATCTCTCTCTTGCTCTCTCTCTCCTTCCCACTCTCTTTGGTCTCTCGCTCTTTCTTTTCCTTCTGTCTTTCCGTTGCTCTTTTCATTTTTTCTTACAATATTTTCTCTCTTTCTTTCTTTCTTTCTGTCCTTCTTTCATTCATGCATTCATTTTGTTTGTTTATTTGTTTATTTATTTGAATTACGGGTCTTGGGCCTAGGCCTACACGAAATTAAACGCAATGATAACATGCAAGTCAACTTGTTCTTTTGTAATTTTCTCCTTTCAGTTTACACTTAGTTTCAATGATCAAGACACACTTATGTCACATTATTTTACACTTCCAAACTTCCACTGACAAGTAGTTATTCAAAAGTTAATATTCATTTAACACGCTATTTGACTCTAATTTGAAGCGAATATGATATATAATATCAGATGTAATGTATATTTTAATAATTTAAAACAATGAATGCGTCTAGTGGCGTATATGGGAATGCACGCCCCCCCCCCCCCCCAGAAAGAGGGAGTGAGAGAGAGAGAGAGAGAGAAAGAGACAGACAGACAGACAGAGAGAGAGGATGGAGGGAGGGATTGATAGACCCCCCCCCCCCCTCCCCCCCCCCCCCCCCCTCCCCCCGTCTGCGTATATGGATTGGGAACTATTGCATGCCTTTGTAACGAAGGAAACAAAATAAGAGATGAGCAAAATGATAATATTAAATAGAGATAATTCATTGCATTACATGTATGGTGATGGCTAGAGGGATCATGAGAAAAATCGACAGAGGGGCTGGGAGAGAAGGAAGGGGGTACAACGCTTCTATTTTTAAATTCAACGTTAAATATTTCTGGGGTATCTTTGTTTTTTAATAGGCCTAGATGTTTAATTATAGCAGGCCTACCTTTAATTGAGTTAGTTCCCCAAACAGAACGACGGGGGAAGACGGTCGTGGTTTCGTTTTCTCTCTGTGAATCTCCACACTATTAAGAACTTAAGCAAATCTATCAAATCTATCAAATCTATATTAATCCTTTAACTAATTAAAATGCAGATTAAGTTGACATTTGTTACGTAATCAAGACAGACAAAAGATTATAATCGCTCGCAAACTGTGTGTATGTACATCGCCTTAGGAGGGTGAAGTAGGGGTGTCACCGGGGGTGTCACCTCTCAAAATTAAAACATTTTTTCTGTAATCTATTTATTATTAACATTTTGTCTTATTATATTTTTCAGCGATTATACATTTTGATGACTTTTTAAAAGCTTTACTGGAAATCTTAGCATCCAAATCACAGCAAATTCCTACCTTTATAAATGACATTCGAACGGCATATTTTAACCCCCCCCCCCCCCATCTGTTCAAAATATGAATACCGATGCATCCGAGAGTCTTGTGGCTTGTTGTACGTCGAACCCATTATAACGAAATAATACAAACAGTGAGTAAGGCGTTTGACGTATAATTATGAGTGGATAATAAATTGTTGGCATAATAATTTTCTAGTTTGTTTGTTTATGAATATCATTTACAGCATGGTCTTATGAAAACCACGAACCATGCATAGACCGGTTTACTAACATATTTAAATTGTGTGCATACTTTTTAAACGATGGTCCTTATTGGTAACCTTAAAAGCTTGCCCGAGGCTTGCCCGACAAAGCAACACGTAATCTATACAGACTGGAGTCCAAGTGTTGTAGTTCATTCATTAGTAACATGTTAATGGAATAACTCGGTAGGTCCCCAGGGAAGAACCATCAAATGTTAGTAAACCGGTATTTTACTATTATGGACTTTATAAAGTTACTTCCTCGAGATGCATCAAATAATGACAAGAAACACCAATTAATCAAGAACAAACAAAACAAATAAACAGACAAACAAACTACGAGATTGAAGTTTCACAATTACTTGTTGAGCTGTGCATCAATATATTTTAAGAGGTAACAATAATATACAAATCGTATTCTAAATAATTAAGAAATTATTATCGTTCAATTCATTACCACAAAATTAATACACCTCTATAAGTATATTACATTTTCTACGTTCGTTACTTTGTCATATACGCACTAATACAAATACTTGCCTTCTTTCTGGGAAGAAAATAGTGTAGAAGGAGAGAAAGAAAGAGTTGAATATATGGATGTAAATAGATATTAGATAGATAGATAAAGATATATAGATAAGATAGATAGATAGATTGATAGAGAGATAGCTTGATAGCTGAATAAATAGATAGATAGAGATAGGCATAATAGCCATGATTAAGAGAGAAAGAGTTGGATACAGAGAGAGAGCGAGGGAGAGAAAGAGAGATAGAGAGAGAGAGATAAAATTTGTATTTATTCATATATTTATGTATTCGTTTTATTTATAACAGGGTAACTCTCTCAGTATCAAAACTGTTTTCCTTAAAGGTCTTTTACAATTTATAGGTAACAAATACCGACGAAATTAAACAAAGTTAAAATACATAACATACCATATCAACGGTAATTTTATTCTATTTCTGTATGCACCATGATTATATAGATGGAAAAGTAGATTTTTTTTAGATTTTTTTTTTTTAGATGATTACGTCTAAAAGTGGGGTCGGACTAAACAAACCTACCAGCTACGTCTTTCCATGCTTCACATACATTTTGGATTTAAATACGCAACAATATTTACATGAATTTCGTTGACAAGTAAAAAAATCAAATGTTCAGGACTGTATGTATAAAGTCTTTGGCAGAACTAGTAAGGGTGTGTCACGTGTTCCAAAGGAGACCTTTCGGCAATAATCTGATTAATCTTATCCCTGTCCTGTCTAACGTCTTTGATAAAGCCCACATCACCCTCATTTTTCACCAGGATGCCAACGATTTTCCATTGGTTGCGTTCCCTTATCGTCACTGGTGTCCCCAGACTGTCCCAACCCTTGTAGTCTTCAAGGTCTTGCTCGAGATGTCCGCAGAGATAGGGCTGGTGGACCTCATTGGGCGACCCGCACTGTGAGGACGTCAACCGGTAGTGACGTCGCTTCTGCCGTCCTACAACGTCCGGTGCCTTTGAGCGATCAATCCACCACCCTGACGCTAGGACACGCTTGCCATCTAGGTGTCCAAACGTTGGTGTCTCCTCCAGGATATCGATGACCGAAGCAGGTCCTTGCAGATCTACCGAAGGCGATATCTGCAGAAGAACAGGAGCTGAGCCATCAGGGGTCGCATCTGGCAACACCCTGTGGATTCGCAGAACGCGGTATGTTTCTGCAACCAGGTTGAACTTGGGCAGTGTGCCTTGTCCAGCAGAAACCTTTATCTCCAGATTAGAGGGCGCTGTCCAAACCTTGTCCTGACAGTCACCATCAAGCGGTCGTGGACATCTTGATACGAGGTGCAGATAGGACTCGATCTTGGTGATTCGCGCGAGACATTGGTATGAAGTGAGGACAAAGCTTGGTGACACCAAGGCACCGTTGCAAATCGGGGTGTCCGTGGCCGAATCCCAGATAAGAACTACCCATGACCAGCGCAATCTGGTGAAGAAAAAAAAATAAAAAAAGGTATATCAAAACTATTTTCTCCTAATTTAGAACACGATAATAAAGACTTCATCATGAAATCAACTCAATTTCAATTTTAATGCCGTATTCTATTGCCTACAGAAAATTAATCATGTTCAGATTTAACAACATGTAATGTGTAATTGTGATGTTCGCACAAATCAGAAGGTGAAGCACAATTTAAAAACTATCGAAATCGTGTTAACACGATATTAACTGAAAGTGTTGCCATCTTTTTTTAGAGCCCTATACTGTACTAGTTTGGCCAGGAGGGATTAGACCTCCCTGCATGGTTACTGACAGGTGGTTATCTCATCAAATAAGCTCTCAATTAATATAAGAAAAAGGGGGTCATGGGGACCAATGGTCACCGATTGGGCATTGTTTGGTATATAGAGGGTGCAAGTAGCTATAAGTAGTGCAGTGGGGCTTTAAACAAAATTATGGTCGAGAGAGTCTTCATTTAATTCCTAAGGCGCCATGAGAAAAGTTCGAAGCTGGTCGCCGGGTCGCCCCTATTCTCTGTTGACCGACACAAGCCCAGAGGCTTCCCAATCCTGAAGCTAATCCCTCGCTAAACCTTCAACTAACACATTTGCTTTCCTTTTCATCAGCTTACCTACCACCCCCCCCCCCCCGAACACCCCACACAGGGGTGGATCCAGCCGGCAGAGAGGGAGGGGGCCCTACAAAATAAAGTGAGAACTTTTTTTTGGGGGGTGGGGGTAGGGAGGTGGGTATGGAGCTTCTTTTTCTTTTTTTTTTACTCAACCACCCCTGCCCCCTTTGAGAAAATAATAAAAAATACTTTTGGGGGGGCAGGAGAGGGGCCCGGGCCCCCGGGCTCCCCCTGGATCCGCCACTGCACCCACACACCCACACCTTTCGAGTACCGCCACTGATTATCAAACCCGAGTTATACGAAATGTGCAATGTTATCTGACGTTGGATTGGATCAATTGCTGCTTATCTACCATGCGCCCCATTCTGCTTTAGCGCCCCCTTGCGATCTATACATGACAGTATTGTTTTATTTCCCCCCTACTTTAGGCGTAAATGATTTCAGACATCAAGGGGATTTTCTTCTTTTTCTCCTTCTTCTTTTTCTCCTCTTCATCTTCATCTTGTTATTTTTTCTTTCTTTCCTCCTTTCTTTCTCTTTGTTTGTGTTTCTTCTTGTCGTTGATACAAAAATCATTTTATACTGAAATGAAGATATTAGACGTTACGACAGAATTACACGACGAAGTGGAAAGTTTTCATTCTTAAGGGACGAGAGTTGGGCTTCAAGTGAAAGGGGGGGGGTTGCTTAAGCCAAAACTTGATGCCAGAGTTCACTTTCACTTTAGCATCCTAGGCGGTCCTTTACCTGTCTAATGCCATGTAGTTAGGAAGTGAAGGGGCGTGGACTGAAGTCGGACTTGGTGTGGTAGCATCGGCAATCGCTGGTACGTCGACAAGATCACCCCCTCTGCATGCAACATCTGATCGTATCAGATCCATTATCTATCAATGGTAGATGAAAACGAAGAAGGGATACTTACAGGATTCAGAAGAACAATAACGAGATGGAAAGAACAACGCAAAGGGAAGGAGGAAGAGAAGTAAAGAAGAAGCAAAAGAAGATGATGATGATGAAGAAGAAGAAGAAGAAGAAGAAGAAGAAGAGGAGGAGGAGGAGGAGAAGGAGAAGAAGAAGAAGAAAAAGAAGAGAAGGAAAAGGAAGAGGATGAAAAGAAGGAGACTAACGAGGTAAAAAAAACTTAACAAGAAGTTTAATTAGATGCACTCTAAGTACATGAAGTCCCAAAGAAATATTTTGTATTCATAAAATCCGGATGATAAACCCTCATTTCATCGCCAGTCTTAGATACTACACTGTGAAAGAAAAACAAATTGTAACCGTTTAAGAATCACAGCATCCTAACTTGAACCTAACGAAATAATGTAATTATATCAAGGAGAGGGCTATCGCCTATGAGACCGACCTCCCCTGAGACTAAAAATTTCAGTTTCACAGACTTTCTGAAACTTTATCAGAGGACACTTTTTTTTTTTTTTTTTGGTCTCGAAATTTGAAAATTTGACAACTGGCTCCGTTGGGGGGGGGGGGGGTAATAATAGGGGGTTTAGGGGGGTGATGGGGGGGGGTTTAATAATAGGGGGTTTAGGGGGTGATGGGGGGGGGGGTTTACACACATAAAAATACCAAAGCCGGGGGGGGGTTAACCCCCCCCCCCCCCTGTGTACGCGCCTGGTCACACCTTTGCGTATTTGGCTTGCGTATTGCTGCGTATTTATGGCAAGCCGTTCTAACATTCATTCCTATTTCTTGATATCAGGAAATAGGAATGTATGTTAGAACGGCTTGCCATAAGTACGCAGCAATACGCAAGCCAAATACGCAAAGGTGTGACTGAGGCATTAGGCTAGAAGTCTACGGGGATGTCTCGACAGATAGGAAAACCCTCAAGGAAGTAATTACAAATATGTGACTGACCTTCACACCTTGCAACGGCTGAGGAGTTTTGCACCTGGTCTGGTACTCCTTGTCCAATCTGATACCATTCCTCTGGGTCATGTCGGTAAAGAAACGGACGAGTCGGCAGTTGCAGTTCCAGGGATTGCCGGCCAAGTCCAACACCCTCCCTGGCAAAATATGCGGCGAGAAGTCCAGGAGCTCCGTCAGACGGTTATGGGACAGAGTTAGGTTGTAGAGGTAGAGACGTGAATCATTCCTGACAGAGACTTTAGTCAGGTTATTGTTGGAGAGATACAGATAGCGCAGATTCCCTGCAACCTCGAAGTCCCCTGAAGACATCTCGCTGAACTGGTTATTGTTAAGGTTTAGAGTTTGGACAGGCCGAATATTTTTCAACCATTTCATCTTGTAATTGGTCAGTTTATTCTGCGCAAGGTTGAGGTTGCTTAGGGCATCGAGTCCTTGGAAAGCTTTGTCAGAGATCTCGGTGAGGTTGTTGTTCTGCAGATCAAGCATTTCGAGGGTCCTCAGAAGCCGGAAAATGCCATCGGGTAATCTTCCGAGGTTGTTGTCACTCATCATCAGGCGATGGAGTCGATTGAATCCGTTGAAGGCATCAGGTACGATGCGCGAGATCTTGTTTCTGGAAAGGGTCAGAACTCTTAAGCTTGGGGCACCACGGAAGACACCCCTCTGCAGCTCTATGAGTTGGTTCCCCTGTAAGTTTAACCATGTCAGCTGAGACATAAAGGAGAATTGTGTCGTCTTCAGCGCCTCCGGTTCAACGATATAGAGCTTGTTGTCTGCAAGGTTGAGCTCCATTAATGCCGCAAGACCTTGCAATGCCCCAGCCTGAAGATGCCTTAGACTGTTCCCTGACAAATCTAGGAACTCTAAACCCACAAGACCAGCCAAAGAGTTTGACGAGATTCGGGAAATATTATTGTCGGTCAGCGTGAGATAAGATAAACTCGGGATATCGCCGAATGTGTCAGCTGTGATGTTTGGCAACATATTGCCCTTCAGGTTTAATTTTGTGAGATTGGCCAAGTTGGTAAATACTCCGTCCATGATTTCGTTCACGCTGTTGGACGACAGGTCAAGCGTCCTCAGTGCATTGGCTCCTTGGAACGCCAAACTGTTCAGCGATGTCAATGAGTTCCCGGATAAATCTAAAGACTCCAAAAGGCGTTGGTTCTGAAACGCATTCGGCGCAATAGTCTTGATCCGGTTGAAACTCAGATCAACTTTCTTCAGTTGCGTGTTGCTCAAGAAGAGGGTCGGGTCTATTCGGGTAAACTTATTCCTTTGCAAGTACAACTCAGTCAATTGAGACAATCCAGTAAAGATCATCTGATTCTTTTCATTCACGCGATTGTACGAGAGATTCAAGAACTTCAGCGCATCCAGAGGCTGAAAACAGTCCTCAGCAATACTCCACAGGATGTTATCACTAAGGTCCAGTCTCTCAATTTGTCGGTTGTTGCGGAAAACGAATTCTGGCAAAGAGCGCAGGAAGTTCCCGGACACAAGAAAAGTCCTCAACGCATGTGCATCATGCAAGAGGTCCGTATGCAGAGACTTAATGCGATTCTCGTTCATGTTGAGAACAACAAGGTTAGACAGACCCTGGAACGTGGTGGGACCAAGCTCCATGATTTTGTTTCCATGAAGATCAATCTGGATGATCTCTCGAAGACCACCGAGGGCGCCATGTGGGACTGAACGGATGTTTCGTCGACGGACAGGTGTCGGGTCTGGAATGATGTAGGTCCGAGGCCGTCGCATGCTCAGACTGCCTCTCAAGCTGCGTGGCCGATGACCGAGCCGAACATCTTTCTGTCGCCGTCGCTTCGGCTTCTGACTCCCTATCAGCATCAAGTATTTTATATCTTTGAAAGAGAGAGAGAGAGAGAATGAGAGCGGAAAACATATCACTTTTTGAAATCTTTCTGATTCGCATCGAAGGCATTGTTTGTAAAATATCCAATCAGTTTCATCTTATATAATCTAAACATTTTTTCTATATAATTTTATCTTCAATGAAGTTTAATCATCCCTTTGCCTGTTTCCCGCTTTGTCCATTTGTCTGTTTGACCAAAGAGTATCTCTTTGGTTTGACTAAAATGTCTAAAATTCTATAGGGCATTATCAAGTGTGTGCAATTCCCACTTGTTCTCACAACCGTTTGATCTTTTACCAACTTAAAGTTTAAAGATGAGTGTTTGATAAATAACTCTTCATAACACCCTTATCAGTTTAAATACCGTCAACATTACTGGGCCAGAAGGGATTAGACCACACAGCGAGGTCACTGACAGGTGGCTATCTCATTAACTCAGCTCTCAACTAACATAAGAAAAAGAGGATCATGGGGGACAAACAGGCACCGATTGGTGAAGTTTTCTATACAGTGCGTCCCAGAAAAAACAAAACCGAGAAGTATCGATGTTTTATCATAACTTAATTACAACCATAATTAATGAATGATACGTATTTGGAAAGGTTAGAGTCCCCCCTTTCAGTTGATGCTACTCACGTGATGCATATTTCACGCATGAGTGATTAAAAGCAATTTGAAGGAAGGAAACCAAAAAGTAATTTGGCGGGCGGTATCTGAATTTCAAAGAAAAATGCATATTTCTAGAAAGTTCATTTTCTGCCCTTTCATAATTATGATACCTCAATCAAGAAAAATAAGCCAGGAATAACAAAGTTCTGTTTGTTTAAAGTAGCCCTTACATTTTCATAATTTTAACAAACGAATTCGTTTTCACTGGGTGCCTGCCGTAGCAAAAAGCAGATTTGACAAAGGACTTAACTCCGTTTCGTTTATTGATACGGCAGGCAGCCAGTGAAAACGAATTCGTTTAATAAAATTATGGAAATGCAAGCACTACTTTAAACAAACAGAACTTTGTCATTCCTCACTCATGTTTCCTGATTGAGGCGTTATATGAAAGGGCAGAAACTCAACTTTCTAGAAATGTGAATTTTTCTTCGAAATCCAGATACCGCCCGCCAAATGTCTTTGTGGTTTCCTTCCTTCAAATTGCTTTTAATCACTCATGCGTGAAATATGCATTATCTGAGTAGCATCACATGAAAGAGGAGATTCTAAGCTTTCCAAATATGTATCATTCATTAATTATAGTTGTGATTAAGTTATGATAGAACATCGATACTTCTCGGTTTCGTTTTTTCTGGGACGCACTGTTTATAACAATCCTTTTGCCTATATTTTCCGTTTTTGCCCACTACTTTGTCTGTTTGACTAATTACTTTTTATAGGGCATTATCAAGTGTGTACCATTTCCACTTGTTGTCACAACCGTTTGATCTTTTACCAACTCAAAGTTTAAAGGTGAGTGTTTGACAAATAACTCTTCATAACACCCTTATCAGTTTAGCAGTTCGAAGAAGTTAAATTCCTTGGAAAAAAGCATTATATAACGTTGATCACGATGGCAAAGACTTTCGAGAAATCAACCGGAGGGCGATTTCAATACATTAAGAAATCATGTTAAGATAGACTAACGTAATATGTCAGTATAATGTTCGCACATTTAAATATGACTGTGAAGGGCAATGTTTTTAAATTGCTGTGGGGTAATTTTTCGAAATTCTTTGTGATCATGTCGTTCTAACTAAATTTTGTTTTTACCTCGTGAAATCGGTTGGGGAATGTCCTTCCGCCCCCAGCAAGCTATAGCCTTGCTTCCTTCTTCCCAGTCGTTTGCTTGAATATAACTGGACAGGAGTGCGGTCGGCGGAGGTGCGTTGCGCGACACGACAAAGCAGTAGCAGTGGTCTGGGCATGAGTCTAACGTCGACACCGTGGATGTAGTGAAGGGGACGAAGAAGAGAGCAGCGAAAAGACACGCGAATAGGAAAACTTTGTTTTCCATCTCGATAGCTGAAAATGATAAATGAAACATAGACATTATTTTGTTAAAATCTGCAGCTTCTCCGAAAATGAACATCAACTTTTTTATCAAGAAACATCGGAATAACAAAGAGCCTCTTGGCTGCGCAGTCCGATAATGATTTCTTTCTTCTTCCTTTTTGTCTTTTTTCATTTTTTATTGTATTTCCCTGAAACTGTTTTCAATGGTAGGGAGAGAACTTGTCACTTTCCCTTTCAAAAAGTTGTCGTGCTCGCCCATGGTAAAATAACATTTTGATCCACCACTGCTAAAGACCGTGGGGGAGACATAATTTTATTTTATGGCTCCGGTATCTACAGCGAACAGAAGTTTCGCATCAAAATCATCCTCATTATCCCACAAATTTTATGACGAAATTTACCAGAAGTGACTTGTTCACGGTGAAAGCGTGACAGAAAATATGTAGGCCGGATTATGGCTTTCAAAATGCCCCAAGTGTATGGAAATGAACCGCTGTATATATTCGGCAGCGGCTCAGAAGGCTTATAAAGAAATCCTTTCATCGTATTCAGAGATGCATGAAAACGGACATTGTCTTGTGATTTTTTTTCTTCTTTTGAGGGAATTTTTTGGTTCTCCCCGAGGATCAAAGGAAAAATATTATGGCGCGAACGATGAAGAGAAAAGAGATGAGAGAGAGAGAAAGGCAAGATTCAAGATTCAAGATTCGAGACAATTTTATTGGGCCATGCATGCAAACATTACATAGAAATTTTGCTTCCAATGGCAGACAGACAGACAGAGAGGAAGAGAAAGATATGGAGAGGGGAGAGAGATTGGGAGAGAAATATATATATAGAGAGAGAGAGAGAGAGAGAGAGAGAGAGAGAGAGAGAGAGAAAGAGAGACAGAGGGAGACAGTGGGGGAGAGGGAGAGAGACAGAGACAGAGAAATAGAATGTAAAGAGACAGACAGAGAAAGAGAGAGAGAGAGAGAGAGAGACAGGAAAGACAGATAGACAAAGAGAGAGCGAAAGAGAGAGAGAGAGAGAAAGACAGACAGAGAGAGAGAGAGAAAGAGAGAGGGAGAGAGAGGCACGAAAAGAGAGAGGCAGAGAGAGATTTTGCTCTTGTTTCTTAGTCCCTTGAGGCAAGAAAGACAAGTCGGCCATTATGTAGTCTGAGTGCGTGCTAGAGAGGGTGCTTGATGGATGGGTGAGGGGTGAGTGGCAGAGAAGTGAAATATGACTGGATTTACAGAAGAGGGGGCACTTCTTGATGGCGTAGGCAATGAGCAAGGGGTGTAGCCCTCTCCCTATTCTTGCTTCTGTAGTTTTCTTGATACGAATCATGTGAAACTGTTTGGTTAGTTTTTGACCTGACTACAGTGATAAGAAAGCATGAGTATGTTAGTAAGCAACCAGGGGAACGCCAGCCTGAAGTCCTCTCCGAGGGACTTGGCAATGAGGATTAATATCTAACCAAAGGGCACTAGCGCATCGACTTGGTTTCGAACCTGGGACATCTTACGAGACCACTGCTCTTTCACTGAGCCACCGCGCCTCCTTTCGGTATATACTTTTCGCATAAGCAGCCTCTAAATCTAAACATACAAAAGTTAGATAGCGTTTACATTTAGATTGTCACAATGACAGAACCAAACCCCTCCATTTTACACGATACAAAAAAAGTAATCAAGCCACTTTCTTTCGATGTAGTTTTTCATTACCAAATAGTTTTAATCGTACGGTAAATTATATCCACCAATTTATACACGTATTTCCGAAAATACAACCCAAGGGCAATTTCAATAATTTTTTCACTTTCGCGGTTTTCATTGGGGATAAGGATGTAGAAATAACTTAAGGTTGGTTTTTCGAAAAGCATTTATAAAAGGGAAAACAATATTCCGAATTTTCGACAAGCTTAAAAATGGGTGGGGCACATTCTTGAAGTTGTGTTAATAATGTACGATAATGTCACTTCGGTTTCAGAGTGTGAGGGGGGGGGGGGCGTACCGTAAAGGTCGTGCCGTTGGTATTATTGTACAGCGGCGTATCCAGACCTCGGCCTCAAAGGTGGGGAGATATCATACTGTACTCACATAATTATGAAGAAAATCACTTTTTGAATGTCTCGGTTTTGCGCGGCCAGGGGGGGGGGGGGGGGGGGCATCGTCATGACGTAATTTGGGAAGAAACAAAAGGAAAAGGAAAGTCTTTATAGAATAACTAATGGCCTTATGTCTAAAATCTGTGCGTATCTATCTACATTGCCTTACAAGGGATTTTCTAACTTGCTAAGCACTAACTCGTACAAAAATAGTTGCATTTTTTTAATCTGTCAGAAGGGGCAAACTGCCCCCTTGTCCAGGGATATATTCGTTAGCAAAATCTTATCCCTAATGGGACACGGCAGCTACCTTTAACGGGTGAGTGACGGGGTTGATGGCGAGGAGGTGCCCGAGGGAAATAGATCTGTATACCCCATAGATGATTTCAACATGTTCGAGATGGACAGACATACAAACGAGGCCATTCTTTGACGAGAGATGAGCTGGTCGTCAGAGCGCGATCCAAAACGTTTCAAAAATGCCTCTCTAACGAATCAGATTTAGAAGGGGCAACTCCTGCCTGTGCCCCCTCCCCTCCGTTTAAAACTTCATCGGTATACTTTGAGTAGGCCTGCACGACATCCAAATTGTGCCCCTCCCATTTCAATTTTCGAACCAAAAGGAGAGAGAGAGGGGAAAGAAAGGGAAACTGTTTAATAACATTCTGTGATTGTGAGAAATTTTCGGGATTGCGCCCCCTATTTTTATTTTACACAAATCTTAAATCCGCCCCTAATGCAATCACCACATTGAATCATCTTTAAAGGTGATGTGATCCCTTATATGAGATATGTTATATAGGAAAATATTGTATAGAAGAAAAATATTTAAAGTAATATAGAAAATATAACTGAATCAGACCAAACTTATTATGCTTAATTTTAACGACTTATGATCATCAACGAGACTTATTTGGTAGAGACCCGAGCAGTTAGCAAATTGATTGGCCTAGGTATGCCACCGTGGTTTCTGTATCTGGGGGCAAGTGCCCCTCGCCCCCATAGCCTTCTACTGCCCCCCTTTCCCCACCGGATCCACCACTGCTCAACTCAGGCTTATACAATAATCATGGTATTGTATAAACACAGCAGAGAGGCCTATATTAAGATTTACCGTACCCATCCATCGTACCCATTTTAAAACAAGTGAAATCTGAAAAGTTCTCTCTATCTGAAATTCAACACTCTTTATCGACCCATCACCACCTCATTTTCTCTTGGCATCGTTTGACCCCTGTGTCCCGAGGTCAAATTTCAAAGTCAAGGGTCGAGCTGGTGGAATGGGCCATAATTCATGGTCCGTAATGGCTCAATAATTTCCATTTCCATCTTACATTATGAGTGAAGGTCGATTACAAATTATCCAAGATGGGTACAACCCAATATAGCTCACATTGGTACCGTCTGTTTATCTTCGAGGTGTCGTGAAATATACACTTCAATACCCCCTTCTTGGATTGGGAAGGATTCCGCCCCACCCCGCCCCTTTATGATATCTTGATACGCCATCTTGGGACTAGCCTACGTATTCCTCTATAGGCGGTTCCTTTAAAAAAGGGGGTTTTGATATACAACGGTATACATATTTTCCGTCATATAATCTTTCAGCGCCACTCAAGTTTCTCATTTTTCGATCAGTCGATACATTTCTGTCACAGTCTTTCGGTTTAGCCCCTTAGGCTGATATTTTCACTGAGACGACATATTTCTTGAAAAATGCCTTCCTAGCAATCCAATGCTACATATCCGTTGAATTAGTCAACATTCTTTAGATATTTACTCAAAAGCATGATACTGGGAGTATAGTATAGGGCTAGTTCAATTTTTGAATGAGGCAATACTTCTTTCAAAATGCCGTCTCAAAAGTATGTAAGATTACTGTATATCGTAGAAGTATGGGTATATAGTAAACATATAGTAAACATAAATTTGTATTAACTATTATAGTACAGTATAGGAAAGGATAGTACAACATTGTTAGGATAGGATAGAAAAGTAGTATTACTATAAAGATAGGATAGTTACAGCATACTGCACTATAGTGTAACATAGTATTGTGTTCCTATATTAATATCCTCAACGGAAATTCTTCTTCAATTGGTGCATACACTGAAGAACCAATAATAATTTCAATTCAAATTCAATTTCAATTTATTTATGTTTCCAACAAAACATCACAGATCAATTATAAACATTTACAACAATTTAGGAATACATATTGGGAACAGAGGAGTCCACTAACAAGCAATCATTGTACAA
Source organism: Strongylocentrotus droebachiensis (assembly GCA_035222895.1). Taxonomy (NCBI): domain Eukaryota; kingdom Metazoa; phylum Echinodermata; class Echinoidea; order Camarodonta; family Strongylocentrotidae; genus Strongylocentrotus; species Strongylocentrotus droebachiensis. The sequence goes on along the minus strand of JAVYIG010000850.1, from coordinate 393,286 downwards.
CATTGTGTGTGGACACCTCAAATGATACTTAGGAATAATTAGTAATAATGAGTAACTACAAAAGGAACTACAAAATAGGGAAAAGGAGGATGCCAACAGAGACGAGAACCGGACCAGACAGTACTTTACATGACACAGATAGGAGAAAATGGTCATAATACAAAGAGTAGACAATGCCAATAAAAGAATTGATAGATCGAGTGTACACAGAAAATAATACAACGTGATGAGCTGCATGTGGGGTTGAGAAGAAGATGAGGAAAGAGAAATACGCATTAGAAAGGAGATAAGCATTAGAAGGCACAATATAATATATCAAATTACATTATAATAATAATGAACGTTACTTGTGTAGCGCATAATTATCACGAACACAAAGAACGGCCCATTCAATCCGCGGAAGCATTATACTCGCGATTTAAATAAAAATAAAATATGGAATATACTTCTGTACTGCATTTCACCCCAATGTACTTTCTCAATTTCAAAAAGTGCAGCGAAATGCGATTCTCGTTGAACCGGGAGTTTAAATTTTGACCAGAAATTGTCCAATTAGGTTTTTATTACAGGAGAGGTGAAAAATATTACCACAAATCATTTCAAATTGGTAGTCAATGACAGTAACCAACGAAAGCATTAATATTTATTCAATTATATGAAATAATTTTGATCATGGATATTCGGAATAGCTTCGAGCAATGCGAGCGCGGTTAGCCACGATATTCGTTATATTCATTCGCATTTCCTTTAATATCCAGGGGTAAGCATAACACAATTAAATGATGAAACGTATATTTAGTATCAGTATGCTTGCTACCAACCACCAGATGATGGGAACTCTGACTATATATGTACTTAAATATGTATGCCCTACTATTTGATGTGCTATAGGGTATTGAAATTATCCTTTGGTTGATTTTTCGAAAATCGTTGCGATCGTCTTTAAAATGTTATTGAAAAGTCGCACATTTCAATAGATGACGCATAAGGTTATTTTTGAAAAAACTTTCCGACCGTGTTTTCACCTTTTTTCGCAATTCGATAATAATAATAATATTGGATTCTTATATAGCGCACGTATCGACCTTGCCAGGTCCTCAAGGCGCTCCAACATTACCCGGCTATGCTAGGCTGCAGATTTCGACGCTCACAGCATTTTAAGGAATTCCTTCCTACCGGTACCCATTTAACACCTGGGTGGAGAGTGGCAAATGTAGACCAATGTCTTGCCAAAGGACATTAGTGCCGCGGCGGGACTCGAACCTTGTGATCGACAGTCCGGCGACGTATCCACTCATCCACGACGAGGGGGTTGCCATCATGCCCCTTATAGCTACACCACGAGCATGTAATGAGGCTAGTGAATTTGAATCTCCTAACTGAGAGATTTAAAGCAGAGGTCACGAGGAACACGGCATACCATGCATGGTCCATGGCCAAGGCTGAGAATACTAATAGATTTTAGGTGACGACAACTTGATGAGTTCCATAACTCAAAACCTGGCTATCCCGACTTTCAGAAGTAGAAGGCAAGTCTTTCCTGCATAGTTCTACAGAATTTGATGTTGGCTGCAAATGGGACATACCGGTAAATTTGTCTCAGGTCCTTAAACAAAATCCTGGATTTAGCTCATGCTGCAATCATAATTATAAACCTTTAAGTCATTCAGGAATCCCATGACTTTTACAAGCTGATCACCTGTCTGATTATCAAGATATTCATGATTGAAAATCGAAATTTCATTTTGCGTTTTCCTAACGGTTTTCATAACACTGCAGTCTATTGGGGAAAATGAGTATGGTAAAACCGGTCATTCAAAGATTTTTACTTTTTTGAGGCACTTTATGATCATGTTGAAGCGCAATGTTTTTAGGGCTTCAATATAACACCATATCACAGACACTGATAACACATATAGGGCCATGCATCTTAGATTTAACATTGTTAAACGATGCCTTTAAGGTAGTCACTGGATGGGTGACTTGCCAAAGGGCATATTGCCCCCCCCCCCCCCCTGAGAAAAATGAGAATCATTTCAGGGCTGAAATACATGACATTGACAGTACAGGGAAAATCCACCCTCACGTCGTTTTTATGGGCCTATAACTATAAGGAAGGGCGGCAGGATGACTTTGAAAATAGAATAAAGAAGAGGGAAAAAACAATTTCTCTTTCCTCTCTTTCCCTCTACGGTATACGTTTTCAATCATAGTTGGTATTTGTTCATGTCATTTCATTAGATAGGACTTATTTAATTTGATCGGCAAATTGAAATATCCACCTATTTGAAGTCCGAAAGTAATCACATTTCTATCAATCTATATATCTCTCATCCTCCCTCTCTTTCCCTTGACCACCGCCTTTTCTCTTTCTTTCTCTCTCTCTCTCTCTCTCTCTCTCTCTCTCATAATTTATATACCCCCCTCTCTCTCTCTCTCTCTCTCTCTAGTCACTTTACTCCATCACTCACTCACTCCATCTATAAATCATTCGATCTATCTATCTATCTATATTATATATATTACATTATATCCATCAATTATCTAATGCTTTGTGCTTCTTTTTCCTTGCCCCTCCACCTCCCCAGTATCCTCTATAAAAAAGTACGTAGCTCAAACCCAATCTAATCAGACGACCAATATTTTCATAATCCAGTTCCAAAGTTAATGTGAAGGGGGCACACAACTACACACATCGACCCTGCTGGACTGGTGAATATTGTTGCGGGCAGGTTCATGATCGCTTCCATATCCCCCCCCCCCCCCTCCCGTTTTCTATCCAAGCTCGAAACAAAATGTCGATCAAAATCAGAAACTGTGCCGCTAACAACAAGTCTCGAATGTACTTAGCAGATTGAGGCTAGGTGGGCCCGTGCGACTCTTGACACGTCGAGTCCCCCGAGGTCCCGGCTGAGTACCCGGTTGCCTCGCCGATGGCCGCTGCTTCTGCTGAAGCATGCTAAGCTCATACATGATGAAAAGATGCAATTGGAGACGTTACACTGCGAAGAGGTGACGGGGAAGATGCGAAGGGGTGAGGAATACTGGGGCGTCGCCGGGGGTGGGGGCTGTACTGTTACTGTACTCCATGCGGTATTGTCTTGGTATATCCATAGTGTCTTGGCAAATTTGTAATTTTTACTGTGGGCCAATTCTTCTAAGAGTCTGAGAGATGCATTTTGCTTTTTGTTTATAATGAATGCATTAAGTTTGCTTGGTGATGAAAAAACATCTCTCATATGAAGTATACGCACTTAATACCTGGGAACTCTCGAGCACGTAGTCAAGTAAAATTTAGATTTCGACGCCGGATTTGGTTAAAAATCTGAGGTTAGACAGAAATAACTGTCCAGTTTGTCAACCTTCCCATAAACAGGTACAGAAGCGGTCAGTGGACAACCGTCGCTATCAGAGACTGAAGCTTTCGGTCTTGTCCGAGGTATACCTTTATAACTCTTTCTTTTAATAAACGGAAGAGGTGTCGTGGTGTAGTGGTTTACTCACTTGACTCCCAATCCTAGGGTTAAGGGTTCATTGCCAGCCCGGCGCTAACGTCCTTTGGCAAGACATTAATCGACGTTTTCCAAGCTCCATTCAGCTGTACATGTAAATGGGTACCTGGCAACTGCTAGGGTAATAATAAAATATTACAGGACCATCAGGGAGAACAGTGGTGCTGATGGTGCTTCCTTGGGTAAACTAAATTATTATTATTCTTATTAGACCAATGGTCGAGTGTAACTTAACTTTTAGAACATGAACAACTCATTTTTCAGGAAATTCTCATAAGCGTGACAAGGGAATACATTGTCGTTCCTCTAGCTATCTAGTGGTTGTTTGGCTGAACTATATGGAGTAGCACCTGAACGCCTAGCCCTAGAGAGAACAGATTATACCCTAATTAAGTTAATTATATGGCAAAGTATACGAGGTAACGCCCTTCTGGCTCCAAACCGACGAGTTTCTAACCTTCTGCTTCTCTTTTACGAACTAAAACTCTCTTTAGCTCAATAATTTAAATTCACAAAGCAGTCGGTGCCCTAGAGTATTGCATCAAAATTCGCTGACACCAGATTCAGTAATTTGTTGAATTACCAATTGATGTGTACACGGGGTCTGGGTCTCAGCAGCATACCCGTTGTCCCATCGGAAAATACCCCAGCTTGCCTTCATATCTCGAGAGAGAGAGGGACATTTTAATATTATGAAATTTCTTATGACGGTAGGTTTAAAGGCGCAGTGCCTTACATAAGACCTATCGGTCGTAAAAGTGATTGGCATTTTTTTTTTTTTTTTTTTTTTTTTTGGGGGGGGGGACATCCGAATGGTTTTAAAAAATGCATGAGAACCCAATACTATTGATACTATAATATCCAATATGCCTGCTGAAATCCAAGTCACCCTTGAATATATTCAAGAAACGGAGTAGCGAAGTAGACCTATATCTGCATGTATACTGGCATAGCCAGAGATGTCAAACGAAGGGGCGGGGACACAAGCCGGGCCGGGGGGGGGGGGGGGTGACACAAACATCTAGATACATTCACTCCAATACCAACACCCACACCCATATCCACACACCCACACACCTCTGGGTAGGGGTCTACAACTTCCTTTGAAGGCCCTTTTCCTTCCAGCAGATGAAAAAAAGGGGGGGAGTATATGCCCCCCCCCCCCCTGTACCCTTTGCCAACGCCAATAACAACCTGCCGAGGGGGCATTCGAATGGGAACATCAAAATTTCATGCCTGGAGAGTTTACTAACAGTCCCATGCATTGACATTGAACGCGTGTTTATTGTCGTAGGGTCTTGTAAAATTTATCAGGTTCACGAAGGGTTGCCGCGTTTGCAGGGCTTCAGAAGCGCGAACTACTTGGAAACAGAACTGGTTAGGCAAACGATATTCTGACTGCTAGATGCCTTTAAAGGCAATGTTGAGTACTGTTCATAAAATTTAATTGAGAAAGAAACTCACTAGATATTATTTCTATGGTTGATTACTTGTGTATTATGACGTTTTGTCATCATCAGAGTCACTATAACAAAATACATCTTGCAGTTTATCACTAAACACTAACAGCCCTATATCTCATCATATTATGTAGGTAGACCTGCCTGGACTCAGAGTTCAATCAAAGTTGTGATTGTTTATTTTCTCGGAATTACAGTATTTCATTTCCTAAAAATGTCCTTGACAATACGCCCGAAATTTCCTAAAATTTCCAGAATTTCGGGAGAAGTTGAAACACTGTTGCCTTCAGTCTATTAATCAATGGAATTTTTAGAGGGCCTCATGTAGGCGCTGCCCCTCATGCTGTACACGATTCAATGGAAAGACAGGAGTAGTAGTGGCATGCTTTTTTACGCCTCAATAATCATCTTCAAAGTCAGAATGAAGAGAATGAAAATGCTCACAAGATGCGCCTATATTTTTTAAACGTTATGAAAACTCAGTGTTCTCTTTAAAACATGATGGCAAAAACCCGTCAAGATTTGAGAAGTAAACATTTTGCATGAGTCACCCTTTTGGAGCCTCAGGACTGACATCCACGGCAAGCAAAGGGCACAGCCAGGAATAAACTGTGTTTATGACCTAGTAAACGAAGTTTGGGCAGTTTAAGCACGTTTAAATAGACAAGACAGCGTATGGGTGTTTCGAGGCATCGCTAGTTGGGGTGGCACCCCTCTCATACTTTTTTTCTGTCCGCAAATCAATCTATCGTTCTGGGTACATTGACCAAAGACCAAAGAAAGTTCAAAACATTTTTTTGTCCGACCGCCCCATCCCCATTCAGAATTGCCAAAGGAAACTTTAAGTTCTCGAATAAATATTTTATGCCATTTAACATCATTCGGTGAGTCATTGTGCCGCAATGTTGCAATTTGTCGCCAAATTCAGTTTCATTGAGGTGTAGGCGATAATTAAAATGATGCATAAAGAAGGATGAAGTGGGATTGATGAAATTACTAGGCCAACATTACATGTATTTTATAGTTATAGGCACGATCTCGAGCCATCAAGAGGTTCACTCCAATCCCTGCTCTGCCCCCACCACCTTCTCTGCCCCCTCTCCCCTGCCCACTCACTTCCACACCACGACCTTACACACACGAAGATGCTTAACAAATCCGAAAGTCTTTAAACATGTCGAAGCTATTTACACCAGATTCATCAACCTCATTTTATACATTAAAGGACTACCCATTATGTCACGGATGCAGGGGCATTCCAGGACCATTTTCATTGGAGGGGGGGGGGGGGGGGTAATTATAGACACATTTTTGCAAAAGGAGAGGATATCTCCAGCAAACGAACCTGAAGTAGAAAAAAAAAGCGTCAGTAAGTTTTGTGGTTGATACAGAAAACTTGCGAAAAGGTGGTATTTTTGTTGCTGAAGGAATTTACATTTTTGAAAGGGAAGGGGGTGTCCCCGCCCAGGCACCTCATCCATCAACGCCCCCATGATGGATGTGGGGTCTAGCTATCTAAACAGTTATGATGTCCCCATAAACTGACAAATGATGTTCAGGAATATCATATTGATGGGTATGAGGATGAAGGGGTCTCTTGTTGTATAGGATGTTTGCATCTGTCTTGTTGAGGCCATGTATTTTATTGGCACCTCGTCGCTTTCCTTTGTCTTAAAACAAATATTTTAAAAAAAATCTCCGCCCCCCCCCCCCTCAACGCTTTCTCATGCTTTCTCATCTATTTTTTTTTTAAATCTGTCTGTAGGTACTTCTAGTATTCTATCTCTAACCATATTTTCTTCTCTCTCTCTCTCTCTCTCTCTCTCTCTTTCGTTTGCTCTGTTGATATCTCTACCTCCATATCTTTTATCCTTACTATCACTATCATAAATCGGCGTGGGGAGCTAAATATCCGTTCAACGATACAAAATAGCGGAGTATGAGATTGATCAACCCACATAAGGGATTGGAGGGAGAGTCGGTAAAAAGAGAGAGAGAGAGAGAGAGAGAGAGAGAGAGAGAGAAGAAGAAGAAGAAGAGAAAAAGAAAGAGATAGAGAGGTAAGGAGAAATAGAGACATAGACAGAGAGCGAGACAGAGATAAAGAAAGAGAAAGAGAGACAGATAGAGAGAGAAAGAGACAGGGAGAAAGAGAAGGGGAGAGGGGACAGAGAAGGGGAGAGAGAAAGAGGGAGAACAAGAAAGAGATTTCGAGCAAAGGGGTGCATGGTGTTGGGGCGAAGATAGTGAAGAGAGGGTTGAAAAGGGGATGCACTAAGCCCCAAATGGCGCCTGTACTTATCCGACGATGGACGACATCCCACCAGCGGTGTGCAGATTAAACCTGTCAAGGGGCGTCACTTGACCAGTTTTTTTTGTGAGTGGGGGAGGGGGAGGTAGGAGATGGTATGGAAAAGCTACCTTCCACATTTTCCAACAAGGAAAAGTTAACAACAACAACAATAACAACAACAAAATATAATTGCCAACAAAGCTTTAAAAGTTAATGCAACATAAACTTTTTGAATGTGTCTATGGGTGTATTTCTGTGGGTGTGAGATCGGGGGGAGTGGTCACTCTTCCATACCCCCCCCCCCTCCCCTCTACAGAGACGCCTCTGACCGTGGTCACTAGCTCACCAGTCTCAGGAATCTTCTCACTGAAATGCCTGATGATCTACCTATGACAGGTGTGTTTGTACAGCAAAGCTTACAGGATCATAACAGAGCGAACGTTGTTTCCCTACTAACCGCAATTAAAGGTACACAATCATTATCATATTTTGTTTGAGGAAATAGGAGTACCACCTAACACAGGTCATTTTCTGTTCCAAATCTTATTCGATTCCATAAAATTATCCCCCCCCCCAAAAAAAAAAAAAAAAAAAAAAAAACGAAAAAAAAAAACGAAAAAAAAACGACAACAACAACACAAATTTGTTTAGCGACTGTTTTACCCGACTGCTAAGAAAGTATGTGTTTGCTTGTAAGCTACAGCTAAGGGACCGACGGTTTCAAGACCTCTCTGAGGGATTTGGTAATGAGCACGAACCTATATTGACTTGATTTTGAACCCGGGACCTCCCGATTACGAGACCAGTGTTCTACCACTAAGCTATAGCACTTCCTCAAAAGAGAGAAATAGAAATGGAGGTAGATGGGACATCGCAACAAAGATATTCATGATGTACACGACAAATCTTGATCAAAATACCGAGCTGGCATCGCTTATCTTGTGACAGACCTACTTTCTCACTGATCCAGAGCGAACAGACTAAATATGGTCATCATAAATTATTGTTCGTTCAATAAATC